>CM042754.1:2409773-2460721 GCA_022496165.2 Catalaphyllia jardinei | reverse complement strand
GTTCAAAGTGGTGTGCAAATTTATATTTAATGGTGCTGGCATATCAATGCTTAACAACATAAGATGAATTGACACGATGGCTGTGGCTTCATGGCGAAAGTACAGCGTAGGGCATGTGCCCTTGGAAATATTGGGCAAGACATGCCCTATGAAGAGCGCCAACACTTGAAAAGGCCAACACTTGAACAAAGAAGATCATTTTTGTCGCTTAAATAGACTTAATGGACTCGCTCCCTCAGCATTTTTCACGTTTGCACATGATTTTCAGCCATTAAGAGCTAACCATCATTTTAAACTTAAGCTTGCATCAGCAACTTTAAATAGTTTTAAAAATTCTTTTTTTATATGCATAACTGACAAGTGGAACAATTTGCCAAAGGAAATTGCGGAGGCAGAAAATTTGAATCTTTTTAAGAATAGACTGAGACGTCACCTAAAGATTTTTCTAGTGAACACTAAGTTCTTTTACTGTGTGATGTATTATATTTATATAGTTACTATTTTCATACACACTTTACATCATTTCACTCCTTACGGGAGATGTGAACTCAATAAATTGACCTTGCTCCCAATGTGTGGCTTCATAGCACAGTTGGTAGAGCATCCCACCGGTTTTGCGGAGGTCATGGGTTTGAATCCCGTTGAAGCCCTGATTTTTTTTCAGGCTTCTTCTTTCCAATTGCTTAAATTGGAAAATTTACTACGAGGATCATACTTCACTTGTTATTATTATTATCGCACATATCCTGACAGATAACAGGCATCAGATTGTACTCTATCAATTTGAGTCCAAATTTTCCCTCCCATCATGTTAGGCTGAAGTTTTTAAAAAGCATTCTTTAGTGGGAAATAAGCTGCTTGCCAAACGTGAGAAATGGAACTTAAAAGACTTGGTGTATCTTCAGCGTAGAAGTCTTGCAGAATGCACCCTGGTATTTCATTTTCAACACACATCGGTTTTCTGATTAGATTTTACAAGATATTCAAGTTGTCATAACCTGTACTTACATTATACTGTTCTGATTTTTTGGCGTTTCTGCACAGCAGTTTCTCAAGAATCTTAAGGCCTCTGTTAAAGCTTTCAAACAAAGAATGAGTTGTTGTTCTTTCCATTCATGTGTTTGTGCACACAAGGTGTTTTTGCAGGCCACAATGACATCTTTCACCTGCACAATATTTTCCTCTGTTACAAAGTGTCTACAAGATTGAAATTTTAATGATCCTCATTAAGCTATCTGTAGTTATAGATCAAATAATATCTATCAACAATTAAATCCCCCCCCCCCTGTGGGTGGGAAGGGTGCGATGGCAAGGCAGAAAATTGACTATTACCAGAGATTCCAACCCTCCTGATTTGATGTGTTGCCTCCTGCTCCCCTGATTCTTATCAAATTCTCTTGATTTTTCATAAAATTCTGAAAAAAAGGGCAAAAAAATGCTAATCTTTAATATTTTGGGGATGCATTACACTTTCTTCTTGATGTATTGTCTCTCACCCAGTCTGTCACAGTGTGTTGTGCAGACTCATCAGGCCAGCAGTCTTATTCCATTTAGGCAGCTCCAAAATGGCGGACAAGCATGACCGTGACTTGAGAGAACTGAGAACTTAACTTTGCAAAATTTCCCGGGGGGCATGCCTCCGGACGTCCCCTAGAGGCGCTTAAACAGTCTCCCTATTTCCCTTCAAAAGAGGTTGGAATCTCTGTGTTATTGGCGGGGAGTGAGGGAGAAGGAGAGGAGGGAGGGGGGTAGTGGATGACAGAATTACCGTATACCATGTTGCCTTGATGATGCTCGAAAAACTTGGCCCAAAAAGCTTTCTAAAATCAGTTAAGTAAAAATACCTGTTCTCTTGGACCAAAGCCCAGGTTTTAAGATTATCTAACGTTCTCTTAGTGTCAATCCAGGACTTTTCTGTGTAATCGATCGCGTTTACTAAAGATCTCAGACAAGCGGGGAGAAGCACTGCCCGGTCCGCCATCTTGGACGTGTTAGTTTATGTGGTAACTCCGCTGACCATTCCTAATTCGCCCCAGTTTCCCGTCCGAGAGCGTGAAATTTACGATGACAGCTGAAATTCTCGCACGCCCATTGGCTAATTTTCATGTTATTTGGTAAGGCTACGAGCGAGAGCGGACAACTTGGCAATTTGTTATCGTAAAAAAACAGTAGTCTTACGATCCCCAACTACTTTGACAATGTTATGACATCATCACTTTCTTCATTTGCAATTTCATAATACAAAAAACGTAGATACCTCTAAAACGAAAAAAGATATTCCAAAAAGTAAAAAACGCCATTCTTCTTTACTTTGAAAAGCCTTTTAAATACGCAGAAATTATATTTTACTTCATAGGCACTAAAGGTTACTTCCCACCTTCAGAGGCCCAAAAAATCGATTTTTTGTTTTATTTGACAAAGGGTTTTGTCATTTTATCTAGTGTTTCCAAAAGAAAAACATTAAAAATCTGAAAAGCTGCCAAGTAGTTATTCAGAAAAAACGAATTTTCAAATAAAGTTAATAAACCAGGAAGGTGTCATAATCTGATCAACGGGCGAGACTCCTGGGGAAATTTTCGCGGCAAACGCTCATCGCTCGTATTTCATGTCATTTGCTTATTTTTATTTACATCCCGCACTTGACAAAACTTCCCACGTGGAAACTCTTTACGATTACTCCTAGAGAAAAATCAAAAGCAGAAAAAAGTCCTTGGGTAAAGAAAACGAAAAAAAAAAAAAACAGCCCAAAGAAGAAAGAAAAAGCTCCATTTTGACAAGCAAAGAAAACACACCTTGCCGAAAGCGACCAACGCTCTTAGTTTGGCCAAACCCCTTCGCCTCTCTGAAGATATCTGCCTTTAACCCTTTTGGCGCGGGTTTTGTCTTTGCCCTTGTCTCTGGCGTCTTTGACCATTATTACGTGGTCGTCCTGAATTGAACTGCACTGAGCGAGGTAAAAAACGTGTTGCAATGCGATGCTTTTCCTGGGAAATCGTCATCTATTGTCACAGGGTCCGGAAGTCGGGAAAACGATAAATATCTTGATGGACGGGATCCGGGATCTGACTGCTCTCCGGGAAGCGGGACTCGCCATAATTTGGGCATGGGATGCGGGTTTTTTCGCCTGTTTGTTGAGAATTCGGGAGATTGTCACGACTCAAATAAACTCCTTAACAACCAAAGCCGCTGGTGTATCCTTTCAAAGCAAACTATAGAGTGTGCCTGTTTAATAGTTACCTAACTGAAACTGTCAGATAGTATTTTTTGCTTCAACCAGATGCCACAAAAGTCAATGTGGTGAAATAGCATACCAATTATTGACTGCATGCTCAATTGACTCAGATGCTCAATCTCAGTCTTCAAAAGTTCACATTTATTGTTTCGAGGGGATTTTTTCAGCAGCTTAAACGCTAGATGGCCCTGGATATGGCAAATAGTTATGCCAGCTTTGCTACAGTAATAGTTATGGTCTTGTTTTATCCTGTGGCCACCGACGCAGCTTGTAGTTTTAGGCCAGAACCTCGGCGATCCACGAACAGAAATTCAATGTTCCGCTAGCGCGAAGCACTTAAAAACCTTCACTGGGTTAGCAGAAATCGCTAAGAGTAAATGCCTCGGAGAAATCCACGAGGTCACGATTGCCATATCGTGCTCTTTCATCATACTGAGGTACACAAAGTTATTTCCTTTTTGCAGGAACGCGTAAATTCAAAATATCAAATTTGAATTTGGGTGTCGACTTCAACATAGTCATCCCTATCTGAAAGAGCCTCAAATAGAAATTGGCGTTTTTTCTTGAAGGTTGGTTTAGATATATCTCTCCAAAGACTGCAGAAAAATGGTGAGTATCTTAGCAGTAGTAGTCAATTCAATTTATTTACACTTTTTTAGTTGCATAACAATTTGTAACAAAAACACGAAATCGAAAACAATAATAAAATAATAAGAAATGCAAAATTACATTAAATAACAGAAAGTGTGTCGTTTTTGTTGTCACAGTCGTTTCGAAAACTAGTAAAAATTGTTAATTGAGCATCATCTAGCCATGCAAGCTACATCCTTCAAACTTGGTGAATACAATCTTCTAGCGTTGCGATTTACAAATTCAGTGTGCAAAAAAGTAATTTGCCATAGGATTTCCATTATGATACATACACTGTAATTCTGATTTCTTTGCCTGCGCTTCAAGACGGCGTCGGAAATTGCGATCAGGCCTATTATTTATAATTCAGAAATTAAAGGCGAGACTTAAAAGATTTTTCTGGGCAGAAATGTATCAAAACTTTAGTTTGTGCGTATATCTCTTTTTAGTGGCTTACTATACATCATACTTTATTCAGTTCTTCGTCAGTAGTTTCTGGCGCAAACGTATTTTGATAATAGCTCACCCATTCCTCCCAAAAATATAATGATCAATCCATAATGAAAAGTTTATTATTAAATGTCTACCCTCAAAATGTTCCTCACAGTGTGTTTGTCTGTAGAGGTCGAACATCCATCAGTCGAACTTGTCGAGCTCTCTCAATCTCATCACCTGACTTGACCGTTTGGAACTGGACCTTGTGCCGGCCGCATGCGCATGTCTTAAAAACATAGTGCGCTGCTCGCCGCAGAAACCGCCAGCCGAAATTTTCGTTGCACAAAGAGAAGAGTGGAGAGATAGAGGATGGAAGGAAAATTAGCCAGTGAATGAAGAGGTGTAGTTCTTGGGGGTATTCCACTGAGGACAGCTTTAACCCAACTGCGGCATAGAGAGGAAGCCAGCACAGTCCAGTCACGCAAGATTTCAGCAACAGTAAACGTGACATAGAGCGTTGATGTTTGGTGGCTTTAAAATGAGGAAGGAATCTGGGGTTTTTGAACACTCTTTTTCCAACTGGGAAGATGGGGAAGTCGAACGGAATTCCAGAAGAGATAACAAAAGGCTCCTGAGGGCTAGACGCACTTCTGGGTTTGCTTTCTGCATTCTTATGCAAGGCGGCGACAGAATATGTCATTTCACTCGTTTTTCTTCCAACTTCTTCACCCGTCCCTCTTCCCGGGAACGACAAAAGCGCGGCGTTCAGGAGCGCTTGTCGGAGTGACGCCATGTTTTCTTGCAGTCGAGATTGCTGCGAAACTTTCCTGGACGCTAATGGGCTGGCAGTAACGGACAGCATACCAGATCGCCAACCGCTTGACCTTCTAGACCAATACGACCGGTTGGACCTGACGGTCACGTGTGACTGGTTTGAACTGCTGACAGAAGCTACTGTGGTCATTTCAGGATCGCTTATCTTCATTTCATATTCATGTCTTTCCCAGAACATCTGCACTGGATACAGTCCACGTTGCTTCCGCATTCCTCTGGTAGCAAGGAAGATGGTGATAGAAAGAAAAATGAGTGAAGATACAAGATAGAAGGCAGTACTTTTTGAGACGAATTGAATATGGATAAGTAAGTTGCAGGACCGTACCAAATGAAGGTCGTTAAAAACGCTCCATCCCAGAACAATATCGACGACCAACAGCAACAGTGTTAACAAACGCATAGCATGGAGACCCCATCCTCTCCTTTTGCTAGGGAGTTTTTTAGGAAAAGGAACACCATGTTGCTCTTTCTGGTAATACACAGCAAGAAAAAATAGAACCAGAAAACAAGTGATTAGCGCCCAGGAGCTTAAAAAGCTCAAGACCTGACAGAGTGTTTTGTTACGTTCCAACCAGTTTGGACCTATGACAGCAGTTAGCAACATGAGCCCTGGACCAAGAAGTGTTATTACGAAGTCGAGTACTACCAGAACTATTATGTGAGGGCACCGGAGGGTTTTACGATAAGAAACGAAGAGGATGGCAAGATTTCCACACACGCCAAACAACACCAGCACAATGGCGAGTAGCAGTTGAAGAGCACTGGGAACAGCTAACATGATTGGAGGGGTCATCAATCACGTGACGCGTCAGTCAATTTCCAAGGTACAGGAGCTTTAAGGTGTTCTACGAATTGAAGAAAGAAACCGCTAAATAGCAGAATTAAAAACTAATAGCTATATAGAACCTGTTTGCCTGGAAAAAGGGAATCAGCAAATCAGTAACACATTTTACTTGCTCAATTTCAGTCCCGTGGTATCAAGTCCCAGTGAACTGATTTCTATATGATATTGCAGATTTTTAGCTGAATCTGGTTACAGCAAATACCTAATTGTGCCTCTTCAATACGCTTTGACGGCATATTACGTTTGTTTGGTGTTTTGGCCTCACCCATGCGAACAATGCGAACTAAAAATTTGCTTTTTATGCAATAGTAAGCGGGCCGTGTGATCGAGTGCAATCAAGGGAGCAGTCGGGCAAAATGGAGCTAATTAATAATTATTGCATTCGGTTTTCGGTTTTTTCCTTTCTTCCCACCCCCTGTACTGGGGTCAGCAAGAAAGGAGAGTTCAAAGACTGGACCAACCAAACCGTGGAAATAAACCATTTCCAAATTCATCCAGCGTAGCTAGTCATTGTTGACAGGGCCTAAATCGCGCAACGTTCAACAAACGTAGTCATTTCGCAACAGACAGGACTCATCGACAATGAGGCTAAGTAAGAATTTAATTGATGCAAGGCAAGGATCAGCTAAATTCCAACGGCACTCGGGGGTTACGCAGCAACCTGTTTTAACATACGATTCTGAATGTTTCGTCTTGTTTGGGTAATTTCGTTTTTCTTGTTCACTTTTTGTCCGTTTATTTGATAGTTCCAAAACCAACAAAATCCTATATATTTGTGGGCATTGCATTGGAAATTTCACGCCTAACACAATTTTGCACTATCCATCATCTTTTGGCAAGAGGAAATGCCTTTGGGAAATATGAAATCAAATTGTAAAGCAATCTTACCTTTTTTACCATTCGATGTAGTTTTTTCTTGCTCAAAGCGAAGGGAGATTGATCCGAGCTGTCAGTTTCATCCGTGAAATACGGTAGTTGTCTCACTACCGCTTGTTGTAAAATTTTCGTCAGCGGGACGAATTCAACACTATATGCAACACTAACTAATTGGCGTCGAGATTAAATAGGCCTCGAAACACATAACTAAAAAAACAGGTTTAAATTACGATTTGAAAAATAATTGGCTACGTTAATTCAACCAAATTATCTCTTGCTAATTGCCACAATGCTAAGTAGTCCTCACTGACGTCAAAGCTTGATTTGCGTAATGAAGAAAAATAAACAAAATTAATTCTGACTTCTGTACTGCAAATGCCGTCACTATCCAAACGGCTTGTATTCCATGTTTTGCGATTATGCAATGAAGACTTGTTTGTAAAATTCAGAGGAAATGGCGAAACCGGAAAACCTATTGTATGTTCGAAAACGGTACAGAAAATGACTGATGCAAGACTTTTGACAGTTATGTGCGTCAGTTCCTAATTGATAAGAATTGTTTTCTTCGATGAGCTAATTAGACTAGGAGTACAAATTAAGTAATTACCAGTAAGTAATAATTGACTAAACAACCTAATGATTTTTTAATTAATTAATTAGTTATTTAATCAGTAGACCAGTTTTCAACTTGAGCTTGAACTTGGGCATGAACTCAGCTGAGTGGCATAAAACCAAAATCAATGTAAACACTCTAGCCAATCACAAAGGACACAGACAATCCAATGAACCAATCAGAACAGCTGACGCACCCGGCTGATGCGATGCGCGGGAAAACTCTGGTTTTACTTCTGATTGGATGAAAGAGTGGCGCGAGTTTTCTAAGGCAACCGTATATGCAAAACCAATTAATTTTCGACTCTCAAATAAAAACCTCTCATACGACGTCGTGGTTTCACTAATTATCGAGAACATTCAATCGAGAGAATGTCCATTGTGTTTTAGTTAATTAACCAATTACGATGACGCTACATAATTATGCCCATTTAAACTGGTACATGCTAATTCATTCATTCAGGAGCCCGGTAATGGGCTCCTGATTCATTCAATTATTAAAATAAAAGACAAATTACTGTTAAACCTTAATGAATTGATTGTCAGGGGTCTCTAGAAATCCAGTTACATTTCAAGCAATTAGGCAAATTCCAGCACTCAATTCACGACCCAAATTGAGTATTACAAACTAATTATTGGCTCGATTTAAAACAAATTTCTAAGTCAGACAACTGGTCAACAACAAATCATAATCAATAGCAGTTACTTAGTTTGTTCGAGTTGGTCTTTACTTATTTATTCTATTTGTTTATTCAAGATAATACAAAAAATGACAAGTAAATTTAAGTTTAGGTGCTGTCCACTCGCATTCGAATATTTTTGAATCCGCAAACTTTTTCTCAGTTTCCTGACTCAACAATTTTCCCCTCCACACGTAACGTATTTAAATCGAATTCACCTGTCCACACCCATCATATGGCATCCGGATGTTGTGCCGCTATTTTGGTTTATTGCTCGGTAAGAGACCGGACACGATTTTGCTACGTCATCGGTTTAAAAAATATCCGGATACAAGTGAATAGTGCTTTTCGCGCGCGCTGATTGGTTAGCTCGGTTAGCCAAGCACTATTCACCTCCGAGCAGCCGAACAAAAACAAAATGGCTTTTGTCGGTATATTGTCACAACTAGAGTTACTCTTTGGGACGTAGTTATTCAGCTTGTGTGGTATATACTAAAACAATTATTCACCTCAGGGTCGGTGAAAGTGGTGGATATTTACCTCCACTTCGGTGAATAATTCCTCTTTCCATTCCGGAGAGCGGATCAAAAAATTTCCGGATTTCGCGGGGCCTTATTACAGTAAGAAAGTAAGCATTGAGCTTGATGAAATACAATTTAAACTTTCACAAGTTTGGACCCTTTGGCAAATACGCTGCACTACGTTCCATAATTTAATAACTCTGTGCAAGAATCTTCAAGCGGTCTTGGTGTACCCAGCAGCCCTCAGCAGACAGATGGTTTAATATCAAGGGCATGAATGGATCTGCCACCATTTGAAGATGGAACTGAAGCAGTCCTTGGTAATGACGATGTGGCAGTGGAGGATGAAGGCGAAGAGTTGTTTGGTGATAGAATGGAACAGTAAGTTGTGCAAAACTGTTTTAATATTTTACTTAGCGAAAGCTGAAGTTGTTGTTTCCGCCCTCCACAAAAACTGACATCTCCAAAATTTCATTCCAATTCGACCAGAATAGAGAGCTTAAGCAAACCACGACGGCAGCAGCTACGAGAACGCCCCCAAACAAAAGGTTTAATGAGTAGAACTATTGCTGTGCACGTGCGTAATAAATCTTTGTAGATTTCTTTGCCGTCATCTGCAAAACGGCAACGTGAAATGATTAGGTTGTGCGTATTTTATAGAACGTAAGCGCGGGACGGCGGCTAAATTTTTTGCATTTTCATTTGGAATTGAGCACTGGCGTTACATATTTAACTTGAGCGTTCTGAGAGCAATAAGTGCACTGAACAGATCTAGACATTTGCGTAATTCGAAGATAAAATATACATTAATTTTTTTACTTAGCTCTTATTAACCGAGCAGGAGATCTGAATGGAAGAATCTTGATCAAGGTCTGTACACATGACCGAGGTAAAGATTCTCCCATGCAGACCGACTTAGCTCGGTTAATTAGATGTTTATTATATGGCAAAAACAAGAACAGTTTAACTTGTTTAATGTAACTGGGTTGTACTACTGACATTTTGCAGTTACGAACGGCGATGAGCCGAATTTGATTCTTCCAAAGTTTGCTCGTCCTCTGTACTTTTTTTTCTCATCAGATTTTAGCACTTACCGGTCTAGATGCCGGTCTAGATGGGAAAATCTACACCGCGTTCAATATCGATTAGAGCCAATCAAATTCGTGAATTTGGTAGGTCTCAGTCCTTGTGAGACAGAGGCATATATTAAAAGGTGTTATCCGCGTGGTCATCGTCGTTATTGCTTAAGCTCTCTAATGCCTTGCGTTATCACGTTGTGCCATCCTCAGTTCTCCTCCTCGCTTAGTTTTTATTTTTCCTTAACCAACGGTAAATCGTCGCGTTTTTTCCTTAATCAACGATTCGTTAACCTCGTATTGTGTCGAATAGGCGCGTCCACGTGGATGATCACACGTGCCTTGCTTTGAACCTGTTGGGTTTGTCTCCACCTGCTGTTGAAACCGGTTAAACTTGTCAACGATGATTGGCAGGAAAGGTGTGATGAGCAGCACTCCCGACACAGAACAGATTCCACCCACCATCTTGCCGCCTGGAAAACAATAGTCAGCCAGTCACAAAAAGGAAGAAAATGACAGGAAGTGTCACGGTCGTGAGAGAGTGTTACTTAGCAGCCTGATAATTGTAATATTTTATTTGGATTTTTGTTCAGGGTACTATACACTATAGCTGAACATGAAGTCCCTAGATCACTCCCCTAAGACCGCTGACTGATGCTGTCCTCTACAGGCCGAGAATGCAAAGTGGCCAGTTGTCTGCATTCTTTATCATGGTATCTATACTCTTTACGCGCGCGCACTCGGGGTGGTAGAGGGGGAGGGAGGGGGGGGGAGTTCAACAATATAGATTGAGACTTGGAAGTGACTTTGTAAGATATTGGCTAAATTAGCGTATGTTGAACTACGATACAATAAAGCAGCTGCGTGGAATTCGAAGATAGCTAGCTTGGGATAAATCAGGAGCCTAGTGACAGTTGCAAGACATCAAATCAAGCTGATCATTTTCTAGTATAGGGTTAGGGTGTTAGTGTTCCCGCGGCACACACCGGCAACCCAAACATTTCTAGACCTCCCAGGACTCTGTAATGGTCTTTTGAATAATTTTGTAATTTGGTTACATTGGCCCTGAAAAAGTAGAAAACATTTTCCCCTTCGAGTGGCATACTATGGAACATCCCACGAGCGACTTGTATTTCCTTGGTATACTCATAAGCCTTCAAGCGAATGTGCTTACAAAGAAAATACAAGTGACAAAGGAGAAACTCCATAGCAGACCATGGCAGAGCGTTACATAACTATCTTATACATTTGCACACTATACAATGGCCAGCAGAAAAAATGCGACATACGCGCGGCGCATAATGGGAAGGTTGGGTGTAATACTGTCAAATATCCAGCGGCTTTCCTGTTTTCTGATTGGCTGTATTTTTTTATGGCGTAGTTTTAATTGACTTACAGAGTGTTCTCGGCACCAGGTCTCCATAACCGACTGTGGTGACGGTTATTATGGCCCACCAACAGGCCACTGGAATGCTCTTGAACTCAGTCTCTTCATTCCAACTTTCACAGTAATAAGCCGTGCTACCAAACAGAACAGTTCCAAGTAAGTTAAGAAAACACATCGTCCATAGATCGTTAATGCTCGCTCTGACAGTTCTTCCAAGCACTTTCATTGTTGAAATGTACCGGGAGAATTTCATTACCCGGAAAACTCTGGACAAACGAAGCACGCGCAAAATGTACAGCGGAGTAACGAGGGACAAAGAGGAAATAAACAGTGACATGTAAAATGGTACAATTGCGATTAAATCGATGACGTTTAACGGTCGAAGGAAAAAGTTTCTTTTTTCTGGGGAAACTATGAAGCGTATTAGAAGCTCGAACGTAAACCAGGCAATGTTGGAAGCTTCCACTATCGAAATAATCCTGATAACCTTGACTTTTTCAGGCGATACGGTGTTTTTATCGTAGATAGAATCCTTTGTAGAGATCGATGTAAAATTTGACATGGAGATCATGGTTTTTGTGCCCCTGAAAGTAGGAAGGCTGTCAATAAAGAGGATTGAAGCAGAACAGATAATAACTAGTAACGAGAACAGATTCACTAGCCTCGCAAAGGTGCTTGAATCAGGAATCTCGCAAATCTTCCATACTTCCTTCTGGCATTTTCTTGAAGGGACAACGCATTTCTTTTTCAAGACACTAGGAACAGCCAACTTGTTCTTCTTAATATCCTCGCTGACATACTGGTACAGTCCAAAAAAGTGCAACTCGTCTGCAAAGAGCTGTTCGGGGAAGTTCTCATCCGGCAGGATCAATTCTCCTTTTGACTGATAAAAATTAAAGACGCTTTCAAACGCTGTTCGATTCCTATCGAAAAATAATTCATCTCGTATGGAATCGTAAAAAAACAATCGTTTCGCTCGATGCGCCAGCAAACTGTGAGGAAACTGCGATAGCAACTTCACCGTAAAAAAGTACCTCTTCCCGCTTACATTGACTGTGATCCCATTAGTGCGATCGCTTGCCTTTCTACTCTTGCTACGGTATGGTAGAATAATTGCGTGTTTCGAGTGCTCTCCCAAGCGCTGAAATGCACGCGGTTGGCCCAAACTCAGGCTCCGCTGTCTCGTTTTGGACCCAGTGTTCCTTAATCGTTGCCCATGTAAATGGAGCATGCTGATTTCTTGTACAAGAGAAGCCAGATAAGATGCAGCTTTACGTAGTAAGCCCAGAAACTGATCAACACGCAACGCACAACTTTGTAAATTGTTCTTTAAATAGCAGTCTACAACGAGAATAAATAGTCACGCACACCAGTTTCCAAAGATAACTGATTTTGACATGTTATAAGATCAAGTGTTGTCCCCTTGAGGTGAAGATTGCGACGACAAAATTTTCTCCCGGGCGGAAATTAAGAGAGTTCATCAAAGATGGAGTGGTCTCAAGTCCATTACGTTGGAAGCAAAGAAGGCAATGCGAACTGCTAAAGGGAGGGCAATTAACCCCGCGCTTATTGTGGACTGTATCCAGCTGTTTTGGAAGATTATCATTAGCTCATCCAACGCTAAGTGTTTCCGTAAACAAAAGATTTGAAGTATGTGTTATTATCAATATTGACGCAGTGTTTACAGCACAAACAATTTAGTCTTAGGACAGACAAAGGACCCGCCGAAGATGAGATCAGTTATAATGTGATAGGCCCAGATATTAACTCAATTGTTTCCAGCTGAGTATAAGATTTAGTCTAATTAACTACCAAGTTGTTAACGACGAAACACAACATTTTGATAAACTTTTTATCTCGCCACGAGAATTTGCCCTTTTGACTTGAGCGTTTTTTAAAAACTATTCAAGTCCGTTGCTTATTAAAACATATTCAAGTCTGTTGCTTATTATATAGCACAATCTTAGCTGACAACTTATGCTCCATGTTTTACGACCCATTTACCGACTGGGATATATGAAAAACCTGTAATTAATTACCAAACCGAAGTGAGTGTTTTGATTTGAAGTGGTCAAAACATGCTAATGTGTTTAGACCGATAGAAGTTTACTGTTCCCTTGGATCTGTGATAAAACAACCAAGTTCACTGATCGGCGGAATGCTTCTGTGAATTCCACATATGATTGAAATTCTGCGCTAAATTGCAAGACAATCAAATTTTACTTAACATCGATTGATTGCACTCAGTTTAATATCCCAAAGAGCAATGTAAATTTTTGTCACGACATTTATTTCTGAAAATATAGTGTTATAATTGAAAAGAGGTCTGATGTTTTTTAATTGCTCGGGCTTTCCAGAGCCAGTGTCATAACTGGAGGGAGGGGGGGGGGAGGGGGGCATGGGCTGGCGTTCCGGGGGGAGAGGGGCATGGCCCTAAGCCGGCGTTCCTAGCTGGGGTTTGCTTTATCGTGTCGCACTTCGTGAACAAAGTAATCAAAATGCTGTGTTTTGAGAAGAACAGTTTGGAAAGAATTATGCTATATATGTTCATCTCACATGCACAGGATGGTCAACGAATTAAAACAAAACAAAAAAAGGTAGGATTATTTCTAAATATCGCTTAATTATCTATATCTTATTTTTTTTAGAAATATCTCGGAAACTTCTCAATGTCTCAAAAATATCTGGCTCCTTTTGGAAACGCCTCAGCACGTAATAATCCACTACAGTACACATGATGTTCCACTACAGTTTTACAAAACCATCGAATAGTGCTCATTAAAGATCGCCCGCGTTCTCTTTCCATTAGCTTGAAACTCGACCAGAGCTTTTTAACTTAGTTATGTTATGCCTGATAACAGGTACCTAATGTAGATAAGATAGATAAGGTTATCCTCTGTTTTGTTCTTGTTAAAATGAATATTCACCTCCATTTGCCGACAACTAATTGTGCAATGAGCCACCTGTCATGACGTCACAAACTGAAGGTGAACAGGTATCTTTATCAACAGCTAAAAAGCGGAATTTTTCGTGGTTCTTCACCTGCCTTTCTCTTTTACGCTCAACTCGAGGTAAACCATGCTAGCCAATCCACTGCTTTTGGGCGGAATCGTAATTGGACTGGTTGTAGCAACATTTGGGGATCAAGGTACCATACTTTTGAGAAGTACTTAATATTATATAGTTCACAGTTGTGCCAAAGTGTAAAGAGGTCTAACGGACTATGCGTCATAAATATCATCTTTCCTTTCAAGCGTCGCCAACGGCCACTTATCCCTCTGTAAAATAGTTTTACTTCAGGCTTTGCTTCACAAAAACCATCAGAATCGCATTTTGTAAATTTGGTACAACTTAATGGGATGTGTCGATAGTCGAGCTGTTCTCTTTTACTTGAAATTTCAACCACGTCATCGTCAGTTACCTAGAATTCTATATCCGGTAAAAAGGTTTCCTTTTTTATACTTAGTCCGGCGGGCTCAGTAACATTTATAAGTATTAGGGTTAATATAAAACTATATGAGCTACTTGAACGATTCGGAAAACGCTCAACTCAACTAGGGTTAGGTTGTAGCAGGTATATCATCTAGCGACTACTTTTAAATTAGCAATGGCGAGGATCAATTATAGTTTGTTTGTATAAATTTAAACAGCTTAACCTAAGGATAGAATTAAATAGTAGTTGCTAAACCAACTCGTGCAGTTGAGAAGTTGGAAATATGTTTGGAAAAAATCTTGGGGGCAGGCCACTCGCAATTGAATAGAAGAAACGATTTTCAGTTATGAAGGAAAATACCTGTATATGAGAATCTGAAAAACCACAAAATATAGCCGGCCCAACTTGAACAAGTTAATTTACGCTCTGGTCAGTTCATTCAGAGGTCATCGTCGGTTAATTCATGTACTTTTTAGTAGCAAAAGAATTGATATAGAATCGTAAGAATGAGAGGAAAATAGCATCTGACTATGATCTATCCCACTCACATAGGACTGGCACGAACTAGCGAGGGGAGCGAGGGAAAACTGAGGAATGTTCTATTCGCCAACTACAACAAAAACCAGCGTCCATCAACGCCAGCGAGGATTTCTCTTAACTTGGTAGTTTTAAACATTGATGAAGTGGTAAGTAACAGAACTCAAGCTGAAACTGTTAAAACCTCAGGCATGCACAATACTCTAATTCCGAAAGCATTTAAGTCGGATTCCGCTCAAAGTTCGAGCAAAAATTACTAAATAAATAAATAAATAAATAAATAAATAAATGATAAAAAATCTATTCCTAGCACGGTAACTTTTGGAATACGGAATACTTTTTAAAACAACTCAGTTTAGTTCATTTCTTCATTCTCGAGAAGGTTAATGTCGAACCTCGTAAGAAAGCGTGTGTAATTGTGTGTTTAACTAACGAGAGATGTCTCAGCGTTTTACTTGAAATATGGATAACTTCCAGTTCAATTTTCTCTCTCGGGGTCAGCTTGAGCGCTAAAGTCTCTATGAAGCCTTGGAGCCAAGGCTGGCTCATAGCTGCCGGAGCTTATCCCGGTTTCTGTAGCATGAAGCGGCTACAAGTATTTTTACTTCCCCTGGACGGGATGCTAGTCCATCGCAGGTCACTCCCCCGCAATTTTGTTAGGTTTTCCCGCCAACAAATAGTCGGTACCCATTTATACACCTGGGTGGAGAGAGACACTGTGAGAGTAAAGTGATTTCCCCACGAACAAAACACAATGTCCCCGGCCAGGGCTCAAACCAGGACCGCTCGCTCCGGAGTTGAGCTCACTAACCTTGAGTTCGTTATGAGTTCTTTTTTAACGTATTCAAAATATTACCATGCTTTGCTCGAATGTTCTGCTTAAATTATCTTAATTCACAACTCCGTTGATTGTATGGTTTTGCCACTGGAATTCGACCCTTTTTGTCACGTGTTTTGTCAAATTCGTTTTAAGAGGATTTCATTTTTGTCTGACTGATTTTAATCTCCAGAAACAAAATTATAG
This sequence comes from Catalaphyllia jardinei, assembly GCA_022496165.2. Taxonomy (NCBI): domain Eukaryota; kingdom Metazoa; phylum Cnidaria; class Anthozoa; order Scleractinia; family Caryophylliidae; genus Catalaphyllia; species Catalaphyllia jardinei. Next base: position 2,444,600 of record CM042754.1, on the reverse strand, counting down.
GAAGTTCCGAAAATAGTGACCCCTTATACATAAATATATAAATATTATTTGGACTCTGACAGTTTTAGAGCGGTAATAAATGTGTCCCCGAAACTGTCGAGCACATATTTTAGCTTCAGCTAATTGCAATTCTTCTTTTAGGCGCGGTTGTCTAACCTCATGCTGAGTGCGCTCGTCTCCGGATCAAGCAGTACGGGTTCGAGCCCTAGGTGGGGACGTTTGTTGTTTTCTTGGGCAAGACGGTTTAATCTCAAAGTTCCTCCCTCCACCCAGGTATAAAAATGCTCACCGGCGAATTTAATTCTGGGGGGAACCCTGCGATGGACTAGCATCCCATCCAGGGGGGAGTAGAAATACTCCTAGTCACTTCATGCTAAGGAAACCGAGATTAGCTCTGGCCTGATGAACTACTTGGCTAGTATGCCGACTTAACCTTTTACCTAACTAGCCCAACGACTAACACAGAACGTATTTTCCATGTTATTTGAATGAAGGATCCAAAGAAGGACCGAATTGGTTTGAAAATCTGGTTTCGAATGGTAAGTAGCAAGAAAACATGATTATCATCGTCTCTCACGTAACTAAACAACTACTTAACTAATGGTTGAATACAAATTTCCAGACAAATGATGATATTCAGCTTTCACAAGATTTATGTTCCATCAAGGTCGAAATCTCAAATCCGTTTAATTAATCATTTACTATGCTTTTAGAGGAACAGGAAGTTAAATTAGTTTCATTGTTTTTCGAATCTCTCGTTAGTTTTGGACGGACAACCGGTTGCAGTGGAACTCGTCGGAAAACAAAATAAATTCCTTGACGTTAGATTTTGAGGAGATCTGGACTCCAGACATAGCTCTTTACTCAGCGTAAGTACTGTCATGATAGCGATCACGTGACATATAGTCATGGAAACACATTGATAACCCCCCGAGAAACCGGCACTTTAAGAATCTCACGATTCTCAAGATCCAGTCAGTTCTTCTCTCATTGTCAGAACTATACATGTAAAAATAATCAAATCGTGACGAGTGACATTAGGAAATAATTTCACGTGCGTTTTGTCAAAATTCTTATAACTTTCCGAGCCTTTAAAAATGAAAAAAGAAATTAAGAGAATTGACAGAACGAAAGTGAAATTATTTCTTAATTTCACGACTACACCATTCATTTATCCTTTCATACCATGGGTGACGAATTACGCTAACAATCGTGAGTTTTCGTTTTGTTTAATTACGGAGAAATTTCGCGCCAAACGTTGTCATGTCCACTTGGTTGTGTTACATGTGGTATTATAAATCGATGCTGGCATTTCGCGGCAAAATTATCGACTATTTTGTCACCCATGATACTATTAAAACAGTGGTAATCTATAACCGCCGATAAAGAACGGTTCCATAGTACTATGATCAGCGATGCTCGGCTAAATAAATGTGTTTCATCTGTTATAGTCCTTTTCACGGTTAGCTTTGCTCATTTACATTACAATAAAATCTAGCATGTTTGTGAGGCAATTTCGGGCTATTTTGTAGTTTTAGCCCGAATTTGCCTTGCATCCACGTTGGATTACATTGTAATAAAAAATGAGAAAAAATGACCCCGAAAAGGGCTATTGCACCGCACCTCTAGCCCCCAGTGTCCTCTGCTGACCATTCCGTAAACGTAGGACTTGCAACTGTAGTGTGACGACTCAACTGTACAACAAATCTCAAAAACCGAGACAAGAGCCATTTTTTGAACGCCGAGCTTCGACCTTGTTCGGAACAACAAAGTTCATGATTCGCTAATGAACACGTTACTTTTGTTCCGAGAGAAACAGTCGCCTAGTGCGCAGGGATACAAGTACGTAAAACTGATGAAGTAGCTGAAATGACCCGCGAGTTCATTATTAAAATAATCAATGCACTGATGTAGTCTTAAGTGGTACACTTCGCTTGGTTTGACTGTAACGGGTTCCAATTTTACGCTTTTTTTCCAGAGTCGGCACCATAAGAGACTTTGGTATCTCAAACCCGGACAGTTTAAAGATAAACCTCATTGTTTACAGCAGCGGACTCGTCTTTTTCTCACAGCCCACCTCCATTCAGAGCGCATGCGCATTAAACATTTCTGACTTCCCCTTTGATGACCAGACATGTCAGTTGACGTTTGGCTCTTGGGCCATGGACTCCACGCTGCTGAGGCTTGATCTCAATAACGGCGGCATTGACCTAACTTATTTCATAAAAAACAACATGTGGGATCTGCTGGAAATCTCTTCACAGATGCGCAGGCAGATGTATGCGTCTCATGACAATGACTTGTCCGTGGTGGTGTACACTTTAGTTTTAAGGAGAAGATCTTTGTTCTATGTTGTCAACTACATTGTTCCTCCTGTGGTCATCTCATTCTTGTCGCTGTTACTGTTTCTCATCCCGCCAGAAGTAGGAAAGCGAATGGGTTAGGGTTGCTTTTTATTTTACTTTTAATAAAGTACAGTAATCAAAGAATTGTCCTTTTAAAGCAATACACAGGAACTAGACATAGAGCTCAGTTACCGCATTTTGAGTTGTTTTGGCCACTCAAAAAATTATTTTTAAATTAAAATAGTGGTCTAATAAGACAGAGAAACACCAAATAGATTGTAATAAACAATAAAGGAACTAGGATGATTAAGGATGGAGAAGATTAACACGGAATAGAAACTACGAACTTGGAAAATTCGGTCTAAACTTTTCAACACGCGCTAGTCGTAGTAGGTCCGTTGAGATAGATCGGTGGGTTTGAATACGTCATCATATATCTTCTAAAGAGACTACATTTTCGCTCATGCAGCAGAATTCCTCAGGTCGGATGGTCACAGCAGAAACCTGACCGAAGCTGTCAGCTGTACATGAAAAGTCGGCCTTTGTCACCTAGGACACGATTCCCCTACAACACGCTAACATATTCTTAAACTTGTCATTGTTACAGAGGCTGGTGTAAACCTACTTCTCTGCCTTTCGGTGTATCTCCTGCTGGTGAACTCTAAAATGCCAAAAACATCAACAGCTTTTCCTCTGTTGACAAAGTTCTACGGCTCCGCCATTATCATCCTGGTTTTGGCCATGTGTTGCACCTGTCTCGTGTACGCCCTGTACTTCATGAACTCCTCTGGCTTGGAATTACACCACGCATCCTTTTTTCTCCGTCTTAAGGTACGTGCAACGCGTAAAAATCCTTTTCACATTCTTGAAGTCCAGCAGGCCATTTTGGTAACTTACTCCCTGGGCGGTGTAGTATTCCTAGAAGCCAGTAAGGTCAATAACTGGAGCAACACAAAGTCGCACTTCGAACTACTGCTCGTACAAACAAGTACATACGCACGCACTTGCTTGGTCATGTGACCACTGTTCATAGTCACGGATGTCCACAGGACACCACACCGGGGAACTCCCTTATAAAAAGGTTGCCCGTAAGAGTTAAGGTTGCTCTGACAATTTGCCATTGCAAAATTGATATTCCTCCTGACCGGCGAGGAGACAAAATTCAGAAAACAACCGTCTTTTTCAAGACTAGAAGACAATACAAGGGCTCCGACATGTGGTCTTCATGAGGACTGGTCGGATTGGCTGAAAATAAGCGCTTATCAGCTATATTATTAAGTTTTGATTTAGTTATCATAACTGTTCTGGAATTCCGCTGTTGTCATGATGCTCTCTAGAACCTCTAATTTCATTGGACCTTGTCAGCACGAAGATCTACTGTTTTAGGGCTAGGTTCCATTGTTACCATTGTTTGTATATAAATATATCATTTGAGACATTTCGAACAGTTCCGTGGCGACCCAATTCATACAGAGCTCGACAGAATCTCTCTGGGACCATTTGTAGACAAAGAGAAGTTACGTTTTAAACGATTGGTATACACAAGAGTCTTTTTGTGCATTGTCCATGAAATGGTGTTTCTTTGTTACACTAATCATAAATGCGATGTCATCTCTCGCAGAATTTTGCACTTGGGTGGTTACAACCCCTGCTGTTTGCAGACGTTCAAATCCCCTGCAGACGTAATCGTAATCCAGACCCTAAACGGAGACGATCAAAAGTCCATCCAACAGAAACAGGTTAAAAAACAAACATGCTGTTACAATAAGAGTTTTAAAGGGACACAGTCAGCTTTGGGGCAACGCTGACCTGGACACTTATTTTCTTACTTTGAAAGGAGTTCACCCCAACCTAGTACAGTGGAACCTCGATTTAACGAACCTCTATTTAACGAAGTCCTCGATATAACGAACGATATTCTAAGTCCCGACCAAAATTACAGTAAAATTTATGGAATAGGACCTCGATATAACTAATTCTTCGATATAACGAACAAAATCCGGAAGCCCAAACGTAAAATCTACCTCGATATAACGAATTACAATATCAACACGCGACAGAAGATAAACGCTCAACAGATCAACAGTCAACAAGTCCTTAAATCCGTATGGTAAAGAGACAGCAACCTTTCAGTCAACGGCTTATCATATGTTATAGACATTGATACTATAGAATTTAAACAGAAGTTACCTGTGTTACAAATCAATCATTAACAATGACCTCGATATAACGAACATTTCGGTTGTTTCCCTTCAAATTCGTTATATCGAGGTTTTCGATATAACGAAACCTTGATTCAACGAACAAATTTGGCCGATCCCTAGCGACTTCGTTAAATCGAGGTTCCAGTGTACCTGAAATTAAAGTACATCTAGAATTCTGCTTCAATCTTTGCAGTGTTTTGCTTAATTTTCGATCATCTACTTAAAAAGCTGTTTTTGAGTGTGCTTTTGCTAATCCTTTAATGTTGTTTTCATCATATTTGGTTAAAAACAGTGTGGATCTTGATATGCAAATTAGCTATGAAATGGCATCTAATGCGCATGTTCGCTAGCTGACTGTGCCCCTTTAATGTTGTGTCGGCATTAGTGGACACTATGTCAGCATCAAAGTGTTGTGCATGTACGTTTGTCTCTCGGTTGGTTGACGCGAGTCCCGCTGTTTGGAAGAATTCTTTAAAGAAGACTAATAACTACAATTCTAGTTTAGCGTACAACCACTCGCTTCTCTTGAGAAATCATCAAATACATGTGTTTTGTATTTCGGTTTTATTTTGTATCAGCCCTTTCTCGCTATAAGTTAGTTCTAATTTCGCACCCAGGGTTTATCTTGAATAGGTCTTACACATGTTGATATTAGAAAAGCATATTATATCACTACTAAGCTCACTTTGAAGGTGCAAATCGTAATTTCTAGTACAAAAATTTCCCAAAGCAGCAAAGATGAAAAGAAATGCCCAGGCAAAAACACAAAGGTGCCAGAGGTTTTGGGGAAATTTCTCGCAAACGAGGCTTGTGGGTAAATTTTGAGCGTGTGACGTAATTATGAATAAGACCTATGGGCGTTGAGATTGCATCATCTTTGCTCCTGTTAAATTAGGACTCATTAATTTCAGGTCAAAAAATTCTACATTGACTGAGCAACGTATCTTGGACCTTTAACGCTACTTATAGTGAGAAACCAGAAACTGCAAAGGACCGCATGCGATAAACGCTGCCAACGTAGGATCTATGTGTTTAGGCTGGCCTTGTCCAGCCACATTTATTGTTTCTTTTCGAGAGGCCAATCGTGACACTTTGTCTCCTTACGCCACTAAACACGTGATGTGGTAACTAGTGTTTCGGAGAGCAAGTTTGTTCAAAGTACAGAACTTGATATAGTGTACGGGTCGTTCAGCAATTTAGGTGCGTTGACTCTTAGGCTGGCGTTTCATATCTTCACTACACACCCTACTTAAGATCTTTTCAATATAAGGTACTGAACTCTATTCTTTTTACCAATGAAATCCTTTTTAAAATAGGTTATTTATACCAAGTACTAACTGTTCCTTCTGTCAAGATACCAAAGAAACTAGAAACCATGTATTATTTACTTGTCCCCTTTCATACTCTTTTTGGATGGACAATATTGCCAACATTTTGAATAATATCATTTCTTCGCTACACAGTGCCGAGAGTCCTAACAAGAACGAAACAGCTGTCCACTGTTGCGCTCCTGCTTTATCGGTTCTTGTCTTTTATCGTAGTATCAGCCTTGTAGTCTCTTGTTTGTCTCTACCTATAGTAATTTTTACCCCGAAAGGTCTTTAATGTTTTGAAACTTTTTAGCAGATTTAACTCTAAAGGAAGTAGACTCCAAAACTGACAGTCAAATTCAGATTGATGATCAACAAATCCCGACAAGCCGAGAGGCACCACTGATTATTACCAGCGGTAGCCATGAATTACTCCCCCGGATTTCAGCAACAGGACAGGAAGATCAGGATCAGGACCACCTGAAGTTGGCTAAAATTGATTCCTCAACTGACCTCAACAGTAGCTTTTCAAGTTTTGCGTCGTTTATATCAGAGGAAATCACTGCTCTAGCCAGGGAAGACTTGTCAACCTCAGTTGAAAATCTAAACAACGCTGGTGCTCCTGAAGAGACGAAAAAAGTCACCTTTGCTTGCGATAACCATAGATTCGTAAAAGCTATTAAGCGGAGAGCGAACACGATTCATAGCAATGAGACGGCGGTAAAACGCACAGAGCACACTATTATCTGTTCGGCGGGGTCATCCTGGTTCACTCAGTCATCATGCGATGAAACGCTGGAGGAGAATTCCCAAGAAGGCGGAGAGGACGTTTCAAGCAAATTAAATGACGAACCTAATCAGGTCACGGCCCTGAACTCCAAGGAGAATAAATGTGATTCCGATACAGGTAGGATGATGTTATGTTACGGGCCAGGTGATCAGTCGGCTCGTCAAACAGTCCGTCAGTCTGTCACTTAGTCAGTCAGTCAGTTTGTCAGTCCGTCAGTCCGTCAGTCCGTCAGTCCGTCAGTCCGTCAGTTCGTCAGTCAGTCGGTCAGTCGGTCAATCATTCAGTCATTTAGTCCACGAGGTGAGTGAGAAAGTTGGTCAATCAGCCAGTCAGCCATTCGGTCAGTCAGTCTGTCAGTCAGTCAGTCAGTCAGCCAGTCAGTCAGCCAGTCTGTCAGACAGGACAGTCAGTCAGCCAGTCTGTCAGACAGGACAGTCAATCAGTCAGTCAGTCAGTCAGCCAGTCAGTCGGTCAGACAGGACAGTCAGTCAGTCAGTCAGTCAGTCAGTCAGTGACTCATTCAGTCTGTCCGTCCGTTCGTTTATTAGTCAGTCAGCCCGTCAGTTAATCATTCAGTCATTTAGTCAGTGAGGTGAGTGAGAAAGTCGGTCAGTCAGTCAGTCAGTCAGTCAGTCAGTCAGCCAGTCTGTTAGACATTAAAGAAGGTCGCAAGTCCGTCCGCTCTTTCCCCTTCTGTCCATCTGTCCGTTCGTTCGCTCGTCAGTCTGTCCGCCTACGAAAAATAAACGAATTCAGGCTACTGTCCATTTAAACCTATGTGCACTTTTATTGCAGACGACCATGCCACTGTTTCAGATGGCTACGTGGAACTTTCTAGATCTTGTGATAGAGAAAACACAAAGAGGTCGAACACGGAGCAATGGAAAAAAGCCGCCATGATTTTGGACAGAATTTTTATAATTGTGTTATTTATGAGCATTGTGATATCATTTATGGCTTGTTTATTGCTTGCTCCTAGAGTTAGGAATAGCTTTAGTCCGTAACCTCACACACAAGTGTTTCAAAATACAACTCGACTAAACCGAATGCTCCTAGAGTTCTGCACGTTTCCGTTGAAGCCCTGATTTTTTTTTCAGGCTTCTTCTTTCCAATTGCTTAAATTGGAAAATTTACTGCGAGGATCATACTTCACTTGAGTCGTAACAGTTGTATCAATTATATATACCATGTATACCACCATATGTTGGAGTCACACGGAGTTTATCATTATTACAACAAAAATAGTTTTGTTAATTGACAATTAAGTTTCTTTCATAAGTATTTAAAAATATAGAATCTCTTTTAATACTCTCTCAACCCTATCCTGGAAAAAATTAATAACTCACACAGCGACTATTCTCTGGCACAATATCCGATATCAATGACTTCAACTTCTCTAAACAACTGGAATTTCATTTAATGTCCATACAACATTCTGAACACTTGTATTGATTTCTTCTATTCTATCATACCACTGATGTAAACATGTCTTCTCTTAACATTTCTATATTCTGGTTCAAACGTCGAACTTTACATGTGCCGAACCTAATACCAATTTGGGTCGACCCAAATAATTAAGTTAGGCATTGATTCAAACGTCGAAGCTAATTGAATCGAACTTCATTGCAAAAGTGAACACGACACTGTTGCAAACGGCGGTTAGTGCTGACCAAAATAGCGGAAAATGTGGTAGAAGGACAAATCGTGGAAATGAGGAGCTTTCTTTTCCTGCAAGAACGATCAGGGAGGGTAGAAGAAGTCGAAGAAGGCGACTCTAGATGTAGTTAGTATTAAACAACGGAAGACGAGTCTTGAATTTGGTTTGGTGTCCAGTTCGTTCTTGCCATAGGTTTCCTTCAGGATTAATTTATTTTGTACTCTCCTAAGCATGATTCATAGAGCGCCACCGAAATGCCTGCTTTCCAACCCGTTACACTCGCTTGCATATGGAACACCGCTTACAGAAGTGGTTTATTCACTTCAAGTAAGTGCCATTTCGTGCCCTCGAAGCAAGAGGAATACATATCAGTTCCTGCTCCTCCCGCTATTTTTTGCCGAAAGATCAAAACAAGCTGAGTGCGCATGACAAAAATAGGAAACGTGCAGAACTCTGGGTAAAAGGGGGTTTGTTCAATGTATTCGTAATGTATGCATTAGAGTCGGCACATGAAAAAGTTCGACGTATGAAACGAAGTCGATCTTTTGCCGTTGTATTCGACAAGCCCCGGCCGAATACAACGGCAGGTCGACCCAAATACAATGATTGAATCAAACGTGGAACTTTACATGTGCCAAATCTAATTATTAGGTTCAGCACATGTAAAGTTCGACGTTTGAACCGGGCCTTAGATATCTGTAAAAAATTGACTCACTAGAAGACTGTCGCATCACTTCAGTCGGTATAAAGACTCAAATGTACATGTTCTTGTCCTAGAATATAAAACTGTAAATGTACGAGTGAGTAAATAAAGCTGTTATTCACGGTTTCAGCTCTAGAATACCGGGTCTTCTTCTCGATTTTAATTGATAGACTTACATGCAAGTGTCCCGGTATGAATTAACGAGTAAATTCAACGTTGCCGTATGTTCGTTCAGTAATAGATCACAGATGATGCTAAAATGTGGTAAGGGTTAGGGTATGGGGTCAGGGTTCAAGGATCTTGAACCCTGACCCCATATGCCGATGAAGGACATAAAAAATGACACCCTTTTTTAAGGCCTAAACGTGAAGAATGAGTCGACTTTTTTTCGTTTCTGTAACATTGGAAATTAACCGAAGGTTCAGTTCTAACAGATCATTTGTTTTTCGTTTAGCTAGGCATTAACGGACTGCAATTTTCGCTGATTCAATTTAGGTACCCTATTTAAGGACAACACTGGGAACTTAATGGTAACTGGGGCAAAAAATATTGATACCCGGTAAAACTTGTCCTATTCTGCGGCATATACCTATATAGCCTATATATGGGAGTGCTCCCCCCCCCACCCCTACGGATGAATTAGCAGCTATTCCACCAGCGTTGCAATGTTCTCTACATACCAGATTTTCTAGGCACGGTATACTCTTAGAGGAAAATGGTTATGAAACTCGAAAAAGGTCTTTGTTGTATGTTTGTGTTCGGGTTTTTGGCCTTGATCGTGCACTAAACACAATAGCTGTTAACCACTGACTGAGAACTAACCAATAGAAACGTTTCGGCTGGAAAAGTTTTTACGTTCGACCAAATTAGAAACATTTCTTTCAGCAACAATGTTTCCTAATTGAACCACGCCTTCAGTTGTTCCAATCAACTTGTAGCACGTCACCATGTCGTCATAGCAACCTTTCTGATAAAAAACACTCCTTGCTTGGATCTGTGGATTAACGAATATTGCCTTTAGAAAGAAAAGAGCCGCATATGTTTTCCTGAAGAAATTCTGGCTAAATTGTTGCGGATTCTAAGTTTGTGTTATTACTCAGTAAATCTAACAGAAAAAGCAGTTCGAAATCGTTCATCCTGGCTCTCTGCCTCAAAGACGTTTAAAGCACCTGGTTAGGCTGGTAAGTTCTGCACTCTAGTAACCTCAAAGAAATATAAGCGATTGTGAAAGTCTCAATTCGCCGTTATATTCGAGTAAATAAGGGCACATATTTTTAGCAATGGGTGATTTTAGTTGACTACAGTTTTTTTAATTTTCTATTGGGGCTGACAAACACACCTTGACATAAAGCGAAAATCCAAATTTTCGGTAGGGGTGACAATTTCGATAAATCTGTTTTCTCCTAAACATTTGGTTAAACATTTAACATGCGGCTCTCAACAAGATTACCTCGACATTATTATTTTAAACGATTAGCTAATTTAGAAACTTGCTTCCCTTAGATTAAACGAAACTTTTAGTTAGTTTAGTAACGATTTCCTTGATCTTTATTCTACGATCTCGGTAGAAACTTTCAAGCGACTTTAAGGTTGTCTTTTTCCCAAATAAACGATATTTCTGATTTCGATATAAGTTTGTTCTCCCTTAAAATAGCAAGCTTGGGCCAATCACAAATGTTCTTCAAGAGATTTTGACAAAGTTGTTGCTGGTCCACTTTTATTTATAATAATGATACTTCTGTATGGCGCATATTAACATGTGGGTGTGTTCACTTGCGCTCTGCAAAAAAGTAAACTAAGTTTAGAATCAAGTTCTAGTTTCTCCAAAAAATGATCAATATTTTCTCAAGATTTGTCTTTCATATGATACAGCAGCCTCTATAGCCTTGTTGTTCCACAAATTTGCAAAACATTTACCAATAATGATGGAGAATTTCTTCATATTTCAAATTCATGTCGAAGTGTTAGGAGACGGATAAGGAAATGTGTCCATTGTTTCTATGAACCTGTGTATTTGTCAGGCTTTGCCAGTTGTTTTCGCCGAGCAACACATGCAGCAAGTCGCTTCTGAAGCAAGCACCAAAAAAAAATCAGTTTTGAACGGGGAAAAAGAAGGTATGTTCTCTGTTAAATTAATTACAGGGAACTTTATAATGACTTTTTCGGCAAACGGCGAAAATTAAACTTTTTACCTTACTATTCAGTTCAGCCCTCATTTTACACTAAAGTAAGATTTTCATTTTATCTCTAAAAATACCATGTTTTGTTAGATTGATTTACTTTCGGGACTAGTACCCTAGGCGACAGAGGTGTTCCTTTTTCTTTTTCGGAAGAGCTGGTAAGCTCGCTTTGCTACATACGCGGCGAGTGGAGATGGGAGAAATGAGAGACGAGAAAGAAATAAGATGAGGAACGGCAAAAATAATAACACTCTTGAACATAGGGTAAAGGACTACAGGAAAAGAAAAGAAAATCAAAAGCAACTTTTTGCCTTTGAAAGGCAACGGTGGTTAATTGTTCTTAAGACAATCTAACAAAAATATGAGAACATTCAACTGTTATTATCAGAAAGCAAATGCAAATCTCCCTTTAGTGAAATTGTTTCCTAACAATCTGTTAGGTAATTATATACCTGGTCTGATGATATGGTGAGTTATATATCTGTCTCTAACGTCCATCAGAGTTTTTATTCAGTTCAATATCGAAATTAGATGAAACTACAATCTCGGTGGAAATTCGTGAGAAAATCTGACATTATTTCCTTGTAAGGCCTCAGTCCCGCGATCTTTGTGACTGAGTCAGTCTTTGTAAATGTTTAGTAGAAGTGACTTATTTATTTTATTAACTGATACAGATACAGGGTACGTGAGATTTGTGGCGTGAAGTGAAGTGATTTAGGAGTCATGACTTGACTTAAGCTAAATAATCGAGTTTACCTTAGGGGCTAAGATTATTACCTAAGAAGGGAGACTCAATCCTTGCTCTTGACTGGAATTTTGTCAGATATTGTACTCCGTATTTCTATACTACACGCACAGCGATCTTGAGCGTGAAATGTTCAATTTGTTCCGTAAAACGTGGGCACGGTGATCTCGTTAGAGGAGAACTGAAGTAAGGGCGCAACACAGGTTTGGCGGGATGCAGGATCCGGGATGAGAGTAAAAATGAAGGCTAGAGACGCGATGAAAAGACTTTTAATGGTGGGATTCGGAGTTTGATAGACGGGATGTTGGATGAAAAACAGAAAATCACACACTACAGGCGTCACGCACTCCTGAAAGAATGCGTGAAGAGCCCAAATAGCGTCTAAAAAGGACACTACTACGACAGCTGCAGGATGACATTGTGACCCATTGTGCCTAAAGAAAACTAAATGAACTTATTTATAAGAAGTTATACATCCAAGAGTGCCTGACAGTTTTTAATCTGAGAGTTTTCTTTTTTTCTTAATTTTTTAGATTATCAATCCACTGAGTCGAGGGATTAAACCGGCAGGTCACGTGAGTGCTTATCCCTCCAATCATGTTGGTTGTTCCCAGTACTCTTCAACTGCTACTCGCCATTGTGCTGGTATTGTTTGGCGTGTGTGGAAATCTTGCCATCCCCTTTGTTTCTTATCGTACAACCCTCGGATGCCCTCACGTAACAGTTCTGGCGATACTCGACTTCACAGCAACGCTGATTGGTCCAGGCACCATGCTCCCGACTATCATTACGGGCCCAGCTTGGCTGGAACATAACAACATACTCTGTCAGAGCCTGGGCTTTTTGAGCTCCTGGGCACAAATCACTTGCTTTTTGGTTCTATTCTCTCTTGCTGTGTTCTGCCAAAAAATGAAAAATAGGATCCAGTCAGATCAGAGACGCCAGGCCAAAAAAACAGAACTTGTTTTTCTTGTTGTGTGTTTGTTCACAGGATTGCTCCTAGGTGTTGTTCCTCTTTTGGGCTGGAGCTCCTACAATGGCCTCCTTTTACCACAAGCCTGCATCTTGGGAAACAGTAGTCAAATTTTCTCAAACTATTCTATCCTTTACCTCGCTTGTTCTTTCATTACCATTTTCATCACTATCCTTATTGCTGTCAGGGCAATTAAGCGACGACGACTGTACCCAGTGCAGCTCTTTTGGGAGAGACATAAATTAGAAACGAGAATTAACGACCCTGAGATGACAACTAACGCTTCTTCTAATTCCACGTCGGCCAAATCGTCATGTAAATCAGGACGATCATCCAGGCGGTCAAGTGTGTTCTCTGGCAGACGGTCTGGCGTCATGTCGTCTTACAGTAGCCCCATGTCAGTCCGGAAGGCGTCCACATGGTCTCGTTCGCTCCAAGGACCTTCAAGTGTGCTGCTGGAGATTCTTAGCCGTGAAAGAGCATTTGATAAACAGAGCGGAGGAAACGGAAGTGATCCTTGTTCAGCACCGGAAGTGCGTGACCACCCGACTCCAGGTAGTGCTTCCGGTATGATCGAACATGGCTACTCTGGGGACCCATTTGTTATTTCCTCAAGAGTTCCCTACAAATACCCAAGGTTTACGAAAATGAAGAACGTTTTCCAGAGTCCACGATTTCTGCCTCCGTTCAAAGGTTTCCAGCGACAACGCTCGTTGTCTCGTTTCCTGATGCTGAGGTGCTTTGTGAGAGTGTTTTGTTGGTTGCCTCTTTATATTCTACTTGTGCTACAAATCTGCTCTGTTTATTATCCACACCAAGCACATGTCTTCATTACGTGGTTGATTTTCACACAGCCCTCAATCTCTTCCATATTACCGTTGTGTGACGCTACCTACAGGCAGGCTTGTCGCCGGGCAGCGTACTCATTTTTCAAGACATGCGCAATGCAGAACGAAAAGCACCTTGAACTGTCCAGCGCACGTGATATAGAATGCAGGATTGAAGGAAGCGAGCAAGTCCGGCTAAGAGACGTGACTCCTCTTGAAGTACAAAGGCTGTGATAAAATTGCCATGCCTGTGCTCTGGTTGACTAACCGATTAATTACTTGATAAAATCCATTTTGAAATCATTAGTTATCCTTGCAATGTGATTGGCTCTCAACGGTGTGATTTATTCATGAATCGCGCTATCTTTTGCTCTAAATTGCATCTTTTTCTCAGCCAATGAGAATAGGACAGTAAAACAAAGAACCAATCAGATTTTATTTTCACATTGCAGAAAAATGAAAGACAAAAAAGCCATTGTTTGGCAAATTTGGCTATTAAATTCTGCGATTTCAAAATGGATCTAATAAAGTGGCAATTAAACTACGGGTCGTGCAATTTTGGTCTGAAATCATACTACGCGCTCGTTCGATTTTGAAATCACGCATATGATTTCAGACCAAATTGCACTCCACTCAGTCAATTACCATTTTTAATTAACTTATATATTGCCCGATCGATTGACTGATTGTATACCGTATTGAAACAGTTATTATGTATGAGTATAAGCTTAAATTGCAAACGTGATTTCGTAATCGCTTTCTTGGTAACGTAGATTTTAAATATCAAGCATAGTTTAAAACGATGATATTGCTGTATAGGGAGAGCTGCTCATAATGTAATATCAACACTCCTGTAGTGTATATAAAGAGGTCTTTCAGGGGGATTTCCTCTCTTGGCCTCATTTACTTTTGCCCTACAACTATTTGTCTAATATTGTCAGTAAGGTTTCTGTCAGAAGAAAGACTGCTGGCGTGAGTGCAATCTAGCCTTCTCAATTTGTTCATTAATTCAATAAACACGTTACTTCCACTGCCTCAACAACAAAAACGACAATGAACCCTTTATTTATCATGCATCATTCAAGATACACTTTTTGGGTGGTTAATTTACTCACATACAATTACGATATTCTTTAAGACTGCAAAACACGAGATTTCTGTGATCTACTTTATGTATATTCACTTTGGCTGGCTACGTTTAACTCAGATTTCTGCAGCATAGTATATCCTCAGTTTGCGCTTGTAGGTTTTGTCCAGTATCCAACTCAAACAATCTAAAAGGATGAGAACGTTGTTAGAACATATCACATGACCTGGTCACTGTCCATGTACCGCTCATGCCCTGACACTCACAACTGTCGTGATGGCGTACCCAGTTTGAGCTCTGCGTAGATTGAAAAAAAAAAAAAAAAAAAAAAAAAAAAAAAAAAAAACCCGAGCGAAAACTACTTTCTTTTTTCATTCGTGGGAAGTCAACTGCTGAATTTCTGAAGTTTTTTTTCATTATTATGATTTCTATTATATCGTTTGTTGTCTTTTTTTTAGTGTATCTTAATGTTGATGACATGTAACCTCGTTTCAGGGTTTCATTGGCCCGGGTGCAGAAAATTCTCAATAAATCAATAGGCCTTTTGCATCAAACGATCACATGATACAAAATCCGCCATGCTGGAGGGCAAGTTGCAAACGTGGAGGGCAAGCTCATTATTATTCCCGCAATGGGACGTTAAAACAAAGATACCTCAACCAGTCAAGCGTGACTGGCCTTTGTTTTAATGTCCCAGTGCGGGAATAATAATGAGCTTGCCCTCCAGCATAGCGGATTTTGTACCATGTGATCGTTTGTTGCAAAAGGCCTATTGGGATCTTTTCTATAAAATGGTGACAGTTTTCCTTAACTTTCATTTAATTTGCCACTTCTAAGACGTAAATTACAAACTGGCAGTACATGTAGAGCTAATCACTACCCACTCGGGTATTTTGAAAAAAAGTGCAACGAATTCCTCCGTTTGTTTTACATTCTTCGTTGTTTCTTAATCATGTCAGTGTTTTTCCAGATACTAACCTTAGTAACGCGGGCCATTTCAGTTGTTTCTGTTCACTCCAGGACGATGTTGCTGTGAAGTTGTCGACCATTTAACGGCATGGTGTTGCGAAAGTTATTGCACATGCGCCCAGCGTTCGGACCCTGTACATGCGCTTTACTGCTCTTTAGATTTCGGAAAGCCAGAATCTATATTGAGAAGAGGAAAATAATGACTCTTAGTTTTTAAAGTTATATATACCAGTTGGGTGTACTCCCGGAATTGTTGGGTGGGGGTATGCGACCCGCTTCCCAAAACCTTTACCCTGTTTAAGATCAAAATTTACCATTTTGCCTATCCTATTTATGACCTGACCAAAACTCGATACGCTGTTTAAGATCACAACGTTAAATCAATGCCCTGTTCTGGACCTGCCTACTTCAGAACTAGGGCTATTGTTGATGATCTTATCAATAATGATGAAAAAGTAGCTTATAAAGAAAGCACTCAAGACCAAACGAAAATCGATACCCTATTTCTGACCAAAGCGACTAAAATGCCATACCCTTTAGTGTGGTCCGAAAAATATTTAAGGTGATTCCTCAGTAATGCATTGCGCATCCCTACTGCGCACGACTTTCGCGTCATTAGCGCGCGCACATTAGCGCGTGCACCTACACAACGAAAGAAATTTCACTCAAGCTAAGCTCGATGGCGAAATAAATGTTCGTTTTCTTTTAAACGAGCATGGTGACCTATATTTTTTATTGCATAATAACAGTGTACATATTATCCTCCTTAATTTCACAGAAAACTAAAAAATTTTATCGGAAGGAAAAAAGGATATAGGTGCTAGAGTGCACGAAACCCGTTACTCAGTGAAAATTATGACCCGCGAAAATAACGAGTCTACGAACGCTTTACGTCCACGCCGTTTTAAATAGTGTGATGTTTCCACCAATTTTATGTGATATTGTTCTATATGCTCGACACTTTCTTCCTGTCAAGCTTTTTTCTCGAATTTTACTTGAATAAACTATGTTTCGAGGAACCGCAAAATGTAACGTGGACCGATGAACAACGCGCGTGATTTGTACGAGTACAGGCATAAATGGGGCTAAGATTGATTCATCACATCTCTTAAACGAGAATGGTGGCCTATCATTTTTATTGTATTTTTCGAAACAGTACTTGGTAGAGAACATTCAGGGAAAGTTTCAAAAAATCCATCAGTAATTTTTATTTCTGAGGAATCACCTTGATGTGTTTTCGGGGTGAAAGATCTGTTTTGAAATCTCTCTGGAGTAGTGTGGACAGGGCTGTAGATTGCCACGGTACAGTTAAATCATGACTTACTTCTTTCTCTGTTATTTGAGGGTGGTTGTTCATGACAAACCACGTGACAGATTCATAGCATCCAGGAGTTGTGAGAGATCCTTTGTATTTGTAAAACCTGTCAGCGACATCCGGGGAAACGAGCAGTGGCGCTAAGTCCTCGATGTGAATCGCTGCGCTTTGAGTCACCACGTGACTGCTGTCTGCAATAAAAAATATGATAAACCGTTTGAACGATGTAATGGTGAGAATTTAGAACATCTGCCTTATTAGTTCAATTTCGCTTGGTAAGAATCAGCTGAGAGGTATATATAAAAAAATGTTGGTTAGGCTTTACTCTTGCCCTATCTCAATAAGCGTTGCCATAGCGATTGTGACATCAGTTCACGAAACGAACATCAAAGGACTAACAAGACGAATGAATAATGCATCTGTTTTTTTTAGATCGTTTTCACTGTCACGCAATAAAAAAATAAATCGAAAACCATTCCGTAGATAAAGTCAAGAAATTGTGACCTTATTGGATATAAATAAACAAGACACTTCTCCAAGTTTTACGCCTGTGCGTTTTTCCAAACCGCAGATCTTCGTCGATATGTTTCTCAGAAATTTACAGAGCTCAGTATGGAAACGCCATGTTGGTGCACATCAGATATGTACCAATATGGCGGCCAGAAGATAGTGTAAACATCTGGAAGCTACTTTGGCTATCTACGCGTCTGATTATCTGTACTTAACAAACAAGCATTTACATAAGCACTTTTCCTAATGCTCTAACTTCTAAAAAAGCTACAAATCATGAGATAGGTATATATTTTTCGACAAATGCGATCGTAGCTTTGTGTCACGAACCCCCATAACTCTGAAATTCAAAATGCTCTGGTTTCCAAACGAAGCACGCTATTGAGCTATAAAATTGTAAACAGATATAAATATACCATCTCTTATGCCTGATGAGGATAAAAACTTTGGTGGCGCTTTAGTTTTGGATTTTAGAAAGCGATGACGTCACGTGAAAACGATCTATATCATGGTCTATCAGAAATCCTGTTGTTGTAGTTTTTGAGTTCAACTATCCTGTTCTTTTGTTAAAGTATTGAACCACGATCATACGCATATGTTTAAAAAAACAAGCACCTACTTGATTGGAATACGCGCCTTCCCATGAGATACCAAAAGAATATTAGAACCCTAGACGCTAAATCCAGGAATTACTGCTAGTATCTCAGCTACTGCATTATGAGGTTTTCCGTCAACGTGCCTTCCAATGTATATACTTTGCCACATGATTCCTTTGATTCTGATTGAACACTACAACCTACTACAGCTCTGCATCACGTATGTCCATATCTAAATATGTCGGCCAACTTACTTTCATCCACTATGTTGTTCAGTAGTTGCGCAATCTTTTCTAATGCAACGTTAGGTGGACTTGTCGTGCTGTTTGCCATCGGAAGCTTCAAGAAACAAACAAAAAACAAACAGACAATGCAATGAGGCTTTTATGAGGTTCCCATGAAGTACCAACATAGGCTTAAACCCAAAAGATGCTCTCTTATATGGGTTACATAGGTATGTGAGGCCCCTTAGAGTATGGTTTTGAACTGTTTTGGTTTGAAAGAGGGCATGGATTTTAAACTATTGTGGTGTGAAATAGGGCATGTTTTCACTCTGGCTTGGAATTGGGTAATTTGTTTGCAAGGAGCTTATTTCATTTTGTACCAACATTGGCAAATTTGCGGCCCTCCTCAAGTGAAAGACAATTCTTGTGTAGGTATAACCACGTAGTCATTTAAGATTTCTGAAGTAGGATTCCAATTTTTGGCTTAGAGTATGGCAATCACCGATTACTTTACATTACTCGTTTTTATAAAGTTTATTTCATGCTTGTTAAGTTTACGAAAAGCATACCAAAGTTTGTCAGTTTACCTCGTACAGAACAGCCACTACTGCTAACCCGTCCTCTCCTTGAGCTGCTAATTCGAAGGATTGATAATTTGTGTTGTCCCAAAACACCATGTGCAACTAAACAGAAATAAAAATTCATAGGAAGGGATAAGGTTCAAAAACACCATTGCTGTAAACGGCTGGGAGCAGTACAGTTTTTAAAGTGTAACATGAGTGTTCTAAGGTATTTTGAAGGTTGTCGAAAATTCAACCCGAAGCCTTCCAAAGATAGCTGAGGATAACTAGACATTTTCAAAACTTCGGAAGATCAGTCAAGCCCTTTCAAAGATTCACTACTATCACCCGAACATTTTCAAACACTTCCGACTGTCATCCGAACCCTTCCGAACATTTTCAAAGAATTAAGAATATCAAGCGAAAGAGTTCTGGGAATCAACCGAAGATTGTTCACCGTTATCGGAAGTTTAGGAGATATTTTCGGAAAGTTTGGGCATGTATTTGGAATAATAGACGAAAATTAGCAAGGCTGATTAAACAGTATAGGGATATATATTCCAATATTTCTGAAGGCACGGCCTTCCTTCTTTAGGGTGTTACAGAAGGTTAGAAGGTCGAAGGCACTTCCGTCCACCTAAGTACGGTCTTTTTAACAGGACTGTTTTCAAGGGAATTGTTAACAAGTAATTTCGTGATTATTCTCTTGCAATTTGGATTAAATTACCATTGGAAAATTCTCAGAGACTGCAAATTGCATTCGCGAGCTTCCGCTATTTTGTTAGCCTTTGAACAATTTTCTCGGTTAAATTTATATCACAGATAGCTTTTATATACAAATTACATAATTAAAAGGATACAAAAAAGTGATTTTGTTGAAAAAAGGCGATTTCACTATCACAGTGTGATCTTGTCAAGTGTTTGTTGCAATTTGTTGTTATGGTAACTAACAGTTCAAGTTGCGAAGAACAACACGTGGTCACCTAGCCAAATGCTTGCTGATCTTAGTAATTGGGTTTTAGGGACAAGAGTGTCTCGTGGCTTTGCATTGCATTTCCTCCACGAGAGCGAAACTCCGAGGTGTGAATACATTAGAATTACCTCAATTGGATACGTGTTTCCGTCAATTGCATGTTCAGATCCAACAGTGTCGTTGCAGCCAAAGTGAAAATGAAATAGCTTGAGAAAGTAGTTCTCTTGCAGTAGACCGCCGGCCAGCTTGACTGTCAGCTCCTCGCCAAGGAAAAAGGTGGGCGCGTATCCGTTGTTTCTAAGCTCACCTGTGATTGCTTTATTTCCCGCCACAGTAAGCCTCAGGTTCGGTGGATTTGTAGGATCTTTCTGCATGACTTGATCAGTCATTATGTTAATTGGTGATTGTTTGCGGCCGTTGCAGGACCAGTTGCCGTTTAATGTTTCCCACTCGTCTGGGCCTTGGGAAAAATTGCATGATCGTAGCAAGATAATTAATATTATTTACATGTAAGTCCAAAAGTAAAGTTGCAAGGTTTTTGCGTTCCTCTTGGGTCATCGTGTTTTTGACATTTGTAGCAAAATTGCCAGTGCGTCTGCTGTAAGTTTAATGATATCTCTCTGACCCTCAATAAAAAAACCTGCTGCAAAATTAAGTATTCTCACATCATTTAAGTACGAATAATATCAAAAATAAGTTTGTTAAAGCTTTTACTTAATACAAAGCCCTTTCTCTAACCGTATCCAACCGAGTTCTTCAACTTAACCGTCAACCCATAATAATCGAATCAAGTCGATAAGAAATTATTACATGTTTTCTTGTAAAATCATATCACATTTGTTTTCAACGGTTATAGAAAAGTTGAAGGCTCTTTGGTCAGTTGTGAAACCTTTGATATGACACCCCAATGGAATGAGAATGGCCAGAATATGTTCATTTTAAAATATTTTGCACTGGAATGTCTCTGGTACTTCTTTGTTAATGAGAAACAACCACAAGGTGGCTCGGAATTTTTCAACCGAAACTTCATCCCTGTATCGTGTAGCTTTCTACCAGGAGCCATAATCAGGGACGGAGACCGTAAGTCTTGGGATCCGCGCGGACCCATGATATGGGACAATTTTTCTATTTTTAGAACAAAATGCGCCATCATGACGTCAAAATTCCGCGCTGATCCACGCACGTGTCTTTGGCTCTCGCGTGGATGTTGTCACGTTGCGTGATTAAATGGTGAGAGTTGCGAGATTCTCTTGCCGATTTCACAGCTATGTCAGGGAATAAGGCAGAGAAGAAGAACCAGGGCTCTTCTATGTACTTTTATGCTCTGATTTAATGGAAAAGGAGTGTTTTTCAGGGTCGAGAATTTCTTTAATTTTGCGCTGTGAATGAACAAAATCCGCTCACCGGCTAGTTATACGCGTAAACTTTTGTGTTTGTTCCGTAGAGAAAAGTTCTGTAAGAAAACTGTTTACTCCGGTATCGAGTTAATTTGTGAGTTTGCCAAACAATGCTTTATCATAACCAAAACCTGTTTTTGATACTTTCTTGTTGTTTCTGCTCGTTTGGCTGCTTTGCGAAAGTTTTTGAAAGTCCGTCGACGCGTACGAGTAGCTTATTTGCATAGTGCACCGCGTGCACTTTCAAGTCCGAGTCGGTGTTTTCAGATTGTCAACAAATCGAGACAAAGATTTGTTTCGTCGTCTTTTGTGCTGAGATGCTACAACAATTTTCACCAACGTTCGCTAAAAAGCTACTAACATCATGTGTGTTTCTTTCACATAGTGAAACTTTACACTGCGAAAATAAAATAGACAAGGAGTTTTGTCTCAATCGAAAAAATATTAATCTTTATTCCAGTTGATTAAAAGCGTCGTCGTAACTTTTCTAATTATTTTTGCTGTATTCAAATATTTTCAGCTAAGCTTTTAACATGTTCTAAAACATTAATCAACCTTAAACATATTGAAAAACTAGAGATATTATATGAGTTCGATGTACGTTTTCACACCAAAGTGCGAAGTCCAAATTCTCATATTTTACTTGCTGTGCAAAACACGCATCAGCGAGCGCTCTTATTCATCGACAACAGAATGAATCTATTGGATTTTTACACAAACAAAACTAAGCAGCATCTACAGACATAAATCTATCGTCACTTATTGGGCCTAAACGTTGCTATATCCAAACATATCCAACTAGTTTTTTTTCCCGTGTTATGGAAAAGCTGTTAATCTTCTTCATAGGTGAAATTTAGGTTAGAGTAATGTAAAGTTCTTGTAAAAGAAGCAGCGGAACTCAACTTGGTCAGCAATATAAAGCGGGACATACCTAAATTCGGCACTGCGTTCACTCAACTGGATCAACTTAAGACGAAAATACTTAAGCAATATTCCAACAGCCATAAAAGCGTTGAGTTGTGGGCCAAAAGCTTAACGAGTTCGGAAATTTCGGATGCCATTTCCCCTACGCGACATCCGCGAAAATCCTCGCAGCAATGTACGCGCGTGTGCCCCAGGCGATGGCGCAATTTGTTCTAAAAATAGAAAAATTGTCCCATATCATGGAGCCAACCCCAATACTAGAAATGGCGTGCGCTTACGGTCTCCGTCCCTGATTATGGCTCCTGTTTCTACTTGGTTGGAGCGCGGAAACTCTGGTCTTGAATTAATGACACTATAACATAGTTACCTTTAGCTCCTGGGATCTGTCTGTCGTATGTCCAAGGCGTTCCTCCAAGCTCAGCTGTTTACAAAGAAAATTTGTGGATTTTTTAAAAAAGGGTATTTCAAAAAAAGTATCCTTTCCTAATCTTCTGCTACCGTTCTCTAGATTTTGGTCGATTTTGTTTCGACATTTTGGATTCTGCGTTAAAACTAATTCAGTTTGGAGTCAAACCTATTTCACCAATTTATTTTACTGGCCAACTGGTCTGCGATGGAAAAGATAAGATAATACTGATTTGTTCCATGAGTGGTCTGGACTATGTAATATGAACCACTAAGATGGACCATCGGCTCAGAAACACGTTTGTTCGAATTGCTGAAAAACTGATCGCACCAAAGCAGTTGTTTGCTCTTAAGAATTTATACAAAAGCGACTTGAAAAATCATCACCTCTCTAAAACCTTTATTTACATTTGCTAGCCAGTATGGCGTGAAAGTGCTTCGCCCTAGGCGTAGAGTCAGTTTTACGCATAGCCGGGTTAACTCACTATGCTCGAATTCAGGTAAGCTGTAAACATGATTATCTACAAAAGTCCAGGTATATCGCATCTTCTCTTTTAATAACTTTGAATTGCTGTTCAAAAATTATTCACATATCACCCTTGCAGCCCTTCGACGTACCTCACTTGCGCTTCTTCACCGGTGTACCTTACATCTATACTTTGTGCCGATGCGAACGCTATTTTGTCGAACGATATCACACAGTCACTTTACACATTATAAACTTATGCCTTAAGATTGCCAAATGTAACTTACTGGTCTGCACAACTCCAGTTTTTAAGCTGAGCCACAGCACTGAAAGAAAAAAAGCATGCAAAATAAAACAAATTTCCGACAGATTCCCTTCTCTTTCTAGGCTTTTGTACATTATGCTGGCACTATTTCGAGTGTATTAGTGGGATTGAGAAAATTAATCTTTTTCTCACAGAAAATAGAAATAAAAATAATTTTTTACGAGAAAATTAAGACTTAACTCAGCCTCTTCATTAAAGTATCACTAAAAGGGGACAAAGGATTAACAGAGCAACAGATCAGAATTATCTTCTGATATATTAAAACTTTTCCATACGTTGTTGTTAACTTGTTACACTGAGTAATATTTGTGTAAAGGCCCACGGGTTCTTTAAGGAAGCCAATTTGATTCTGAGCAAACGTTCGCATGACGAGCGGTTGCGCGCAAAGGATACCTCTTGTCTATCATCGAGCAGAAAATGTAATTTCTGACAATTGAAGGATGAATTAGTCAGAAATTATTATAACTTGAATTCCTACAGTCTCTTTTAAGTATCTTTCAGACAAAACTACATGCTTATGGGGCTATCTGTAGGGGCTATTTAGAAATGAAATATTATAAAAGCTAAAACTGGGAATACGGGGAAAGTGGGACCAAGGTTACACGGCATTCCGGTTAATGAACGGGATACTTTCGAACGCAAATTGGAAGGGATAGAGGGCTGTAGTGAGAAAATAGTAGTGAGGTATTTAAATGATAATTAACAAGGTCTGATTTTCAATTGAACTAATTCGATGAAGAAAAACACTTAAAAACTAAAAACAGCTAGGACATACCTTTGTTTTGTTACCATAAACATGTAACAAACACGAACGAACACGAACAAACAAAAGAACAATTGATCTGCCAATGAAAAACAGGTAAATACCACCTTACCTGTAAACATTACAATAGACAAAGTAAACTTCCTTTTAAGCTGCATGTCAGCTTTGCTTAAGATGTAAGATATCATAAACAAAATCTTCAGGCGGACATCTCTAGTCTTTTTTTTGGGTGAAGAGAAAAAAACAGTCATCGATGAAAATTTCCACTTGAATAACTTTGAAAAGATTCTGAATGACTGACAGCATGAATGCCTTACGGGTTGAATGGTGCCCACGTCAAAAGAATGCCAGTTAGTCGCAAACATTTTTCACACCCAGATCATTGCTTAAAAGGCGCAAAATTGCTTAAATAGCACTGAATCTTTGTTAAAAGTGTCTTAAATTTCCAGAAATCTTTCTTTATTTCTTTTCAGTATCACAAAGAACTCAATTTGTTGACGTTTGAACAGTACCTGCTTGTCACTGTCACGCTCTGCCAAGGTCACAAAATTCTCTATTTCATTTCAAATAGTTCCCACCTGTAAAGGAAACCACCACCCCCCCCCCCCCCCGGCCCCCGATGTGTACTTGATAAATTACTGATCCAAAAACCTGCCCAAACATGTATCGCCAGGTGTCGAGGACACTTCAGTACTTTTGGTTATGGTTGATCGCTACTCGCTTCCTGGTTACATTCAAAGTCAAGAGACGCAAGTCTCTACTCGAAAGGGTTATCTGTGGCCTAAGATTAAAACTTTTGAGAGGCTGCGAAACGAAAAGTTGAATGATGGATTGCTTCTGCTTTCCAACAAAATTCAGCCATTTTGTTTGTTTCTTTGTTGTTTATGTTCATCAATCGACGGTTGCTTCAACTCTATTCAAAAGTTTATTCTGACGATTGGTCAAGACACTAATTTGATTAATTTGGTTGATTTTTTTCCATCAAGTCAAAAAATTAAAAGTTTGCACTCTTTTTTATATAAGAATAATTTCTGTTATTGGTGGAGTCTGAAATTTGAGAAATTTTAAGAATAATTATGAATCATGAACCCGAGGTTGAGATCTTAAAAGAATATAATTTCGGGTGCAAAATGCAATTATATGTTTTTAACTAGACCATATAAAATTCTTGTTTTCTCTATGTGGTATGTGCGCCATATCAGGCTTTAAAGGTCATTCCACTAAAACAGAACCTGCGCTGGGATTTTTGTCAAACTTTGCCTATTAATTGTTACTTTATATTATAGAAACTTAAATTTTGAAATAGAAATGAGCGGTCCCCATGTTCGTTTGGGAGCAACAGCATCTTGTTTGAACCCAAAAAATCCTTATAATATCCGTGACCATGATTGTAGTCACGGTTGCTTGCTAAATTCACGTTTCCGACGATTCTTTCTTGTTCTATACTGAGAATTGATTCATATTTATTTACTTAGAAAAAATTATTACTCAGTTCAAAACAACGGTAAAAAAATGATAGATCACCATACTCGTTTTCGAGAAAATGACGATTTAGCTCTATGGCGAGGTCCAGCCGTAAAGAAAAAGCCGCCATTTTTTAATGCGCGCGTGGTGATCACTGCGGTGAGTTGCGGTGATGAAATTATGCGCAGGAAAGATGCGCAAAGCAATACTGGGGAATGACTGTGAATTCCCGGATGCATCTGGATCAATCCAGAATTCACCATCCCCCACTATGCACTGAGTCCTTGATTTGTAGTATATCTTTGCTCAAGCGACCTAGCTAGGGCCCAGTTTGTGGAACCTTTTTCATTGAAATTTGCAAACGAAAAGAGACAATGAATTTTCATTCAGAAGTATACTATCTCTTTCAGATCAGTTGATTATTCATTTGCTAATTCGGTTCAATGTTTGGATTCATTTTATTGTGGTTTCAAGATATAAATTATAGTGTCTTAAAGAAGTTGAACGATTTGATTTTGTTTAGTTTCATCCTTAAGATTTTTAATGTTTGTAAACTCTCTTTCTCGACTTATACACTTGTCCTGTAAGAAAAGTTTAACACGGAAGAGTTAAAAAAAGAAGTATTCTCTTGTTGTAAAACGAGTGTTTCACTTGGTATATAATTATTTTTCGGAGCGTTAAGTAACATTTTGAACTCCCTTTTTATTGCATTATCGAAATATAAATTATCCGTACAAATTCTTATAATATACTTTATGTAACGATAGTGATAAGAATTTGGTTTGTTGTCACGCTGGGTGTATGAGGATTTCAAGAGTGTGTTAAGGCTTTCGAAAGTTTCAGTCATATCTATACATAAGCGTTGTACCTCTCACGACATTGTCCACATAGGTGGAATACGCAGAGCTTGTGTAGTCTTCAGGTCGAGTCGCTCGTGTGGCTGTGTTCATTTCACACTTTTTTATTGCGCCAGGAAAAAAGTGGATACTGTGACAAGAACTCTCTCTGGCGCAGTTCATGTAACACTGACTCATACTGTTGGCCTGAATTTCCTTGTAATTGTGTTTTTGTTGTTCGGGAGCAAGCACAAGCACACAATGGCCGCTGAGAGAAAGCAAATTTCATGTTGATGAGATGCGTGAACAGAGTGTTCAGTGTGTTCTCAACAGATGTTCGAGTTGCAAAAGTCTCTCATCAAGCCATTGTTCCCTTGCTATTGAATTTTCTTGGAGACAACGCATGTTTTTGTGCAAAGGAGGGCTGGGAGGTGGAAAATTAAAAAAAAGTCCCCGAGACAGTAAAAACTACTGAAAATAAGAATCGTGCCAGGGGACCACGGGGCAAAAACGAACAAGTTTCTTCTACTATTCTGGTCTTGTGTTTTACCTTGAGAAAGCATTGCACAAAAAGCAATGTTCATGCACAACCTAAAGCTAAACTCGAACTTAGTTACAGAACTTAGCGAACTCAGTTACAGAACTTAGCGTCGTTACAGTCATGCTCTTTCGAGCTCCCGCATGTGATTTAAACGCGAGTCAGTAGACACCTCACTAACTCAGTACAAGTGTTTGGCAATTTCCAATTGCTACTTTTCAGTGTCACGCCATTCAAAATAGATCAAAACAAAAATCAAAACCCTTTAAAAGTGATCTGGGAAAAGAAAGAAGATAAATAAGCAAAGCCTCTCGTCACTATTCAGGTCGCATCAATTTTTTTAAGCAAGATGTGCGAAGAAACTTTTTCCCCAGTGCTTTGCGTAACAAAACACTTCCACTGACACAACAACAAAAAGACAATGAACACCAGTTGTTTATTCATGATGAATGATTCCAGGCGACTCCTTGATGTAAAACTGTGATACATTTTGTCGTTTGCTACTTCGCTGATATACGTTCAGGTGATTCTTTCAAAATGCAGAAAAATGCAGTGTCTGTGAACAAATTACATGTAGATTGCCTCTGAGGCCAACTGTGTTCAATTCATTTGTGTTCTTCGGAACTTTAATTATGGCTTTCTTTGTCCAGTATGAGGCTCACACACTCTAGAAGAACAACAACAGTGTTAAAATATGTTACTTGACTGGGATAATGACCAGACCTTAACAGTACTTTCACACTCGCAACTGCAGTAATCACGTATTGGGTGTGACTCGTTTTGAACAGGGCGGCTCCGCCCCGAGCTCCAATCCTTAAAAGGTTTTCTTTCTTACGAAATGTTTAATTTGATTTTTGATCGAGAAACGAATTTTCACGAGGTGCTGAATTGACTTTCAATGCACTTTTATCTAATAAAATTTCAAATTCTAATTTTAGTTAGGAAAACTGATGTTTTGGCAAAAAAATAAAAATGGTAGCCCGAATTTTCCACGCAGACCCAGAGTTTTCCACCAGACGCCATGTTTCCTACACTCCGTGTTTTCCGCTACAGATTGTCCCCGAGACCCCATACTCCGTCTCATTAAACGTTTTGTTCAGCGACTTTCCCGTTGCTGTTGCCATCGTGGTTTTCTTAAACTCTCTACTAACCTTAGTACGGTAGGCCATTTCAGTTGTTTCTGTTCACTCCAGGACGATGTTGCTGTGAATTTGTCGACCATTCATCGGCATGGTGTTGCGAAAGTTGTTGCACATGCGCCCAGCGTTCGGACCCTGAGCATGCGCTTTACTGCTCTTTAGATTTCGGAACGCCTGAAGCTGGTTGTAAGATAAGGAAAAAAGACTCTTTGTTAGTTTTTCAGTAATATCTTTGAAACGGTCCAGAATTTTAATAACAGATGGAAATATTACTGAAGTACAAGCTTTGTACACATGCAACAGTTAAAATACTCTTTGGGCCAAAAAACAGTCTGCAGTGAGCGCGCCCCGATCGCTTCGCTCTCCGAATTCCTCGGGTTCGCGCTCACTGATTGGCTAGCCCGTTTACAGGCTACTCCATAACAGCCTCGAAAACAGTGCTACCAAAACAGACAAAAGCAAACATTAGACATAAAATTGTCGTGGGACAGTTAAATTATGACTTACTTCTTTCTCGGTTATTTGAGGGTGGCTGTTCATGACAAACCACGTGACAGATTCATAGCATCCTGGAGTTGTTAGAGATCCTTTGTATTTGTAAAACCTGTCGGTAACATCGGGGGAAACGAGCAGTGGTGCTAAGTCCTCGATGTGAATCGCTGCGCTTTGAGTAACCACGTATTTGCTGTCTGTTATAGAAAAACGCGATGCACAGTGTTAATTAGGTACAGAAAAATCCGCGTATAAAAACCTAAATATAAAATTTAAGAACCTGTTAGGCTAAAATTTTACATGAGAACCATTCTAGGCTAAAATCTCAATACGGGTTCTTATTTTCAAATATAGAGTTTTTAAATATAATACGACACATTACATGCGATATAAAACAGGCAACAAACGCTTAGCAGAACACTGGCAGTGTGATAAAACCACAATACTGTACTGCGAATGCTTCAATATAAAGGCCAACTGCTCATGAGTACAAATTGTTTTCTGAACAAAAATTAAGAACCTGATTAGACTCTGGTTAAGAACCTGGGTAGCCTAATTTCACTGTAAGTACCATTTCTATAAGAGCTTATGGAAGCTAACTTGAAAAACCCTAGGTTCTCATACGTAGGTTTTTAATGTATATCTAAATAAAGGAAAGTTTGCTCACGAAAGCAGGTAAACTGCAGGCACTTAAAAGGAATCGCTAGAGGGCACACGTTCAAATTTGACTTAAAATTTTATTGTACTTTTGATCAATTATTACTGACAGTCGCACTGGAAGGATTTTACATCAAGTTTTCGCTGCTTAGCTGCTGACGTAGTTAACGTATTGCTCGCCTGTCCACCCAAAGAAAACACTAGTGATTTCGAGAGTGTTATTGTCCATGGGGCGGGCAAAAAGGTATAGCCTAACCTGCAACTCCTCCTGACAATCATACTATTCACAACAACCTTGAGATCTTGAATATCAGGCTTTAATTGCAGAAATTTCCACTAGGTTCGATCAATCCTGATTGAACACTGACCACGTAACTTATAGCCATACACAAAAAAGACATGCTGGATAAACTTACTTTCATCGACAATGTTGTTCAGAAGTTGTGCAATCTTTTCCAGAGAAACGTTTGGTGGAGTTGAGCTTTTTTTTGCCATTGGAAGCTATAAACAAAAGAACAAACAAACAAATAAACAAACAAATAAAAAATAAACAAACCAAAAAAAACTGATAGACAAACAAAAAATAAATACAGGGTAACATTTAGATTCCCGAGGGTCAAAAGACGAAGAGGTCCTTGTCAGCTAAGCCATGTCGACGGTCCCTAACGTCACGTTCCTGCTGTTTTAAACAATCCTTATCAACAATTCCTGCAATTATAACTCTTTGCTCTTTACTTTCTCTCTCCTTTTCCATCAGAATGGTTCGCTTCAGTTCGCAGAAATCCAAAACCGCAATTTTGAAAAACTTGCACATAAAAAAGGAAAATTAAGGGAGATTTAGAAATGTATACGACATGATTTTTGATGATACGATAGTACAGCTTCTTGGCTTTTCTTTATGCTGTTTACGAATAGCAGAATACCAAAGCATGTTATAGTACCTCATACAAGACAGCCACAACAGCTAACCCGTCCTCTCCTTGAGCTGCTAATTCGAACGATTCATAATTGGTGTTGTCCCAAAACACCATGTGCAACTACAAAGAGAAATAGCGATGAAAAGGTGTTTATTGCGCCTTTCAATAACATTGAAGAAGCTAAGAAGGGGGTGCCTTCCGAAATATTGGAAAATATATGCTATACTGTGTAATCAGCCTTGCTAATTTTCGTCTACTTTTTTAACCTCTAAAAGGAACGACGGGCACCCTGTCGCAGGCTTGTTGATGTGGGAGTTCCCCCGAGATTTGTTTTTCTTCGTTTAGTGTCGTCTGATCGACCAAAAGTTTCGCATTTTGAAAAAATTCTATATGCATAGGAATATTAGAAAGTAATTAGTGATGTTGTCAATTCAACAAAATTTAGCAAAAAGAATGATCTTTTGTCTTACCTCAATTGGGTACGTGTTTCCGTCAATTGTATGTTCAGATCCAGCAGTGTCACAGCAACCAAAGTGAAAAAGAAATTCCTTGAGCAAGTATCTCTCTTGTAACAGACCGCCAGCCAGTTTGACTGTGGAATCCTCTCCAAGGTAAAACTTTGGCGCGTATCCAGTGTTTTTAAGCTCACCTGTGATTGGTTTATTTCCAGCCACAGTAAGCCTCAGGTTCGGTGGATTTGTAGGATCTTTCTGCCTGACTTGATCAGTCAAAATGTTAACTGGTGATTGTTTACGTCCGTTGCAGGACCAGGTGCCGTTAAGGGTTTGCCACTCGTCTGGTCCTTGGGGGAAAAATAACATTTATGCTCGCTCTAATTTATAAAGCTCGATGTATTTTAAATGTAAGCACAGAGTTATTTTCTCAGCTTTGTTTGCTAGGTACTGTAAGCAGCGAAGTTAGGTAACCATGCAACTGAGCTGAGTTTTATTGCTTTTACAGAAATTTTTTTCTCGGGTTAAATCAATCATGTTTTGTTTTAAATGGTCTGTTTCAATTGATAATTGTGCATGCTTGGATCATTTCTAAGTGGAGAGGAAACGGCCCTTAAATTTAACGCTGGGAGTTTTCGTAAAAACTAAACAGCGCTTCCTTGTCCGTTTTTCGACAGAACAACAATCAGAATTTGATTTTGAAATTTCCGCCGAAGCTTCATCACTCTAGCCTTGGTGTAGTGAATTGGGTTTTTCCATGGAGTCCTGTTTTCACACTTACCAATTAAACTTTCCACTAATTTGGAGCATTGAAACCCTAAGTGGTATGACGCTTTTTAAACATATTAAATAATGCTAAAATGTATTTACCATTGGCTCCTGGTTGTCTGTCGTACGTCCACATTGTCTCACTTTTCTCAGCTGTTTGCGAAAAAAGATTTTTAAAAAGGCTTATTTAAAGCAGAGGGGTCTGTATCAAAGCAAGGCAACCTCCAGCCTCGCTTGAATTCTTAGGCCAGGTAACTAAGCATACAGCTGTAAAATGGCTTATTTCCAAGTCCCATGCTACACTTTCTAGATTTTGTTTTTGAAGTTTGACTGACGCGTTAAAACTAAGTCCAATCGAGAGGTTGGCGGCCTGGAAAACCACGAAACATGGCACTTCTCCACTTTATAATACTGGCAAACTAGTTACGTCTATAAACGTAGAATTCTGATGAATTGCTGATTGACATACTTAACCAATGCCTTTACTCATCAGGCAGAGAGCGACTCGTCGATGCAAATACATTATATACATTTCAAGGTTATGCCTTATGTTGTCAAATGTAGCTTACCAGCTTGTACAGCATCAGTTTTTACGCTCAAAAGCAACACTGAAAAAACAAGGAAGAGAATGAACTAACACAATAACACAACTTCTTGATGACAGTTATTTTTAGTCGAGCGTTTCAATGCTAGCGCAAGAAAGCTGCGCAACAAAGTCAGCAGCTTAAACCATTCACAGATTTTTTTTGTGAAAAAGTTCTGTTCGGGGATAAAAATTATTCCCGCAGCATGCTGCATAAAATTCAGCTGATTTGAATTCGTGGATCGAGAATCAGAAACAATTTGAACTCAATTTTCAATGTCGCATGACGCACATTACATGCTCTTGTAAACTATGTCCCCCTTTACAACATAGAAATGAACCAATAGTCACTTTAAGTGCAGTGGTTTGCGTATTCGGTCTCTGCAACATGAGTCCTATTTGTACATACGATAGACACGAAGGCGCGAATGTCTACAACATGCCCCATGGTGTGTGCCGGTGTTTAATCATTTACCGTCGAGATCTAATTATTGATCTGAATCCCGACGGATTTTTTATCTTTAAGACAAAAGACCATGTTTATGAGGCTGCCTGTACGGGTTATTAGAATACGGAAGATCAATTAAAGACATAATTCGGCGATCTTTAATTGGAGATAAAATTAGGGGATGTGTGGTATTCCCGTAAACAAATGGGATATTACCGGACCAAAACTGGAAGGGATACTTAGACGATGCCATGAAAAACTAATAGATATTCTTTTCATCAACAGCAAGCCCCTTGCTTTCACTGAATAAAATTATTCGATGGAACAAAACAGTTAAAAGAGGAAAACTGGCTATCTTTTGGATTATCATCATAAACACGTATGAGATCGAACAAAGAACAGAACAACTGATTTGCTAATAAAAAAAACCTTGTAAGTATAATCACCTTACCTGTAAATATTACATTAGAGAACTTCCGTTTAAAATGCATCGCCTCAGCTTTGCTTAACATGTAAGATATCGTGTACAAAACCGACTCTTTAGGCAAAATTCTCTGACCTTATTTTTGTGTGAATAAAGAGACTCAGAGGAAAATTTCCACTTGAAATAAATTTGTAAAGATCAGTCTTTAATGATTGACAGCATGAGCCCATCACAGGTTTAATGGTGCCATGTCAAAAGCATGCCAATAACATGACATTCATTTCTAGCAAACCTTTCTCATTTTCAAATCGTTGTCAGGTGAGAATTTCCACTTGAAGAGCTTCATAAGAAGAAGTCATTGATTAAAATCTCGAATGCTGGTTCCCACTTCATAAGGATGCCAATTCCCTTACATTAATATATCGCACATTTGAATTTGATTTTCCAATTATTGTCAGAACGAGGGGCTAATTGCTTCAGTAATAATCTGAGATGACATGGTCTTAAGTTGTCAGAAACCTTTTTTGTTTAATTCTTTTTATTTGGGCAAAGAGCCTGGTTTCTTGACATCTGGACAGTACCTGCAAGTCATTGTCACATTTTGCCGAGGTCACATAATTTTCTGTTGTACACTTCAGTTCCCCGTCCGCATGGTAAAACCCCATTTTGTCGAATACAACGTTAATTGACAAATTACTCACGTATCACAAATATGTTGAAAACAGATGACTAGGATCTGGTAGAAGCTGTACATGTTAAAGATTGCTTCCTTTTCAACTTCGGAGACAAGAGACAGTCTTTACCCGGAAGTGCTTGTCCTGAGGCGTGACATGAGATTAACACGGAAATCTGAAAGATTATTTCTGTTTCGGTAGCAAAACATTCAGGAAGTTTTTTTATGCCACACTTTTTTCGCACCAAATAACGGCTCGATAAGAAAAACATTCTCCAGCCAGCTACACTCTTATTTTATAACTTGATATTATTTTTTCCGCTGAGGTTGAATATTCTTAGTTTTCTGCTGATTTTAGGCTGAAAACAGGCTAGTGAACATTCGGACATTTATTGCGTTTTCAATGATTTTGATGTCTGAATAGTGTTTAAGTAATTTTGTAGCCAGCCTGCAGGCATCAAAGCCTGATTTGACGCATATAACTTCTGTAGAATGCTTTTAGCATCGAACATAAGTATTTAGCGAAAGGGCTTTATTACAGTAAAAAAAATAATTGTATTGTATTTACAAATTTGTCTATACACAAAGTTATATTCCTTTCAAAATCTCAGTCCCGGGTTTACTAGATATTCTTATAAAACATGCTCTTACAAAAAAAAATGTATGCAGGCTGGCCTGTTCACAATTAAATAAATAATTATAATCAGTCTCTTTTTGTTGACTGCAAATGTTGGTCAAAGTACTGAAGGTCAAAAAGTCTCTGTGACTGATAACTTTTATGGAGAACTTTAGTTTCAAGCTGTAGATGAAAATATGAACAGGAGGGTTACATTTTTAAAGCGGTTATTGCAAAAATTAGTTGTCCTAACCGATAATGGAGACCAATTTCTGCGTGGTTTGAGCTTCATTTAAAGATACCACTTAAAACGGAATAAGGAGCCAGTGCTAAAAGACTGGGTTCGAGAGACGAGCAGAAATCAAGCATGAAAACAGAAATAGGATGTCAGTCAAAATGATAATACATTCACCCGTCAACTAGGAAACCGAAAAAACGTGAAAGAGAGCGATGACTAAACTAATCCCGTGTACCATTTATGGGTGTCGCAGCGTTTCAACAAAGAGACTGATGGTCCAATGAGCTAAAATCAATCAACTGAACAGCCTCTCGGGTTAATCTGTTCGAAGATG
>CM042754.1:2344773-2404773 GCA_022496165.2 Catalaphyllia jardinei | reverse complement strand
TTTTCAAAAAGCTGAAATTGCACGAGCCGTGAAAACATTCCCGTAAAGGAAGATCTTTCCTCAAGCCATTTTTTCTCTTATATAGTGCCGTTACTGACTATATTTATCGCGAGTTTTGAGTTGACCATGAGTTAAAGCAAAGTTAAACATATATTTGTTTTTTTTTTTCAGGAAGCGTTCGTGAAAGGTAAATTGAACTTAACCTCTAGAATATATTTCTACTTTTCAACGACGAAACTCTTTTCTTTTGTGCAATGTATGGGAAAAACAACTCGCAACTGAAACTATTTCTGAGCGTTCCATCTTAGCGGTCCTTATTGCAAAATTCAAAATTCAAGCCATTTTTTCTCATCCGTCGAAACGTTTTTCAAAGTTTTCGCACAAAATGTTCGTCATCATTTCACCTAATATCATTGGTTAGAAAATTTCATATTTTCTCTCAGCCAATCATCTTCCAGAATAACGATGTGTAAATTGCACTGGTGTTACACCAGAAGCACTTTTTGCTGAAGTAACGTTACAGCACTACTTTCAGCCAATCAGAATCGAGTAATTTTTTCAGGTATATTATTTAAGCTGAAATAGCCTTACCAGGGGACCTTAATAAAGATATTGTATTATACTGTATATATATCTAAAATAAATGTTGTGTACATATGTTATTGGAATGCCAGTTGTCAGTAACATGTTTGCCGTTTTATCAGCAGTCAGTTAAATTTCTCTGACTGAATCAGTTAAACCCCAAACAGTCCCTCTTATCCCAAGAGAAGAGAAACAGAACTTCACAAAATTGAGCAAATATATTTTTTCACTAATTCTTACAGCCTATGAAATAAAATGCAAGAAAAAAGTGGTAGAACTAGAGCGGTTTTTAATTGAGTGTCGAAGGGTAATTGGTTTTACATACGTACGATACGCGATTGACTTAAAAATCTTGCGCCACCTTTTTATCCAATCAGATGAAAAACCAAAATCAATTTATTGGGACGCGCCTGCACTCATTTTCCCGCGCTTTATGTAAGCTACAAGTGCTTACTTCGAGATGCGATTGGTTCACTGGATAATCTGTGTCCTTTGTGATTGGCTAAAGGAATTATATTGGTTTTGGTTTTCACACACTCAATTGAATACTGCTCTACAGCTGCAGGCCGGGGATGCATTCTAATGCAGTTATTTTAATTTAGGCTTCTTATCAAATTAAAGTTGCTTCTTGTGGGAGTTTGAATTAACAGATAATTTTCAGAGAAAATAAATCATTCAGTGATGTCTTTCAAGGCGAGCGGGCACACTATATGATCGACATATGAAGAGTCTTGCTCACGGAATTATCTCAAGGTAAGAGAGTTCGTCCTCAGAACAGTCCGGCTTCTCAGTGTTGTTGTGATCGCTTTCAATAATACTTAGAGGCTCGTCGTAGTCGCTGGCTAACGCATGATATTCATGCGTGGACTGTTCTCTTTTGTCTCCCAGAGTAGGTGTGTCCACATGAGATATCCTGTACGCTCCTTCAGTATCATCGTCATTCCACTCTTTATTCAACGGGTACTTGCCCGCAAGCTCACTGCTGTTTTTTCTTCTTATGGCTAAACGTCTCGAGATTGGCAGTTCTAGAGGCTTTTTGTACAATGCCGCATATTTCACCTGGTTAGTCTCATTATTTGTCGCTTGTGTTAAAGTATGATATTTTGGACCTTCGTGGTTATTTGGCTCTTGAAAATGAACTCTCATCAGGTCGGCACCTCGGAGATTATTTACCCTTCCTTCCTGGTGTAGTAGAGATCTTGTCTGCACGTCATAGCGAATGGAATTTACTGTTATTTCGTCATTTTGTTTGCGAGTTCTTTGTTTCAAGCGCCATAGGAGAAAGCCGATGACGCAAATAAGGCCCACGATCACGCAAGCCAGCGGAATTACCGTGACAGTCCAATGGATGAATCCGGAAGGAGGTTGAGCTAGAATTTAATAAACGAAGAAAAACCATCAGTATTTTTAAAAATTATGTTTGTTTTATGATCCAATTGTGAACCGTCGACAAATCAGCGATAACATTTTGTGTTAGAATTGTCTGAAAACTGAGAATAAATGAAATTTTAAAATAGGCATTTTCTTTTAGCAACAAGTGCGACAACTGTTTCTCCGTTGTGAGGCAAAAGCTCTACGAAACGTCGAAGTATTTGTAAAGAATTGTCCGAGTTGTAGGAAAAACGGAGAATTGTGTCATACTTCTCGTGACAATTACGACAACAGAAGTACTTATTTGAGGGTGTGTTACAACAGGTGAGGGGATTGTGTCACATCGAATTACGTGACAGGTGAGAGAATTCTGTCACAACAAATTACGTGACTGGATGCGAGAAATATTTTTACATTAATCCCCATGGGTTGAACCGTCGGAGGTCAAAAGGATGAACCTTTTTGACGTCAAAAGTCTAAGAATAACTTACAATGGAGACGTTAAGCTGTCCTTAACCTGTCGAATCTTCCGGAATGCCACTACCATCGGAGATTCTCTTACAAAGGATTCTTTTTGTCTTCAAATATGTTAGTTTTTTTCTGACACGTTCCAAGAAAGGAGTAACTCATTATTGGTAAAGAAAGTGGTTTGCTTCTCGGAGGGACTGGCACCGGCTCTCAAAATTGACCCTGGCCATCACCAAGAAAAAAATCAGTTGAAGTCATTTTCGACCTAATAATTCCAACATGATGTTGTTTGTGTCACACCAGCGTCTCCAGTTTTTTCTCTCTTGAGTCACTTTGAGACTAGTGCAGGGCTCACGACTTTAAAAATACGAATTTTAACACATACAATTGCCAAATTCAGCAAAAAATTCAAAATCCAACAAAATTCCCTAGAAATTCGAAAAGGTTATATGATTTTTCCCAGCACTTGTGCGTGACTCACTGCAATGCCCAAAAATTCTCGCGGAGAAACCCTCTTATATAGTGCCGTTTCTGACTATATTCATCGCGAGTTTTCAGTTGACTATGAGTTAAAGTAAAGCTAACCATATTTTTGCCTTTTCAGGAAGCTTTTGTGAAAGGTAAATTGAAATTATCCTCGAGAATATATTTCTACTTTTCAAGGAAGAAACTGTTCTCTTTTGTGCAATGTCTTGGAAAAACAACTATTCTGAGCGTTCCATCTTAGCGCTCCAGTTATTGCAAAATTCAGACCGCTCAGGGAACCATGCAGATTCTAGTCTCCAATCAATTTCTTTTCTTTCGTGGAACAAATTTCTATTTAATAAAGTTACTAAAACGCAGTGTTACACTTGCCACTCACCTTTCTCTACCATAATCACCGTATCACCGGTTTTGGTGGTTCGAGTTGATGTTGTTTCAGTTCTTAGCAGCTGTGGTGTTGAACTGCTCCGTGAGTTTGATGCTGTTGTTGGTTTAATTCCTGCTATATTTCCTGGATCCTTGCAGAGTAAACGTCTTTTTGAACAATCTGTGCAAAAAGTTGAAGAATTACTCCAATTTATAGGTACCGCCGCCTAAAATTCCAGAGGGTTTGGTTCGGTATTAGGATCTCTCACTGCTACGCCTGTCTCGCTTTTTTCCGAGTGTCTTTTCCGCTTTCGGTGTTTATTTTCCTACATTTTGTAGATGTGTTTTTTTAAATAGCCGTGCTTAATTAGATATCGAGCAAAATTGCTTTCACTATAAGGTTTGCATCCCAAATTTATGGCATATTGCACCAAGCAATCTCTATGCTAGACACTGATCATGGTGCTTCTCGATAACGCAAGTGGATTTAGCAACAAACCAAGAAATATAGATTGTTATTTCGCTTTTTTTATAGAACGGCTTCTCTCTTTGGAAAGCACTAAAATAAAATTTAGCCGGAACAACCTTTTTTGTTCACTGGCGGTTATCGATGATATGGGTTGGATTGTCTACAAAACACAACATTCGTTGTTAGGTGGCAGGAATTACCCATATAAGACCGTTTTAACCATAGACACTGTTCTAACCTTGAAATTATGACAAGCAGTGTCTGGATTATTCATGATTTCTTTTTATAGGGACTACCCTATAGTAATTCCTCTATTGGGACATTTTTCCAACCTTAAGCCCGGGCAACTGAAAGAATTGGTTGGGTTTGACGTTGAAATACCCCCCCCCCCCCCCCACTGTAACAAACGTAACAACACATTTTGAACAATACTAGGAACAATACACAACAAAAAATAAACAACTACGAAGCGGAAAACCCCTTGAGGAATGCCAAAAGTTTAAAGGTTAAAAAAAATACGAATTGCACACTCGCACGACACATATAGATGAAAAAATAGAGCTGTTTCATTTAAATTCTGGATTCTCGTGACAGGGAAGAAGAGTAAGTTAGGCTATACTAAATTTTAATTTTGTTTCATGATACTATCCTTGCGTTTTGCTTGAGAAATAAGAAATATTTTTTCGTATTTGCAGCGAGTTATCGTAGAAATAAGAGGAGAGGTTTGGTCTGAACTAGAAATTCTGTGTGAACACAAGCGCTAAGCTACAGCCAACTGTTTCCGCTTGACCAGATGGTGGCATTAGCAATAGTATACTAGAAGATTTAAATTAAACAGAAGTACACCTTAAAAGAAGTGCTTTTTAAACAGCCTTATTGGTCGAACATACACTTGACTTTCACGTTGTAATTCTATTGGCATTGACATACTTCATTACCTACCAGCTGGTTTCTCACAAATAAAGCCGGCAAAAATATCTTCCCGCACATCATTAAAAAGCCCCTTAGTACCCGGAGGATAATTCTTGGCGATAACCACGTAACGAGCACCATCTCGAGGCTGCCATGGTTGCCAGCGTTTAATGGTCAGCGGTTTTCCGCTCACCCAGGTCCAGTTTCCTGTCACAGTGGCGTTGAAGTGCAGGCCGATGTGCCAGTCATTATTAAACAAGTTTGTCAAGTTTTGGATATGGTCTTTGATGACCTCCCATTCATGCTCAGTTTCCATGGATACGAGGTCTCCTCCGTGGTACTGACAGGACTGTCTTGCTGCGGTCCATGTGAGGCCGTCCTCGTGAAACGAGTAACATGAACAGTCAATGGGCGCCCCTGAAAAAAACGTCGTTAAATGAACGTTAAATTAAATGAACGGACGAACAGCAACGTGGAATCATAGTTAGAAAATGGTCATGAAATGTGGCAAAGATTTTTGTTATATGTTTTCGTTGGTTATTTTGGGGGTTGACCTTGCACAAAACCTGGCAAAAAACAGAAGGTATGTTATGCGTGTTCATACAACCAATAGACGCATTGCGACGATGTAATTCATGCATAGTCTATGAGCATAAAACAAAAGATGTGCAGGATCAAAAACCTTCCAACATAAGGGACGGACCACTAGAAAAGTGATGGCCGATTTTTGTTGGGCGGGGGCCAAGGAAGGTAAAAATAATGCAAGGGAAAATGCCAAGAAAAAAAATTTGCGCAATGAAGAAGATAAAGAAAAAAATTCATGCAGGAGGAAGGTCTAATGTTGGTTTTTATTTAATAAATAAACTTTGCCAGTGTCTATTCAAAATAATTCTTATTCAAAATTTCTTGGGGCCTTACCCCAGGCCCTGCTATATTATTATTAATAAATGAAGATATCTAATAGTGTACTGAAGTGTTTTCTTCACACTGCCGGTATGAAATCGTAAATATAAGGTGACATAAATAGCGTCGCGCACGAATGACGTCACGAAAATTTAACCCTCGGTCAGTGACTCAGACAAACAGACCCGGCATTCCATGGGTTACTTCTTTGAGGGCGATGTGTGGAACAACGGTGCTCGTGAACTCTTCAGCAAGATACTCAGCGATTAATCATGTATGAAGGTTGTTTACGAATACACTCATTTACAGAAAAATATTTTTTGTACCCGACATTGAGGTGTATCACTCACAAGAAAGCCAGCACCCCGAAATGAAATGCCATAAGGATATCATGGCGTAGATCCAATCGAATTCGTGATGAAACTAGCCTGCTCCGTCTTCGCATATAAAAGAACAATCTAAGCCCTCGCTATTTGGTTACATGTATCGCGCCAAACATACACACAGTCAAAGATTTGTTTATGTGGTGGGATGGATATGGCTCTATTAAAGTCTAGGTCCTCCAAATTGCACGGTACACCTAATCCTGCCATGAATTTGGAACTGTCTCGACAATAATTATGTCCTCTTGTTATATCGTGTTCGTTTGAGTGGACGGCTCGGATTGTCAAGTTTGGGAATTTCTGCCAAGTCAATTGATAAGACTTCTCTTCAAGAACAGGAGAAAGGCAGCAGATAAGTCTCTTCGTAATACGTTTTCCAGTGAGGTATTCTGATCGGCTAGTCGCAACCGCGCCCTAACAGTTTTCGAACTCCGATTCCTTAAGGTTTTGGGATCTGTCCGACTGTCACTGGGGCTTTGTAAGATCCTCGTGTAATGCTATCCAGCATTATTAACCTAACTAAACCTGACACTTTGGAGTGCAGGACACCACAGAGGGGCTGTCTTGGTCAATGGAGTATGCAGCATTATGATGGGCTGTGGGAGAGGAATTCCAGAGTTTAGGGACTGAAAAAAATGCACAGGGAAGCCGTCGTCTCCAAGTGGCTTCCTCCTCTCTCACTCTGTGTACATTTTCGAAGAGATTTTACATTAAAAGGCGGCCTATTATATCCTTTGATCTGTTGTGACTGTAGATTAATATATAAAGCACAAAAACATAGATAATGAATCAAGATTTCACTGTTCAAAACAAAGCAATATTCGTGCAGAGGGTTCATCTGAAAAAAATAATTCCTGCACTAGCAGTGAGCGAAAAACAAAATTCGTGCTAGCTGGAAATTCCCCACCCTCCTATCACTTTTCTAATGGTCCGCCCCTTAATCATAGCCTGCCTGTTTGTTTGTTTCTTTGATGTTTCACGGGCTTCTTAACCAATTTCCTCTATTAACTATGTTGTACACAAACAAACAAATTAACAAAAACATTGTAAATGACGTAATCTACGCGTCTGTCCTCCAATAGATCATAATTAAGAACCAATCAAAATGCGAGAGGAATTCGGCATATCATATAAAGTAATTATCAGAGAAAAGTCGCTCTGAAGACCGTATGTACATGGATGTTTTTGTATGCCCGAGTAGCTAATATCGTGAGAGGAAACCGTCAAAGTTTCTTCACTTCCTTTTAATAATCATTGATCATTCCTTGGTGAGGTAAGAATACGTCTAACCGCATTTAAATTATGAGAAAAATAAATTTTCGGATCGTCGAATGTCTAAATATCGATCAGTGAATGATTTTGTTGCTACTTTAGTAACGGTGGATACAGGAATATACAGGACAATCTGATTTTGTTTTGCTGAATAACACGGACAAAGCTGTTTAAATGCTAATGTACTCACTTTGAAGCGTTGGTGAAAACGCCGGAAATTTCGACCCCTTCTATTTTAAACATTTCATTTTTTGCCTTTCCTTTACCTCATTAGAATAAACCGCTCTTGAATTATGAACGAACACGTCTACCACAATAAATACTTGTGTCCCACTGATAAAAGTACTTCAACTCTACAACGCTATATGTTATAAATATAACAAAAGAATCCGAGTGATTCTCCTCAATACCACTTTTGAAAACTGTGCCTCTTACAGATATGAGTGCGTGACAAAAGAGCGGTTGAAAAATAGCTCATACCTTGAATCACGAATGGAAGAACCAGAGCGATTCCTAGCAGAAACATTGTTAATGATAACTCTCTCAGAGGTCTGAATCCTTTCACTTTCAGTATCAATTTGTTTTGGACCTAATTT
Source organism: Catalaphyllia jardinei (assembly GCA_022496165.2). Taxonomy (NCBI): domain Eukaryota; kingdom Metazoa; phylum Cnidaria; class Anthozoa; order Scleractinia; family Caryophylliidae; genus Catalaphyllia; species Catalaphyllia jardinei. The sequence goes on along the minus strand of CM042754.1, from coordinate 2,396,968 downwards.
ATTTCATGCGTGGACAAGAATAATTGTGCCTACACTGTCGAGACAATTCAATTTCCGGTTCGTTTGTAGGCGTTGGTCGAAATGTCAAAATTTTTACACGTAGAAGGCTAAGGGCAGCGATTCTTAAAGCGAAAAAATAACAAGGAAAATAATATGAAGTGTTCTTATTTGGTCACGCCATTGGTACACTCTTTGATAATGTCAAGTCTTACGGTCACACTGAGATGTCACACATTCCACATTTATGCTCTTTTCACACTGACACGGTTCGTATAAGCAAAATTTATTTCGTTGTGACTTTTCATGTACTAATTAAGAAAACACCTTAAATAAGCCTTGAATTTTCGCATGCAAAAATACTAGTTTACGTTCATCGCTCAAGACTTTACGTTCACTGATCACTCCCGGCTGTGAATGGTGAGGTGACCGAAGCACACAGCAAGAAGGCAAGGGCTTTCGCCTTAATTTTCAAAGAGACCAGCAGGGAAGTATTGGGAGTCATAAATTCCTAAAATGGAATGTAGAAAACGTATTATATTGTCATGCTGGAACCACTCACGATTATTTGGAATTAATCCACAGGACACTTCTATGTCATAGGCTGCTTCCGACTGAAATAAACTCTCCCACGATCGATTTCCACACTGTCGACGGAATTGTTTCGGCTTCCTACCAATATACATTATACAGGTTTATCTAGCATTGCAGAATGGGTTGAACTCTCCCTTCAGTGATTTTTGATAATAGAGAGGTTAGGCATGACGTTTACGGCAAACGGCAAAAATGAAACTTTTGCCGTCTGTTTTCAGCTCTCTGTACAGTAGAATCGAAATTTTTGTATTTGTAGTAAACAGTTAGAGACACGTTTTATTTTTGTGTGATTTATTTAAGGATTACAAGAAAAGAATAAAAAATCAGAGGCGACCTTTTCCGTTTGCCGTAAACGTCATGCTTAACCTCTCTAGTATGTTCTATTAAACGGAAAGCAGTACATATGATCTACCTAAACCAGATACGGCCCATGACATATTACACCACGCATCACTCAGTTCTTTGTAGGCTCTTTGTATAGCGAATATCATCGGCCTAAACCAGATGAGCCATGCTGCCTAATTAGCACTCTTGTTTTTAACTTAAGAAAAAAAGTTTAAGTGTGATTTCTACACCATGTATGAAAAATAAGGAGTTTCACATGCTCTAAGGCGATGTGATGTAGTTGCTTCCCATTAAAACCGGCAGCGTGACATTCTGCTGGGATGGTCGTTTAAACTGACAGTTCTAGATTAACAAGACACGAAACTTTGATACCCGTCAATCAACAATACAAAGGACAAGGACTATTACTATCCTCGAGTAGCTGGCGTTGTGTGACGTGGCGAAAAGATTGGGCCGAGAAAAGCGCACGATTTGGGCGTTCAAGACCACGCGCAGTCAGTTTTACGCAAATAACGTGTAATTACACCGGGCATTGGGCTAAACTGTAAGAATCGTGAGCCTACACTCGTCTTCAATCTTTTTACGTCCAAGCCTTATTCAGACATTATTTTTTTTACTTAAATACTCTTGATTTATGAAAGGATTATCTTAGAAACAAGGTCGTTTATAAAGACGTATGGCTTAAAGGAATTCGGAGAAATCAAGAGAAAACATTGTATATCACTCTCTAAAGACCACCTGTTGATTCCGAAACAGTAACTCAGAAAAATCGTCACACAGTTTCCAGATACTTACAGTGCACTTTTAATTCCTTTTTATTTCATTTTTACACTTCCACTTACTTATGCTCTAACTACCAATCAAATTGATCATTTAACTCGCGGTCTTTACACGAGGCATCACATGATAAAAAAATATACAGGAAAACATAACCAGCATAATAAGTTATATTTTATTATACGTATCTTCAAGGCCCCCTAATTCCACACTAGGCCGGAGAAATTTTAAAATGCATTTGAATTTCTACGGTTAGGCTTACCGTCCACGCTTTAGTCTCCTTCGCAGCCATAATTAGGGCCGTCACGCAACGGGGAGAAGCGTTGCGTGACGACCCTAATAACGGCTGCGAAGGAGACTATCCACACTAATCCGGCAGGAAAACGAAGCTTTTCAAAAACGCTCTTCAAACCAGAGGAATTTGAAAACGTCGGCTTTGAGTTTAAGTGCCGACGGGAAACGTTTTGAAAAAAGATCTTTTTGGAAACGATGACGCTAGCCTCCCACGCAGACGTTCTTAGGCTTGTCAAGCGTTCCTCCCCACGAACGGAAGTGGCCTGTCCGTTGAGCAGACGTTCGGTGGGAGGAACGCGTGACAAGGCTAAGAACGTCTGCGTAGGAGGCTACGATGACGCCTGATTAGAATCATGTGATCGCCCTAGCTGAGTTTTCCTCGAAAACAAATCCAAAAGATCATTGATTGGTGCGTTTTCATTTTCCTCTGGCGTAGCGTGGACGGAAAACGTTTGATGCGTTTTCAGAGTAACAAAGCTGTTTTCAAATTTCTCTGGCGCAGCTGAGTGTGCACAGGGTTTAAATATACTTTGCCATCGTTTAGTCATAATGTACAGTGAGGAAAAAAAAGCATATGTACAAGGCCAGGCATGCAAAGTGTTTTGACATTAGCGAGTTTCTCCTTCACTAGCCACACTAGGGAGCTTAAGCACGCGCGTTTTTGAGACGCCCGCACACAACCACATTCACATTGCTAAGTATATTTTCTCCATTAGAAATGAGTAGTATAAAAATCTAGGAGATAATACTTTCCTAGCACGCGAAATGTTCTCTTCCGGTTGCCGTCCGCGTCTCAAAAACGCACGTGCTTAAGGCGACAATACTCTTCCACCAGCCATAATTTGCCCATGTCAGATGATCCATCACAAATGTTTCTCATTGGCGTCGAATGAAATTTGCCTTTTGAGATCCAAAAAAGAAATTTACTATGGTTCATACGTCGCATTTCTGCCATGTCGAATTCAATTAAACGAAAATTTGACGTCTGAATCTGAATCTGCCGCACGTTTGACTGGCCTTGTCGCATTAACCGACACCCATTTAAACGTCGAATGTCCGCCGTGTCAAATCTATTACTTACATTTTATTACACGACTAAGTTAGTTCAGAGGGCCGATAACTAAAATCAGCTAATCAGATTGTTCCGTTGCCGGTCCAATATTCTCTAAGTATTGGACCGGGCACTGTCCCGAATGATCCTGCACGAAGATTTTCTCGTAGTTTGCTTCTTTTCTTTATCTAAAAGTATTTACTCCACATGAAATGTTATTTTTGCTTTCTTCCAACTTTGTTTTTCTTCTTTTTGAAAACGTCAGACGTCAGACACGTTCAGTTTGCTCTACATAAAGATTGCGCGCTTGAAGTTTATGATGTCTTTGCAGTCTATCATTTAGGCTTTTCTTCTAAACAATTTCAGTCGTGTAATAAATCTCTTATTAACCAAGCTTGCTCGGGACCGTACTGGGAGAATATGGGCCCTTGGTCTTTTTTGTACGTACCTCGCTGCGCTCGATCCGGACTGTCAAGACCTCGGGCCGATATTCTCCCAGTACGGCCCTCGTGCTTGGTTAATAAGATATATATGTTAATATATGAGCATGCGTAAATTTGGTCCCGCCAAAGAAGAGAAGAAACTTGGCCATTCTCGTCCCAATGCTACCTGAGAGGAAAGCACAGTGGCTCGATAATCGCATTGGTCATGATATGCTAAATACGACTTCTCTTTTTTAAGGACAAGGTCGAGTTTTCACCTGTGCCTTTGCTGAGCTTGTTAACAACACATCATCTGCTGCATGTTATTAGCCTTCTCCTCCTTCCAAAGACAATTTTTCGCAAAATTTAAGTCCTTCTTCAGTCGCCTTCCTGCCGCACTGAACTGAATTAAAAGTGCGGCGTATAAACCAGACCTTAGACTAAAAGCAGATATTTTCAATGTAGACCCCTCTCCATCTGGTCAAACGGTGAGCTAGTGTAGTGAACTCAGTTCCGCTAGGGAGCAAGATCCGAGTCAAATCCTGTGCTGTGATTGGCTACCTAAGCGGGAAAGAAGATGGCGCTATCTTGCCCGCTTGAGACTACCCGCTGTGTCCCCCAAGTAAAATGTTTCTGAAAGTCATAGAATAAATCCGTTACTGACTAAGCTTGTTCGATGAAGATGGCTGGATATTCGCCTCGTTCTCTTTTTGGTAGTTTATATAGATCTATAGATCTTGACTAGGTCCCGGTATATAAACAGGCAAAAGATAGAAAAAAATATTCGGCCATTTTGACCTCGCACTTGGTCAACAACTCCTATACACTATTTGATTTTTTCCATTGTTTTCCAATGACGCTGGGCATCGGAGACTGAAACGATTATTGTAGCGTCTACACGATTCTTAAAAGAAAGCCGGTTGAGTGAAATATCTGTTCCACCTATAGAAAGCGTTCCTCGGTTTGTCTAACAGCTGTATTAGTTGCTATGCTTGAAACTTTATCAAAACTGCCGGTCTCGCTGTAAGAGAATTGTTGTCACGTGATAGGGGACTATTACTCCCTTTGTTGAAATAAAAATCTATACAGCGAATATTTTTAAAAAAATACTTTTTTGGCATAATGGTGGGTTTATGTCAAGTCGTCCACATCAGATTCCACAGAGATTCCAAATCCTGGTAAAAATAGAAAAAAATGTTAGATTTAAGTTTGTTAGAGTATGAGCAGACCGTAAAGATTTTTTTTCTGTTTTAATTCCCAATGTGAACTAATTAAGCGATAGAGCACTTTTTCCGTGATTACATCATAAATCTATCTAAACACGAGAGGGGGTTGAGAGAATTCGCGACAATAGGCTGATTTAGCGAATCTAAAAGTTCATTTCCATGTGTACATACTCTCGTGATCTAAACTCAACTATCGACGAATGAGCGGGTGAATAGCATCTCACTCGCGTATTATCATTAGCAATCTTAACAAGTCATGGCTGGGTTGTTCAAATCCTGATTAAGCTAACTCAGGGTTAGCGAGAATTTTGATTTCAGTTTTTTGGTGAAGTGTTCTGTTCATATTGTCTGCCCTTCAGTTTTAAGCTGTAGCAATCTCAAAAAACACCAAACGTTAGAGGCGAAAAAACATTTTAAACAAGAAAAAATAATGCTGCAGTTAACGTTTAATCCTGGTTTAACGTTAACCGGCTTTCGAACAACCCGGCCCATATCTCTAGGGTTATGTTACTTCTGTTCATGTAGATTACCAAATACGTATAGTTTTGTCACCACATGTCACATACATTTACAGAATAGCACTTATTCATATTTCTGCGGGAATTACTGTTACAACTGATACAATAATATAACAAATATGGGGTACCACATGAAAACGAGGTTCTTCACATAACTTGATGGAAAACAGTACAACCAACTATATCAAATTTCTTCTCGATTTCTTCGTCTACGCTTTAATCGGCCAACTAAATTAATCCAAAAAACTGAGGACTGCTATGCTGGCCGCTCGCTAAAGAAACTAAATCTGTTATCACAGGAAAAGGCAATGGTTAGATGATGCCTATTTTTTCAGTATACAATTAAAGCTCTTCGCGGAATATTTGATATTGATGTTGAACCTTATGTAGATTTTTAAGAGGAAACTGATCAACTAACCGTTTACATACTGCGGGAATATAACAAATGTGGGGTACGACAGGAAAACATACAATGATAAGTTAACTCTAAAGATGAGATATGCAAGAATGAATGTCTTTAATTTTCATAGAGTTCTGGGAACAGGGAACTCCCTTCCCTTGCTATTCGTGAGGCAACAAGTGTATTTTCTTTTAAAGCCTTTGTCAAAAAGCTTTTTTTGGATTAGTAATTTTTCAGTGTTTCCGTCTTGTTATAATATTTAATATTTGTTACCACTGTACTTGATTTAATTTGCATCATTATTTTCATTTTATTACCTTTGGTGGTCTGCTTTATATGGAGTCTTTGACTCTTTTGCATTTCATCCTTTGGCTTCTGTTTTTGCATGCCATAATTGTAATAAATAAACCTCAAGACGCACGAAACTGGGTCAGATGTCCTCATCGAGTCTGACATGAACGGTCAATGGCGCGGCAAGAGGTTGTAAGGCAACTTTCTCAAGCTAGAATCTGTTTTCGCGCAAGAATTACTTACCATTCTATTTCTTGTCTTGCCACCATTTCAAAGCAGCTCGGCGCTCAGCGGATTTTACGCCAGTAACTATGGAAACGAGGAAACAATGATAACAGCTAAGTAACACAACAAGTCCTTTATCACTCTCTTTACTCGTTCCCAGGCCCCTTTCTTTCCCTCAGTCTCGCTTCCAGGAGTTGCTTTTCCCGATTAATAAAGGAAACCGAGAATCAAACTTGACTGAATGATAGAGCGGTTTTCACCTGAGTGTGGAAAGGTGATATTGTTTCTTTGCAATACTACGCAACATGATTGGGTTCAAAATTGCATTCGCGCCACCTTTTATCCAACCGGAGGTAGACTCGTTTGCAAATGTTTTCCCGCGCTTCGCGTCATCTACACGAAATCACTTCATTGTGTTATTTGTGTCCTTTGGTTTTACGACACTTATTCAAAACAGCTCTAACGATGCCAATTAAATTGTCCTTAGTTTACAGAAGAAGCTCAACAACTCCGACCTAATTAATGGGTTGACTTTCAAAACTATGGCCTGCTTTCAAACATCCACGTTTTCGCTTCTCTGGTGCTTTCTTGTGACATATCGAAATGCATTGACTAAAGTTTTCGTTGACAGCGAAAGTAATCTGTTCGGGGATCTGGGCTCGAAAGCTAGGCCGGCACCTGCAGGGAGTTTTGCCACTTCTCCTGGGATGCTACCCCTTAGCAAGTTAACACCCTCCAGTATTCTTGCCACTTCCCCCTGGGATGCTACTCCATGGCAAGTTAACTACGAGTATTCTTGCCACTTCCCCTGGGATGTTACTTCATACCAAGTTAATCCCCAGTATTCTTGCCACTTCCCCTGGCCCATTCTGGGGCTGAGTTTGCTAAAAACTGCACCGGTGTTTATTTTTAACAAAACCAATTATTCCACTCGAGTTTATTGGATATGAGATGGTTATAGCCAACTCGGCCCAACGCACCTCTGCATAACTATCTGTCAACTCATCCAACGCGCGCTAATAGAATAATTAGTTCATACATTTTGTCCAGGGACGGTGATCCTGGACAGCACCACCACGCCTTTCACGATAGGTATATATTGTTCCGTTTTACAAATGAAATACTTACCAGCGTAAACAGCATTTCTCCATCGACCGCCACAAGACTCAAACTCTTGATCAGTAAATTCTACCGGTTTATCCGGGGTTCTGCATTTTATATTACATTCACTATCATCAGCGCGACCGTACTTGTCATAGTCGTTGCCACAGAAACAAAGATCGCCATTTTGAAAACCGGCATAGAGGAAACCTTTGTCCCCACACTGATCAATACAGTCTTGTTTTGAATCGAAACGCTCCACTTGATATCCAAGTGCTCGGGGATTCACCAGGCGAAAGTTGTCGTCTAGCACTTTATCATCAATGTAACAACCGATCATGTCTGTAGAAAAAAATGTAAAAGAACAACACATGGGTCGCGAACAGTCTTGCCGCAGATCACTCCCCTCCCCTGTCCCCAGGATTGTCTCAGGTTGCTAGACAACTTACATCCTTACACCTGGGGGAGGGGGGAGTGAAGATCTGGTGCGAGAGTAGCCTAGAACTCGAAGCAGAGTACTTCTGCTTAGCAGCCCAGCAAAAACTGCATCGCCAAGTTTTTACTCCTTAGCACTCAGGGCACCTCTTCCAATTTAAAGAGAAATGCGCTTGGGGCGAGGTTAGGTCTCAGTATAGAAGTAAACAACAAAATCTTGTATGCCATTTCCAAGTTGCGTTAAGCCTCTTAATCAAAGCGAGGCTTGCATGGTGCAAAACCATTCAAATGAAAATGAGCTTAAATTGCTTATGGACGAGTACCGAGCCTCGCTTTGAGAAAAAGGCAAAGGTAATCGGAAATGGCCTGGACTTCAACATTCACCTCTAAGCACGAACAAATTTATGGAGCAGAAAATGTGATAGAGACCAAACTTCCTTGTCAAGTGAATATCAAGGTTTGGTCCTTGATGGGGGAAATAAACTAGCCGGAATTAAACAAATGATCAAAATCGTTTCCAGGTTCTCTCTCCTTTACCTCCCTTGGCCTTTCTTCCAACGACCAAGGGAGGCAGAGGAGAGAGAGCCTGGGAACGAGGTTGCCAAATGATAGGCCATTTCCAAGAAACATTGTGCCTCATGGAAATCCCTTTGATCTGAAATTGAGTTTGATTCACATGAAAAAGAAACTGTAGCGAGAACACATTTTCATGTGAATGCATGGTTTCGCATGAAGACTCGTTTTGACAAAGAGGCAAAAAAACTTAACTCGGAAATTACCTTTGGAACTGAGACCACGGGTCAACAAAACACAAAATAAAAGTGTTTCTGCGGTCCCCACACACCATTAGATTAACTTTAAAGTTACCTGGATTTGTATCCACTTCCTCTGTGTATACGTTGGAATGTGTAAAACCTGGTTGAAAACAAAAGTGGTACCTGTTAAATAGCCACAATATTAACCTTTCAACCGTAGAGTAGGGTCGATCAGTTTCACTTCTGGAATTACTCGGCTGTGTTCGCTTCAACTCGCGTTTTAAACACTCAGACAGCTTAGAAGTGGTCACTGATTTCGAGTTTTCATGCACTCAGTTTGAAAAGATATTCGTGGAATACTGCCGAAATTAGACCACTATTTACTCTAAAAGAGTAAACATCAGGTACCACAAGCTACCACAAGGTGAGATAAATTTTCAAAATTTACCGGCAACTTCAATTTGATGTTCTTCGAGGCTTTTATTTCATGACCAGAGGGGCAAACTTTGACGTTTTGCCAACTCGACGTCAATTTCATCTACACTTTGTAAATCATTGAGTGGAGTAAAGAGCGTTGAATTGCTAATAAGAAATCTTTGATTACGCACCGATTAAAACGAAGACTCCAAGAATTAAGCCTGGAAAATAAAACAAAATGCATGAAAAATCTGCGAAGTAAACCAGAAATAATTATTGCGATGTTGCAATAAAAGCGCTTACCTAAAATTCTTGGCAAAAGCATTATGAATCTTGGTTTCCCTTCGAGAAAATTAGACCTTCCCGTGGAAAAAATGGCCTCTGTTACCTGGTTACCTTGATATTCTATTAATGAGCTCAATTTAATGACGTTATGTCCACCAATTAGGGCAAAGCAAGCTTCAACCCTTTGTCGAGGCGGTGTTTAACTTATAGTGTTTGTTTATGAGCTAATTCCACAAATAGACTACGAGAAAGCGAGAGAATTTAGTTTGAACCGGCGGCTATTCCAAGATTGTGTGTTGCGCTTTTTGGACCTTTCATTGTCTAAAGTCACGAGCCGTGGAAATTGCCGTGAAGTTGGTAGTCTCCAATTCAAAAGCAGAAAAATTGAACTTTCAAGGGTCACTGACTCTAAACAAAACTGCGTTTTCTTGTTTTGTGGTAACACCAAGCACTTAACAGCGAATAAACATGTTTGTCCCTTAGAAAGTTCATTGGTTTTTGTTCGCGCGTGGAAAATTCTTTTTTGATTCAATATCTGCACAAAGCAGAATTCTTCTTTTTCTTGAAACAGTGTCAGATCATTTCACAGCTACATTTTGCTGGTAACCGGTAGTACCTATGGTTTACCTGCCACTAAAATGTGACACCGTGAGGTAAATGATATTTTGTTGTGACAGTTTTTGTTGAGTAAGAATAATAGCAAATCTGTAAAAAGCGACTCTGATCTCTATAATCTGTGTGTTTTGCCGCGACGAAGATGGAAATGGTTTGCGATGAGGCTGGTATTTCACAGATTTTTCATCTTTTCTCAGAAGTGTCTTCTGAGAAATGAAAGGACTGTTTATCAGAAAGAGAATTCATACATAGTTAGCTAAAACCAGAAGATTTATGGCCTGTCGAGCGCCATATACACAACACCTTTTTTCTATTTAAATGTGCCAGTATCAGTTTAGTTATATTATCTTTCAAATCTATTTGACGGCTTGAGTATCCTAAATTAATGCGTTTACGACAGAGAAATCTTGTGGACAAGGACATTTTGAATGACAGTTTTTAAGTTAAGGTTGTACTTAAATGTTTTTTGGACCCTTTGGCCAGAATGGGTGAAGCGGAAGCCAAAAGGCGTCTTCGCAATCTGGCGAATTCGATAAAATGCATGTGATAAACGCTAAGAGAATCGGAGAAAAAAGTAGGATAAATGTTACGTACTACCAAACAGCTTATAATCATGGCTTAAAATTTTTACTTCAAACAGTCATGATGCGCTAATTGGGGTTGTTTTGTCCTGTTCTTTAAAATCATCTCAAAATCATAAAAAAGTCTTGAGATGTCCGTCTTACGACTGCAAACTTATGTCAATCATTTTAGATTACACGAATCTTCAAAGCGAGAACTGATGCATAGTTAATTTTGATTTATCACTAAAACGGAAAACAGGTTCAAATGCAAGCCCACAGTAAGGCATAGGCAGAAAATTAAGGCAGATCAATTGGCCAGCAACATAATTCTTGAATTGAATAAATAAAATGCGGCGAGCGTTTATTCACTCAGTGATAATTCTGGGCCGCTCCACGCTCGCCGGAAATGTAATAATTATGCTCATGGACAAGATGCTAAAAACATACAGTTCCTCTCTTCACCATGCCAAGGCAATCTGGACGAAATAACACGCCGCTCAAAGCCTGGGGGCAACACTTTAAGGCCCGATTCATACGTCCATTTCTGCCGTGTCGAATTCAAGTCAATGAATTAACTGACAGACGATTGCCGCATTTCTGTCGCGCGCACGTTCGATTGGTCTTGTCGCATTATCCGGCAGAAATTCGACTCTGATTCAAAGTGCCGTGTCGAATCAAATTCATACATAAATGTTAATGTATTGAGCATGCGTAAATTTGGTCCCGCCAAAGAGAAAGAAGAAACTTGGCCATTCGTATTCCAATGCAACTTGAACATATTGAAAAACAAACTGCTGCATTGTCAGCCTTCTTCCTACTCGTTCCAACAGCGGATAATTTCTCGTAAAATTTAAGTCCTTTGTCCCTCAGTATCTCCTTCCGCCATTTTTACGATAACAGCACAAATTTTCGCGCGCCCATTGGCTAATTGTTATCGTCAATTAGCGGACAGACACATGAATTTATAGTTTATGCGATGCGCTAACGAGCGAGGGCGGACAATTACACAGTTTGTTATCATAAAAAACAAATGGACATCATTTTTTCATGCGTCTGTCCTGTTATAGACAATGAATTTCGTCCTAACATTGTCAAAGTCGTCTTCGCCTCGCCTCGTGGATCCACAGCTACTTTGACAATGTTTTGACGAAATTCATGATCAATAACAGGACAGACGCCTGAAAAACTGACGTCAGTTTGTTAAATTGAATATTCTACGTTTAAAACATTTTCTGCTGACAGACATACCCGACCGTAGTAATTTTGAATTAACTTCTACACAAGTGCGACAGTCGAATTGAATTTGGCACGACAGAAATGCGACATATGAACCAGGCCTAACACGCATGGACAAAACAAGTAACCACTCCAAGTGACCGCAGTGCAAGTTTATTTTTGTAAGTACTGAATTTGCGCCGAGATCAGTTGAGCATCTATGACTCTAGGTTACAATTGCTTAAAAATTAAATTGAATATTAAAAGACAGAAAAAAATAAAATCTTCCTAATCTACTATGTTAGTGGTTAATTTTTTGATGCAGTAAATATAAAAGAAATTTCAGTTATTAGTCATGTACTGATCCACTTTCGCCAGGCCTGTCCGAGGGATAATTAAAAGGCGGAAAGTACCCATGGTGCATTTGGTACTCACTCAACAAGAACCACGCCACTTCGTTTGGCTTCGCGCAAGTTAACCAGCGAACAAAAATCGATTTCCATTTGGTCCTTGCCGGGCCGCTCAAATATTGACCAATCGGCAGACCATCGTTGCCACTAAAATGAGCATTCAAACAATCCCGGATGTTTGCCAGGCATGGGTTTCCACCAATGTAGATGACTTTTGAGTCTTGGGTAATTTCATAGACGCCTGGTAATCGAGTTGATTCTTGTTTGTCGTTGATATCAAAGCTTCGTAAAGCAGTCGTCAATGGCCGGGCGTTTAAACGCTCTCGATAATATTTCATGCTTTTCAAGTCCTCTTCAGTGGCTTCGTAGTCGTACGCATCAACATATGCCATCCCTAGATTAAAAGACAACGCGGAAAATTTAGGGAAATGTAACATATTCCCCGAGCATATTGAGGAAAACAATTTTCGTTAATGAACTTCCTTATACGTATAGTTTAAAATACTTACTTTTGAACCTTCCTTGTGATACCAATATTATCGTAACTTCTTTGCGTGCTTCAAAACCGTCCCTGATTTCCTACTTCGCAATTACGCCAGAAAAACGTTTTGCCAGTTAGTTGCACTACGTGATTTGAATTCCAATTCCTAAAGCCAGGAAAGTGTGCGCGTGCCTCCGTGTGCCTGCGTGTGCCTGCGCGCGTTCGGTGCGTCCTTCGAAGGCCTCTGAAAACGCATCAAACGTTTTCCGTCCGCTCTACGCCGGAGTTTAAAAACCCAACAATCATTGGTCATTTTAGATTTGTGTTCGAGGAAATATCGGGCAGAGCGATCACATTATTTTCGTGACGCCATCCGGCGTCCTCGAAAAGCTTCGTTTTCGGACGGATTAGTGTGGACGGCAAGCCAAAAGCCCCGACAAACGATCACAGCATGTCAACGTAAAATATCACAACATTGATGGACGCAGAATGTTGCGCGCGTTTGGCCACCCAAACATGAGCCAACAACACCCAACATGTCGCAACAAGGGTGCGCCTAACAATATTGCGTTATGTTGCGTTGGCATGTCAGTTTGCGATCGTTTGGACCTGGATTAAAAATGAAAATAAAGCTGCATTTTCAAATTCTCTGGTGTAGTTTGAACCGGCCCTAAGAATCAGAGTTGTGTAGTGTGAAACGTTTGTAAAATATGTCATGTGTCGGTATATTTTAAGGTAAAGGCTCTTATAAGACATAAAAAGAATTACACCAGGTGTCGATCGATTTCATGCGGTAGGTTTTTTCCTCTTGGCTCAGATAAACCCTTTTCCTGGACCCGCCATCTTCAGGGCCTAAAAAAATTGCACCCGTTGCACTAGTCACCTCCAAGTGCATACATTTTTACAAGTGGTAAAATTCCTATCATGTATAAACGCCATGAGGAAGCCCATCAATTTACTTTGGCAAAGTTTATTTACTTTGGAAAACCAGTTATTGACAGTAATTAAAAGAAGACTGTGAGGAAGAATACGAAACAAAACGTAATTGGTTTGCTCATTACAGACTGTGATTTTTAAAGTAATTCAGCGACAATAGGCTTGCAAAAAATATTTGTAAGTAACTCAGGAATACTGCATAATAAGGTAAATCCTGGATAGCTCAAAAGCAGTTCTGTGCATTTAGGTCCTTTCTTAGTAATGAAATTAGCGTTATGAGCGTATGCAAAAAAGTCCTTTGTTAGTCTCTCTTAATCAATCTTCTCCGCTTTCTTCTTTCGCGCAAACACTTCAACTCTTTTCCTGCTGGCGGGGTTCGCTCCGGCATGCCAGGACTTAATCAGGAAAATCAAAATGATGGCGAGAAACACTATCAGACCGAGCCACTCCCCATTAAGACTCAAAGTAACGACAATTGCAAGAAAGGCGAGAGGAAGCAGAAAATTAAACATGAATGAATTTGTAATTGTGCTGACTGCCACTTTGTCGACGTAATAGTTCCTAGGGGATTGTAGAAAGTGCAGCAACTTCACTGTCTCATCGAGGTCTTTAAGCTCCGTGTTCATCTCTGATTGTGGAGAGAGCATCTTCATAAGCTTGTCCACGCGTGTCGAGATCTCTTTGATGTAAAATGTTTTTTTAGTTTCTTGTTTCTCTATAAAATCAAGCGTGGACTTCTCTAGTGATGAAGACCCTTGTTTCTGTAGGATACAAGCTTGCTCGTACGACTTTATAACTTCTGAAGTTAACCTGGCGATAGCGAAGCTGAGTTCTTTTCGAAGCTGATTTACTTCGTACTTTTTAAGTTCCGTATTGTTTTCTTGGATCTCATCCACTTTGGCATTGTCAATTGGTCTTACCGGGGGTGGTGGTGGGGCCGTGGGAATCACGTGTTCATCATCTGTTCCGATTGCAGGCTTCTCAGAATCTTCATCGGATTCGTGGTTAGTCGCGTGTTTCTCGACTTCTTCCGAGTTGACGGTGGTCTTTTTGTCTTCACTCGTTTGTGAGCTGGCCGTGTTAGATTCGTTCTTGACCGGCTCAAGATCTTCCGCCTCTAAGTAAGTTTCCTCTTCATCTGCCTGCAAGCTGCTTATGTTAGAATCTTCATCCGAAACCTGTAAGCTGCTTGTGTTAGAGTCGCTGTTTGCAAGATCTAGTATATCTTTCTCGTCACTTATCTTCTCGAACTTCTTGTCGCCCTCGTCCACCTCTGAATTTTTCTTTTCCGAGAGCTTGCGTTCTTTCCACTTTCCTTTTGCAACTTTCGACACCTCTCTTGCCACGCGTTTAGCATCTATTTTAGCTTGAGCGTGCATAGCCACTACAGTTTTCTGTATCTCATTCCCCATACGACTGCAGAAGAGCTCTGGGTCGGGATTACTGAGAGCCTCACGGACCAGCCGCTTTGATGACTTTGGTAACGACTCTAGCTTTTCTTTAAAGCTTTCTTGCCCTGTATCGCCATTGTTGCTTTGGCCACTTTTCTTTCGTTGAATCTCTTCTCTCACTAGCGCAAAAGCCTGATCTTTGAGTCGAACAACTACTTTAATAACTTTTGCTCCTCTGTTCTGTGCATATTCTGTTAGCTTCGGGATGAGACCTCTGCAATATTCTTTAATGTTCCCACTCTCTATTGCACCTTTCACATCTTCGTCAATGTTATAACCATTTAGAAGGGACGTTTTCAGTAAAAGCATATGCATCTGATCTGAATTCAATTCACACTGTTCTTCCCAGCTTTCATCATCTGGTGGTTGGACGGCAGTCAATGTTTCCGCGGAACTCAGCAAGCCCGGTTCCTCCAGACATTCGCTTTTGCCGTCTATCTCACAGTTCACCTTGGCTTCTTGAGACATTTTATCATCTTCACAACTATCACTCTGGAAAAATCCACTCAAGGTACCCTGTGGTGTGTCGACAGACATTGTACTGTGAAGGTGTAAACTTCGCCCCGGCTTTTCCTTTGTATGTTGTCCTTCAAATGTAAGTTTGATTGCTTACACAAAGAAACTGTTTAAAAAAAATCTCCGCGAGTTAGCAACAGAACAAAGTATTACGTACTCTGTGCGATTATGACCGTTACAACAATGACGTCAGTGTGTTCGAAATTGAACCACGACAGATGCTGACATGCAACGTATACTCAGGCAGTTTGCTTTGATTCTGCTCTTCTGATTGAGCCGTAATTTTCACCATCGCTCTCTATTTACATCTAAGTGCGACAAAGAACACAAAATATCGCTTACTTCAACGATTCTCTCGACTTGAGAAAACGAATCTTTTTTCCAACTCGCGTAATGCGCGCGCAAGATATCGGTACCCCGCTCGGGAAAGTGACTAGTTTTCATGTACAGGGATTACAGTCCTTTGAATGAATAAAGAAATTTAAAGGTATCTAAGCTTGCACCTTGCAACAGAATATGCTTTAATTAGTCGGTTTAGATTATTTGTAATTAAATTTTTGGATTTATAGTCAGTTGGCTAGAACATATTAAACCAGGAGTGAAAGGCGTGGAATTTTGCAAAGTAATATGCAAGAAGTTAAAGGTTTGTATGGAGAGATGAATATTTTGAGCCAAGTTTCTGACCTCCGCCAAACTTCCAAACCATCATTTTCCGCGCAATAGTACTTGTATTGCTCCTTTCACTTAGTTTTTGAGAAGCAGAGTTTTTACTTTATCAAGGGTCTAATTATGAGAAATAACACCAATACCAGGAAAATAAACACGAGAAAACGAGGCCATTTCCCAAGAAATACTACAGCCAAACCAATCACGGCCATGATGCGACCAATGATAGCGAATACTGCAATGAATCCTGGGTAATATTTTCGATTTTCATGTGGGATTTCTTCGCTGGAAGGATCTTTCAAGTCCTCGCGCATCAATGAATGCAAGCTCTCGACAGTTTCGCTGATATCTTTGAAATCGTCCTGGTGAAATTTAAACCTGCAAGTAATTGCCTCCAACTCTTCGATCAGTTCTTTGATGAGGCACATTTTTCTTACTTCGCGTCTGAGAAAAAATGTCAAAAATGACTTCTCTGTTACTTGGTTTTTTTGATCCTGAAGCGCAAGCGCATTCTGAAAAGAATACAAAACTGCAGTGGTTAAATTGTTGACGATCATTTTTAACTTTTCATTTTTCGTTTCCAAGTTTTGTTGTGCAGCTTTCTCGTTCTTGTCCGTTTCGCTGCCTTTCTTTTTGTTTCTAGTGGGCGACGGTAAAGACCAGGATAATTCGCTGATTTCTCTGCGATTTTGCTGTAATTTCGTTTCTTTATTTCCAAGTTCACTTCGGAATAACAGCAACTTGTTCATTCTCTCCAAGTCGGTGGAATGTTTGCCTACAGTCGAGAGAAAATTCTGAGCAGTCAGCGAAGCAATTTTAACTTTGCCAGTTTTCAAGAGGATTTCATCGTTCCTCTGAGTTGACCTTGGTTCCACGAAATGTTTCGCTCTTCCCTGGAATTTAAATTCTTGAAAGGCAGTTAAAGGTAAGTTCTGAGTAGCATTGTGTTCTAACAGTTCATCTTCTAAGATTCTTCTTGACATATCTTTGCCGCCGATTTCATTGGCTAAATATTTGTCTAGTTCTTCTTCCCCCTCGTCCAAAACCTTTGATGAACGAAAAAAGCCTTTTCTAACCACTTTGTTCGAAGCTGGCTCGTTCGCTACAAATTGTTCCGAGTTTTGTGCCGATGTTTCGTGCTGAGAAACATCATGGCCAGTGAAGTAAAGAACCTTCTCCTCAAGTATGTGATCTTTCTTCGTTGATTTAAAATTTGAGATGCAATCCATCTTATTCAGTGCAATAAATCGCTGCCGTTTACAGATAAATCAACATTTGCTGTTCCAGAATTAGAACAGGCTCTCTATAGATTTCTGCTTTAAAGAGAATTTAATTAACAATTTGCCTCTGTGACGAAACTTTCCAATGCTAATTGATTGATTCATTGTCTTTAGATAAGTCGCAGAAGTTAATATTCTTGTACTTATTATTGGCAGTAAAGGCAAAATATTTTCTTACCGATCAGAAAATCTTTCAGTGATTCATAACGTATCTGATACTTGATTTGAGGTTGTGAGGATTCCATGAAAAAAAAGAAAACCATTTTAGTGTATGCTCAACTGAAGGAAAAAGAATAAGGCAATCCGCGTTGCGATACATTTGTGTACATTTAGTAACCGTGATTTTCAAAGAAGGTTTCATTAGTTTAAAGCTTGGCTTGTTTGATATAATGGCAGTTGATTTTTCGATAGATATTAGTATTCAAATATTGTCATTTTGAAAAAAAAGGTTACAAATCACTGACTTTTTTATTTCGATTGCGCGCGCGTGTTTTCCGCGCGAGATATTCTACGGAGTCATTCGGTTGCCAAGCTCAATTAACTCATTCTGCTGTTGCCAGCCATCCTGGAACCGAAAGCATCATTTTTGAATGGAACTGAAGTGAGGAACTGCTTAAAGGTATGTCAACTATGAAGTAGTTCTTTAACGCTCTCTTCATAGGTCGGCAATACGTGCTAAGCGGTAATGCTGACTCAATTCGAGGAAAAAGTTTTGCGCAAAGGAAAAAAGGAATTCTTTTTGTTCAGAGAAGTAAGCATTATTAAAGGGAAGAACAGTAAAGTTATGCCTTTTCGGTTGAAACACAAAAGTATGTCTTATTACAGTGTTAAAAATGAGGTTTTATTGCTCATCGCGATCTCCGTATTGCGAACATATTATTTATGTTTTTGTTTGATTCCTGACCGTATATTGATCAAATGGCGCTCGTTCTTTACCATCTGCATTCCAGCTTAACAGTTAAAATAGTCAAGTTCCTGGAATTGCAAGGATGATTGGATTAAATACCTAAACTCTTGTTAGGGATTGTGACTTAAAAGTAAAAAAAAAAACGTTTTCGTGTTCCTGATTTAGTCTAGAACCGAACTGCTGATGAACGTAAAATGATCCGCTTTCCTTTTTATTTTTAACAAAGTTATTATCCAAAATGAACAAATCTGCAGTGGATACAGCTGGCAAGGGGGAAGAAGTGGATCAAGATCATACGAAAATTGTTCGTTTTTACCGTGAGAAGATGGATTTACAACCAATCCACAGTGCACTCAGAAGTTTTAATGTGCAGGACGGCGCAAGAATGTCAGGAGTGTACGAGATTTACAGAAATAATGAGGTGAGAAGCAATCTTAGAGATGCCTACTTAGATAAATTGAAGTGCGTATATTTGTGGATTTCTCAGCTTTGAGAATTGAATAAAGGGTTTAATTGCGTTTTACGTTACTATTTCATTTCAAAAACGATTCGAAAATTCAGTGATAAACATTAGGGAGGTAGTATTGACAACCTTGTATATTAAGATCGCTGTCATCGCCTATTGAAAGAGCTCTTAGCCGTTTTCTTATCAGTTATCTATTTGCGATAAACGTACTATGATACTTAAAAATCTCAACTGGTAGGAGGCAGACCAGTTGGCTATTTACAAAGCATGACTGACGATTTGAACTCGGGACTATCGAGAGACAAATGCCGCTAGGGCCAGGGTGGAGGCCTTGAACCCGGGGCCTCCGGATTACAACACCAGCGCCTTTAACCACTCGGCCACACTGCCTCCAGATTGCCTTTACTGTTCCTTAGTTCTGTTCTTCAGTACCTACATACGATTTACTGTAGGGCTAGAATTTGGTTTCTGTTGGAAAAATCTAGAGTACTTCAAGATTGACTATACTGTCACCATTTACTTATTACATTTCGTGTGTTTCTACAGATTATCTACATTGGAGGCAACCCTTACTTCAGCAACATCCGGGACTGTCTTAACGCTCATTTTAGTGGGAATGATGGTCTTCCCATTGGTCGATATCTCAGCGGACCTGGAAAGAAACGATGGAGGAACATTGCTGTACGTTGGATGACATGCTTGAATCCGCCGGAAATAGTGTATTACTTGCTAGAAGATTACCAGAACAGGCATGGCGGCCTGCCAATTTATAACAATGCACCTAGTGTTGATTCAAGGGACTGGGAATCTGACTAATTCAACTAATCTTTCTGTTGATGTGGCCCAAATTGCAAAGGCTTGAATTTCAAGTTTCATGTTGAATACTTTCATCTTGTTGTGTATTAAAGAGTTTGGAGAAAAGATTAAACTGCTACCACATGTATCTGAATTTGTAAAATTAAAAGTTTCATGAAATTATTTGTTCCTCCCACCCTCGTTCCCAAGGACTCTTCCTGCATCCGCCGGCTTGGAGTTACCTTTCGAAATGCACAGCCTGCCTAAAGAGTTGGCGAATTTCTGTTTTACACTGATGGTAATTTGTCTGGTATGAATTCCAAACACACTGCACCAATCAACCTCTGCATTTTCCTGTATTCAGAAGTCCGCTCAAGTTCCAACTTTCCATATCAGCTTTGTGGGCACGCTCTCATTGAAAGTTCGCGGACCATATTTTCACTTTACGCGGGCTCACACTCAACGAGATTTCTCTTTTCCGGCGCCATTTTCTAAACTTTTCCTTCGATACGTTGTGTTAGTTACCGCTACAGATTTCATGAAACCCTGGATTACTGTTTAATAATCCGCTAGAAATGCCGATTAAGTTTCGCAGCTTCGTAGAAAAAAAGCGTTAGGAGGAAATAGCTTTATAGAGATGGATCGTTACGTGCGTGTGAGGAAGATCGGCGAAGGTTCGTTTGGAAAAGCGCTGTTAGTAAAAAAGAAGACTGATGGGAAACAGTTTGTTATCAAGGAGATCGGCATTTCAAAGGTGTGTCATGCTAGAGATTTGCAGTGTAACATTCTCGCAGACAAGGATAGTTAAATTTTGATACAGATCGATGGACAATTTGCATTTTTAGTTTGTAAGCTGAGCCTTTGAAACTCAACTTCCGTTCAATGTTTTTGTTGTGCAGATGTCTCCTAAAGAAAGAGAAGAATCCAGAAAAGAGGTAACATTACAAACCTCTGCTATTTTCATAACTTTTGTCACCTCATTTTACTCGACAAACAGGCTGTCAAACACAACAATAAACACAAGTACATGAACGTCATGTAAGCTTAAGCCTGTGTACATGTAGGAATGAATGCAGATTTCTGCAAAAGCGATTACTTTTATTTACCACACATGAAATCACTGTTTTAAACGTATAATTAAAATATGCAATAGCTATGCTTTTTTTTTCTCGGTTTACCACACCAGATAAAATTTAAAATGAGTTTGTTTACATTGACCGTACCCAAGCATGTATGTACATTGTGGTTACTGATTCTAAGGTTTTACATGTATATGAAGAAACTCATCTTGCGCATAAATGTTTAAGTGTATGAAAAAGTAAAAATAACGTAGTGCTAGTTGAAAATGAATTTTTAAAAGCATTTCCATTTGGTAGGGTTTTGTAGAGCTATGAGCCCCTCACCAGTGCTGTCAGGTTTTCAGATGAGTCTGACTGCATCCTATTTGCACACTACTCTTCTGTTCTGGTTATAAGGGAAATAAAACTTGTTTGGAAAAGTGTAATCACAGGATTTTGAGAGCAATTTGGAATAAACCCAAGCAAATTTGACTAAAATTGCCAAGTCCATAGGTGGTTGCAATTTATCATTTGCAGTCTTTGAAAAAATTAATTACCTCAAGATTACGAGTTGAAAGCTCTGAATATGCTTTATTCTGCAATGACTTTCCCCAGAATTACTTTTCTGTCAGCCATGCGGCGCTCACTAAGTTTTTCAATTGCATTGTGGGGTTTTTAACCAGAAATAGTAGATGTGATCAATACAACTCTTTTGCTCTTCATAGGTAAAGGTTTTGGCCCAGTTAAAACACCCAAACATAGTGTCCTATCAGGAGTCATTTGAAGGTAAGTCAAGGATTACTTGAATAGACACGTCTGCCAGCCTTTATAACAGATCTCTCCCTTTGCACCTCATTTTGACGGGTTTCGACAAAACACTGACCCCCGGTCAACTGACCCCCTATTGACCCCCTACTGACCCCCTTACTAACCCCCTTACTAACCCCCTTACTAACCCCCACTACTGGCCCCCTATAAAATAATCAATCTTCTTTTCATCCTCCTTCTTTTCATCTCCACTCTACCAACCTCACCTACTATTCCCTCCCTGCTCTCACAACATTCCAACCTGTATTCTTTTTATCTCAATGCTTACCTTGGGAGCCGTGAACCACAGACCTTTGGTTTCCCTTTGGATTCATGTCCTGATGCCTTACCATTGAGCCATGCAGACTTGGATGCAAGTTCCACTATTTTTTAAATTACATATACATTGTAGTAGTAATAAATTCCCTTAAATTATTCAAATCAGAAATACTTATAAAAGTGAATATACCACCCATTATTACACTGCAGTACATGTACCTCTGCCCTAAATATATACAAATTAATCTTACTGTAATTTATATCAAATTGACCTAGGTTGGAACAAATTGACCTAGGTTGAAACAAATTGACCTAGCTTGAAACAAATTTAACCTGAATTTAATTTTGACCTGTAACATAGCCATTCCCCGAGGGTGACCGCTTAACACAGGTTCGACTGTATTTGATCTTATAGTTCTTAAGCACAAAGGTCCATGCAGTGTCTGATTGGGTGTTAATTGATTTGTCACATGCAAGTTTCAACTAATCAGTAACAGTACATTCTCCTGGCTGGGGACATTGTGTTGTGTTCTTAGCAAGACACTTTACTTTCACAGTGCCTCTCTCTACCTAGGTGTATAAATGGGTACCGGCGAATTTAATGCTGGGGGGTAACCCTGCAATGGACTAGCATCTCATCCAGGGGGGAGTAAATATACTCCTAGTGGTTTCATGCTACAGCTACCGGGATAAGCTCCGGCCTTATGAGTCACTCGACATGCATGCAGATTTTACCACCCCTTACATTGGAAAGGAAATGGTATATTTATAGAGATATGATGCGAGTATTGAATTTTACAGGTTGAATATCATGGGCAGCTCTAGCAGGAGAAGAATATTAAGCTTTTAAATCTAGACAACAGTCATGTTTCCAAAATTTATACATAAAAATAAAGTAATCTTTTTTGTTTTATGGTAGAAAATGGAAACCTTTATATTGTTATGGATTATTGTGAAGCAGGTAACTATGCATCTGGATGTTAAATTTATAAATAGAATATTTACTTCATTTGATGGCTGCCACAATTAAAAGTAATAATACAAAATTTTTCATACCTTGTCCTGTACATGATTGTAACCTTTTTTCCCAGTTGTGAAGACAAATATTGGGGAAGTGAAAATATCCTCAGATTTTATTAATAGTCGCCGGATCTTATGTATAATAAAATTCTTGATCGTGACTGGTTCTCCATGCTGTTAGTTCTCACACAATCACATGAGTGTCCAAAATTAGTACAGGTACGTGTACTGTATCCAATTATGACCTTTTATAACTGGATAACTGTGATTGGGTACCCATATGATTTGCACAGTTTTTAAAACTAATGGATAGCACCACTGACTTCTTTTGTGTTGCTTAAAAGAAGTTCTTTGAAGACTTCTGTAATTTCAAAATTTGTTAGTTATTGAACCTCGTGTCTTACAATTCAGGGAGCAACTGTGCCTAACTCGTCTGCTTTTGAAATTACATAAACAATAGTCTCCATTTGGTGCGAAAATGTCCGCGGACATTATCTGTTCTGAGAAGCGAACAGTTTTCCGATTGCGTAGCTCGAGGAAAACTGTTTTTTATAAATATACTCCCTGAATTTTGCTCTGGAAACACTTGGTCCAATTACTATTTTCTAATAATTTGTTATCATTGATATTTTCCAGTTATGGTTACAGTAGTAAAGCTTTCAAACTTACTATAGATGTCAACAGCTACATTTAAATTTTACTGCATGCTCTAGGAGTTACAGTACATGTTGAGTTGTGCCATGTTTGTATAATCTTTTATTAAATGGCTAGCTCAGCGAGCGGGCAAGATGACCCAAATTGCGCGCTGTAATTGGTTACCTGAGCGGGCAAGATGGAGCCATCTTGTCCGCTCGGGACTACCTGCTGTATCCTGCAAGATATATAATAAATCCTTTATTGACCAAATTTGTTGGGTCAAGATGACTGAATATTGGCCTTGTTCTTTTTTTGCGAGTTTATGGACCTTGACTTCGTCTCGGTCTATAAACATGCAAAAAAAGAACTTAGCCAATATCCAGCCATCTTGACCTCACACTTGGTCAATAACTCATATATATTTAGGAAAAGGCAGGAAAAAAAAGACACAGTGATACAGTGTATGTCTGTGAAATTGACTTGTTGTCAAATTGATCTTCAGGTGACTTGTATAAGAGGATTAACAGCCAACGTGGAATACAGCTTCCAGAAGAACAAGTCAGTGTAATGTATTAATAATATTATATGGCCATATTTAAGTTAATAACCTTCTTTGACTTTTAAACAGGACAAAGTGTAATTAAAAATAAATTATTAAGCTCAAGAGTGCATTGTCATAGTATTTCAGTACAATGTATGTACATGTGATTACTTTGAAGTACTGTATATAAAGCATGGCTCATGCTTATTGAGCACTGCCACCAACAGTGAAACACTGACATTTTGGTTGACCTGCAAGTCATTGTTTGCTCAAAGGTCAGGGCAAGAGTTGAACAAAAGCCTGTTATCCCTGGTTCTGCATAGTGAAAATAAAAAAAAATTAAACAATGACATACTTTCTAGGTACAGTGGAACCCCATTTATACGACCACCTTTAGGCCATGGAAAATTGGTTGTATTAATGGGATGGCCGTATTAAAGAAGACAGATTAAGCATTTTTTTGGGTCAGAATAAACTGGCCGTAATAACGAGGTGGGGTTCCACTGTATATGAAGTTCTGAACTTTTTATGATTTGACGCACTGGAGGTATACATGTAATGCTTTGTGTCCTCGTGTTAGAAGTGGTGCCTGTATCAAGTTTCTGTTAGCAGAGATTTACACTGTAACTACAGAACCATGAATTTGACTGCTTTATTCCAGGTTTTGGACTACTTTGTACAGATATGCCTGGCCTTAAAACATGTTCATGATAGAAAAATCCTTCACAGAGATCTAAAATCACAGGTTTGTTTTACTCTTTCAAACATTCATAAATTTTTAATTGAATACTGTTGCTTTTTCGCCAATTAATTGAAGAAGTTGGAATTAAAATTTTGTAGCTGTTACTGCAGTACTATGTAACAGTAATTATGTTTTTGTATTTTTAGAACATATTTTTAACAAAGAATGGAATAGTCAAGTTAGGAGATTTTGGAATTGCAAGAGTTTTACACAGGTGATCAATTTTATTATTTTTATCATGATTTAAAAAATGTAAGTGAAGTCTGCAGTAGGCTATTAAATTCCACTTTTCACTTACGCTCCCTATTACTTGCCTAGTCATAAAAAATCCTTACAAATGGTGCAGGTTGCCACATACATGTAACTATCTAATTTGTCTTTAGTTAATAATTAAAATATTTTTAGGAAAAGGTTTTCTTTGCATAAGTTTTATAATTCTAAGAGAGCACTTGTAGAAGTATAGGAGCAGTTAGTTGAGGAAATGCAGTTACAAATTTTACGTACAATAACTAATGTTGAATTTTCAGCACTGTGGAACTAGCACGCACTTGTATTGGTACGCCATATTACCTGTCTCCAGAAATATGTGAAAACAGACCTTACAATAACAAGAGGTTTGTCAACTACTTTTCTTGTCATACATTGTATGAAAGACTTACCAAACCATGATGATATAATTATGTAAGTTAGATCCATGACCACGACTAGAGTGCAAAGATAGTCGTGTGATAGCCAGGGCCTAACAACAATTGATTTTACAGTTGGGCGATTTAATCCTTCTCTTGCCCATCTGGCACATAAAGTTTTGTGGGAAAATTTTTGAGGAAATAATTCAAATGACAGTCTGGGATACTGTAAGATCTAATTATCCTTTTTGTGGCTACTTAGAGTGACTTTCAAGCTAGTATGTCATAGTTAAAGCTTGCTCAAAGGGCAAGCCTGCAAATTAGTTTTCTTTGCACCCTGTAATAAATATGACAGAAGTAAGAGCAAGTCAATATAATGTTTTGAGTTCTGGGATTCTTTAAGTTAAGTTACATTTATTATGCACCAAATCCAGGTTATTTCTTTAGGTGATCATTTTTACAAGCACTGATATATATTTAATGCCGTCATGATATGATCAATAAATAGTGTATTCAATTGTTTTATTTGTTTTCTCAGTGACATCTGGTCTCTTGGTTGTGTTCTCTATGAGCTTTTAACCCTCAAACATGCTGTAAGTAATGTAACCACTTGCATGTAAAGTTATATTTATTCATTTCAGCCAGACACCTTTTTCTAGATACAGTGTAGTGATAATCTGTGGAAGCGAGGACCTCCATTCCTGGCATTAGATCAAGAAAACGATAGTATTGAGTATTTTATTACTTTTCTTGCAAAACATTGTGATTATTTTCTTTGACTCTATCACTACGTCAAGAGCAATTCAATTTTTTCCTTATGATATTAAATATACTTGATTAACATTATCAACGAGGTCCGAGCGTGTTGCTCTGTCAGTACAGTTTAACTGTTAGTAGTTGGGTGACGTTGGCCTTTATTAGCGTGTTTTGTTGGCATGCTGTGACTTTTTTGTTGCCAAGGTTTGCGTTACTGTAGTAGAGTCAGCAATTGTTGCAATTTATGCGTGTGCCTTTAAATGTGCTGGTAGTCTTACTGTGTGTAGTGTCTGGGGGTCTTGCTCAGTTTTTCAAGTTTTTTAGTGTTTTCTAACTCCCTCCTCACCCCTTATTACTATTATCTTAATTTTGTTTATATTTATTATTTTATTTAATATTATTATATGGCAAGGGAAATCCAAGCATTCTGATTGGTTCTTTCTTGGTCAGGATTTTACCATATGGACCGTTTCCAGGGAAACGGTCCAAGCCATGTATTTTTTTTCTTTTCAAAAGCCGGCAAATTTATTTGCAGCTTAAAACTGCTAAAAGAAAACATGCAAAATGCCCTATTCCTTGGAATAGAACAAGAGGACGCTGAATTAGCCAATAGTAAGACAAATGAAAGAATTGAGTGACAGCCTATCTACATCAGAGCTTGAACACCTTTGGTTCAACATGTTAAACTATTTTTGTAAATACTTTTGTGTGCATGCATAGCTCAATAAGCTTAATGAAGAAGAGAACGAGACAGCAACAATTTCCAATTTCCTTCACCTCTTCACTTAACATGTAATGAAGACGTTTTCATTCAACATACTAAAATACAATAATTAAGTTTAAAAATCGTAAAGAAAACTAGTATTGAAGCGTAAAGTGAAGGCCATGCACTAGTACACAAAGCAAGTGAAAACCACTTAGCTGATTAACGAAAACGAATCCAAAAAAGATGCTAAGTGAGAGATTTTGGTGACTCCAATCCAGCTGCACTTGAAAGAACTGAATGGTTAATGTTATCCCCATACTTTGGCTCCCAATCCAGTAAGTTACGCTGGTAAAACGTCCGGAAGATGTTCAATAATTTTTTTCAAAGTTGTTGTAGCTGGTAGCTTGTTCTTTCTGAGTTGCTTGCGTCATCACATGCCAGAAATCCTTTGAATTTAACTGACCAGAAGTGCATTTGAAAGAAAAATAATTATATAGCATGAGCTGATTGCCGTATAATAAACTACTTACTAACGTAGCTAGCTTGAGCCACACTGGGGAATATTGGCCCTCGGTTGTTTTTGTTGAACGTACTCTCACGACCTTGGGCCAATATTCCCCTGTACGGCCCTCGCGCTCGGTTAGTAAGAGGTTAGTATTATTATTATTGTTATTATTATTATTAACAATTAGACCAATCAATAGCCCATGAGGTGAAGCTGAATGGGCTATTGACCCATGGCCCTTGAGGGTGAGGGGTCTAATAGTTGTAGGATCATCCTACTGTACAAGTCAGACAGAGGAGGCAATAATAAAGTTAGCAATTGCAAGTCGAAGAAATATTTATTTGGGAATAAAATGAAAAAAAGCCAGCAAATTTCACTACTCGATTACTATTTCTAACAGTCCTCTAGTAGCCTAGCCAATAAAAATGCAGGATTTTCATTTATTTTGTCCACTAGTTAGGTGATACTAATTATAAAATTTTATAGTATTATTATAACTATTATTATAACTATTATTATAACTATTATTATAATTTGTTATTATTATTAATTATTTTTTAACATTTATTAACTGTTTTTTGTCCTGCAGTTTGAAGCAGGAAATATGAAAAATTTGGTTTTGAAAATAATAAGGTAAGAATTACATGTATGCCCCAAAAAGATTTTGATAAAGAAATGCTGCATGCACTTTAGCTGTTTGTAATCATTTTTAATGCAATACTTAGAGTACCTTGTGAGGAGAGTCTCCTTTGATCGTCTTAGACAAAGACTCTGCTTGTGTGGTACTATTACTGTATGAGTTACTTAATAAAATAAGGAATATTAATCTTGAATTTGTTCTTTTTTATCAGGGGTTCTTACCCACCAATCCCATACAAGTACAGTGCCGACATCAGAGGCTTGGTTGCACAGTTGCTGAAACGAAATGCTCAGTAAGTAATTGCAGTAGATATTGTCAAAGACTTAAGGCTTTTGATTTGTAGTGTGCAATGTGGCTCAAAAATATGAATGAATGTTATTTTTATATGTTATTTTTATTGTCTCTTGCTAAAATTGTCTGCACTCATTTGTAAGATATTGTTTTACCAGTCTAAAAATACTGTAAAATTTGCATCTTTGTATCACCATGTAATATCACTCTATTTAATATGCATAACATAAGCTTAACTTCTCTCCAGTGATTTTTCATGGTATTTTGCAGTGATCGTCCATCAGTTAACTCCATCCTAAAGAAACCATTCATTCAGAAAAGAATAGAGAAGTTTTTGACAGAAGAGGTCAGTTGTTGGTTCAGAAGTAATTAAAAGTAATTCTTCATGCAAAGTGTCCATATCACTGGTTGGTTATTTTAAGTGCTGTGTTTCCGCTGGCTGAGGAACGAATGAAGTGGAAAACGTTTTTCTCACACACATCTGGGAGTCTGGGTGCTAGTGCGTGCGGGGGGTCTAATTTTTTTTTGCGCTCTATACCTGCGGTATCTCTCTTTTTTCTTTGTTGTAAGTCCTTTGTGGAGTCATATTATTGCTCTTTTAGGTGTTTTGGCCTGGAGTGTGTGTAGCCATTCGCTTTTCTTGTATTGTTTTGTTACACTTTGTTGTATTTAAATAAAGGTCAGGCTGCGTGGTTTGGCTTGGCATGGCTACCAGTTGTGTGTGAGAACTTGGATTTCTTATCCCAGTTTTCAAAGTATATTTAGTTAATTTTTCCAAAGCACTTTCTGGTTAGAACACCCCCCACCCCTCCTCCTTGAAGTTCCCAACTGAGCCATGCCCAAGTTATTGCAACAGTTATTAGTGGTGATGATGATCAATATTAGTGTTCTTTCATTTGTATCTATCCTGCAGGTTATGGCAGAGGAGTTTAGTCACACAGTAATCCATCGTAAAGCCCTGGGTGTGTTAGGCCAGCAAAGAATGCCTCCCAAGCAACCTGTCAAGCCAGCTCCAGGTCAGTATTCCAATGTTGCACTCTTACGATAATGTCTGCTCTATAAAGCATGTGTTGTCGTCATGTTTATTCATTTCATTTAACATGCCAGGGTTTCATTTAGTAAATGTTTTCAGTAGGAAGACAACAGGTTTCACACTGAGGCGGGCAAAATTATTTTAATTGAACTTATTTGTTGGATAAACTTTGCTTTAGACATTCAAACTAAGCGTACAAAATCGGCTTCACAGGATGTTAATTTCACCAGCACCCAGCCCTTAATGAAATCCCTGAACTTGTGGTCTACATCATTATCAGTAGATCATTTAATAAAACTGATGTTTTGTTTTGTCTCAATTTGTGTACATTCAAATCATTGTATATATTTTCCAGTGCCACAAAAGTACAGTGATCCAAAAGCCAAGTATGGAGTGTCTGTTGCAAAAAAGAAGCCTCCTACAAAGTAAGGACACGTTCTTACTGACTTACTTACATGTAGGCCCATAATTTCCACCAGGCAGAGCATAGGCCATCGACAACTCCAAGCCAGCGAAATCGGACTCAGGCTTTTCTTTCAACTTCTTACCAGTCATTGCCAGCTGTTTGTGCGGCATCCTCTCTAATTCTCTTCTCTTGGGGCTTCCACCTCAGAGCCTGCTGGGTAATGTTGTTCAGCGATTTCCACAGGGTGCGACCAATCCAGCCCCATTTTGCTCTCAAGATCTGTTTTGTTCCCCTTGCTGCCAAAGCTCCTCATTGCAAATTCTGTCAGGCCACCAAATGCTAAAGATATGTCCAGACAACTATTTAGAAACCCACTCTACATGTGAATAGAGGTTTTCTCTTAAGGGAAGTATGATCACTTCTTCTTTCACCATAAAAAAGGTAAAGTCTGCAATGAGCCAAGTGGTCCATCAGACTGGAGCTTATCCCGGTTTCCGTTGCATGAACTGACTAAGAGTATTTCTACTCCCCCCTGGATGGGATGCTAGTCCATCGCAGGGTTACCCCCCAGCATTAAATTCGCCGGTACCCATTTATACAGCTGGGTGGAGAGAGACACTGTGAGAGTAAAGTGTCTTGCCCAAGAACACAACACAATGTCCCCGGCCAGGGCACAACAACGCTTTTCAGTTTTCGGAACATGTTTCAATGTTTCAAACATCATCATCAGCCATGATGAATATATAGTAAAGATTTACAAAATGGTCGGTATTAAACTACTCACATACAATTATTATGAAGCTTTGTAAATTCAAATAGTCATTAACTGTTAAACTTATTTAAAATAACCAACAAAATGAAAGACACAGACAAGAAAAAACAAAAAGTAAACTAAAACTCCTGTAAACAACAGTAGATAAATTTAGAAATTCAACAACAAACTAACATGCTCAACTAGAAATGGAACGACAAACTAACATGCTCAACTTGTTTGAGCATGATAGTTTGTTGTTGTATTTCTAAATTTATCTACTGATGATGATGATGTTTGAAACGTCAAACATGTTCCAAAAACTGAAAGGCGTTGTTGTGTTTTAAAAGATGTAATAAAATAACAGAGCAAGGAACTTTGTGCCAGAAATGGCAATTACTAGTTACTAGAGGACCAAACAGATTTGAGAAGTTTCTCATAGTCTGGTTAATGTAAGACAGTGGGCATAATATGAGAAGTACTTACTAGAAAACTACATTGTCTTTTAGGAAGCCTAACTCTGGAGAAGCTGGTAAAAAACCTTCCAGACCAAGCAGTGCTGCGCGTGAGAAACCTAATGACAAGAAAAAAGAACTGGACGCTCGTGAAAGAAGACGTAAAGAAATGGCGCGGAATCAGGTACATATTCAACACAGAGGGAGTCAGAAAACAAACTTTTAGAATTCAACTGTAAAGTACACTTGAATGAATAAAAAAACTAATTATTATTTCAGAAATTGTTATTCATTAATTGTTACGATTTATAAATTGGTTATAAATATTTATTTGTAAATTATTTATTATTATTTTTAAGTGGATGGATATTAACGGTTTATTCTTTTTATGGTGTCATTGCAGGAGCAGATGTACCAGGATCACATGAAGAAGGTTCAGCAGCAAAGATGGGAACGGCAACAGGTAATCAAGTTATTAATTATGAATCTAGGAAAAGGTCATTCACAACTGAAAGTTTACAATAAAAAGTTAAGACCAGTAGCTCATTCACTTGCTCTCTAGTTTTTCGTAACCAAAATTGAGACTACAAAAACTAGGCACGTTAAAGGTACACTCTATATGTACATGGAAAGAATTATTTTTGTAGATCCTGCTTGTACATTCCTCGTCATACAGTACTGTGTGCAAGCTACCCAAATATTCATGGAATATTGAAAGCATGTAAACTCTATTTTTTAGCGGGATCAAATGAACAGAGCCCGTGAGCAGGCATGGAAGAATACTCTTAATGTTGGACTCAGTCCAGAGGTGAGATTAAATTTTGTAAAGTTCAGTTTGGATTTCTTTAACTTAAAGCTTAAAGCGCAGGGTTGTAGCTAAGAAAATAGTCTCCTGACTGCAATTTCCAACTAAGGCTTGATGTCATGAATGTGCAACAGTGCAAGAAGG
This sequence comes from Catalaphyllia jardinei, assembly GCA_022496165.2. Taxonomy (NCBI): domain Eukaryota; kingdom Metazoa; phylum Cnidaria; class Anthozoa; order Scleractinia; family Caryophylliidae; genus Catalaphyllia; species Catalaphyllia jardinei. The sequence continues at coordinate 2,365,333 of CM042754.1, read as the reverse complement.
GAGGAAGTGTATTTTTCAACTGAAATTTCTGGGGTTATTTTTATTACACTTAAAATTATAAACACAAGGTTCGAAGTTAACTTTTCAGTCCACTAGCAAACTGGTGCGACCAGAAGCCAATTCTCTCCAAATGTTTGGGAGATGTGGATGATTCTAACTTGCAAACGTTTGCTAGTGTAAATTTTTCTCACTCGCAGCTTATCAAAATCACTCGCATTTTGCAAGTTTGCGAGCGTTCATTTCGAGCCCCGTTTAAAACACCCATGATATGATATGATATGATATGATATGATAAGAGACGCACTCGTGATCAACAAGAGATATATTTTTGTAGTAAAATGCTGGCAAAGTAATGGTTATTTCTGTCTTAAAGTCATTTGTTCAGATATCCCATTGACACTGATTTGCAAATCAAATCCTTATCCATACATGTATGCACTCAAACGCGTTCATTCAATCAGTGAGTCACAAAGTTGATAATAATTTCATAATTCACAAAATTCATAATTTACAAAATTCATAATTCACAAAATTCATAATTTACAAAATTCATAATTCATTCATGAACATGTTGTACGTTCATCTTTGTTAACAGAAGTCTCAATTTTGGCATTCACTGACAACTCATCAAAATCAGCGACATTTTGAGACAGATCTCTTGTTTTCAGGAGTGCGGTATTCAAGCATGTCTCTATAAACTCCAAGACAATTGTCTTCAGTCCTGTTTTGTTCTTAATACCTGCGTGCAATTGATCGACTTGATTCTGCTAATGCAAGACACTCTCTTCTCTGGGGTATGACTGCATCTTTCAGTCGGATTTGAAAAATAAATATTAACATGGTAGACAGATCTTAAATTACAGGGCAATAAAGCTAAAAGAAATATCCTTTTTCCTTTTAAAAATTCGTTTGACGTTATGCAACCAATTAATTAAAATAAGTTCATTAAAAAAACTGTAATTGCTAATTGTATAAGTATAATCTTGGCAATTAATGCGCTGCAGAATAATATAATTATACTAGTGTGAGAAATCTAAGACAATGAGCTAATTTTCAACAATAGTTCAAATGCTTAAAAATAAACGTATTTTAAAAAAATCAAATGGTTTACTAATTTATTCTAACCCACAGTTTGTCTAATGAAGTCTGAGGACTTCTTGAATTCCTGATTTTGTGAATAATTGTATCGTTGTAAAAAGGTTTTAAACCTTTTTTGTGTTGTAGAAAGAGAAAAAGCCATCAGATCCTGCAGCTGGTGCGAAACCAAATCAACAGGATATATTTGTAAGTGTCAGTCACTTCAGGGTCTAAAAGAGAGGGAGGGGTCCCTGGTGTTCTGCTTTGTCGCTAGGAGCACCAGGCTTCTCGTTTTTACGAGCATAATTAATAGCGTTTATTCTTGTTCCTTGAGGTGATTCCATGGAGCCGCACATACCTGTTCTCCTCCGATTGGAGGAGAACAGGCCACGTGTCTTGGGTCAAAACTCACTAAAGGTCGGCACACACGAGGGAACTAGTCCCTGCATCAGGTCACGGGGACAAGTACCATCATGTGAACTGGCCATTTTTGCTGCTCTCACGAATTCAAACCAGTTTGAATTTTTGGGACAAGTCCCTGCGACTTGTTCCTCAAAAGGCTTCGTCTGAACTGTTCGTGAGACAAGACCCTGCGACCAGTCCCTTCGTGTAAACTGTTCAGGGGACTGGTTGCAGGAACTAGTCGCAGGGACTAGTCTTCTCGTGTGTGCCGACCTTAACTCCCTAAAGAAACCACAACTTGAACTTTCGACGTGCACATGATCAGGTCGTGCATCTTGAAAACGTGGCAAATGTGTGTGTGCCAACCGGCGTCAAGCAAATCATTTTTTGGCCGTTTGTTCCATTTTTGACGTGGGAGGTATAACAAAACACCTACTGATGTAAAGTGTATATGAAATAATTCATATTTGAACTGCGGTTATAGACGCAAGTGAAGTATGATCATCGCAGTAAATTTTCCAATTTAAGCAGTTGGAAAGAAGAAGCCTGAAAAAAATCATATACACTTTACATCATTTCACTCCTTACGGGAGATATGAACTCATTAAATTGACCGTGCTCCCAATGTGTGGCTTCATAGCTCAGTACCGGTATCGCGGAGGTCATGGGTTCGAATCCCGTTGAAGCCCTGATTTTTTTTTCAGGCTTCTTCTTTCCAACTGCTTAAATTGGAAAATTTACTGCGATGATCATACTTCACTTGCATCTATAACCGCAGTTCAAATATGAATTATTTCATATACACTTTACATCATTTCACTCCTTACGGGAGATATGAACTCATTAAATTGACCGTGCTCCCAATGTGTGGCTTCATAGCTCAGTTGGTAGAGCATCGCACCGGTATCGCGGAGGTCATGGGTTCGAATCCCGTTGAAGCCCTGATTTTTTTCAGGCTTCTTCTTTCCAACTGCTTAAATTGGAAAATTTACTGCGATGATCATACTTCACTTGCATCTTAAAACACCTACTGATAAACTGCGTAGCAAGAACTAGTAAAGATCGTTCTCCTTTACGCTACCCTTACAGAAAAAGCAGCCTCAAGCAATGCAGAAATACCAAGCTAAGGGAAATGACAAAGAAAGCAAAGAGAACAAACCAGCGCGCCCGCTCTCAGCAGAAGAACAAAACAAACGAGTGGCGGTCAAAGTGGCTGGTAGGCCTGTGTCTGCTAACGAGGCTAACAGAGCACCAGCTGGGAACCCTGTGAACTTAGCTTGGGATGCAGCTAAACAGGGGCAAGCGGATAGGTGAGCCATGGTTTGCAAAAATAGGGTTGGGTTATAAATGATAGGACTTGATGAACCCTAACGATTGCATTTCGGAAAGTTGCACCTTCAAGTGGAAAACGAGTCCAGATTCCAATTTAAAACGGAGTTTGAGATTTAATAACAGAGGCTTTGGATAAGCGATTAAGGCAGGGGTGAACGTGAAGGCTTTTATGACGTCGCTTAACATGGCCTTTCTGCCAATATCTCGGTCACGTTTCACACAACGCTAAATCCCTATGCTTATTTCATTAACCACTGTTTGGCGGTTTTTGTAAATTTTTGGGTGATTTTGGGGCATTTTGGGAAAGAGATATTTTTTCTCAAAGGATAGGTCAAATTGAGGAAAATATGAAATGTTGAAGATTTGATGGATTTTTGAAGTGTAGAATTAGTAGATGGACAGCAAACAGTCCCCTACCACCAACCTGGGGCTCTCTTTTGGGAGGTCAACTGTCTGGTAATGTTCCCAACCCATTTTAATTTCCTTTTAATATTACTGCAAATTTCACTCCTATTCATGTTTAACCTCGCCTTAATAACAGAGGCTTTGGATAGGCAATCAAGATTAAAGATCAGCGATAATAGTTTTAAATAATGTTTCGATGACTCGTTCATTTTCAAATTCGTAATCACAATGACATGCAATAACAAAAATTACAAGAATTTGACTTTTATTTTACAAATTTGGAAATGAACATGAAACGTCCATCACAATATGTAATTTCTGACGGTTGAGTGTGCGAATAAGACAAATTGATATTTCTACGGCACGAGAACAGAAGGGTCTGGGTACGATTGGTGTAAGGCATGATGGGTAGCAGGTTGTCTATAAAGTGTCAGTTCGTCACGTGGTGAGGCATTCTAGGCCTGCATCAGTCCGTGTAACTTTTGTTTCTTTTACAATTCATTATTATTTTGTAACAAGAGGTCCTCTAAACCCCGGAGGGATCGTGGCACTGCATTGGTTCGGGGAATACGTTTCCAGTTTTTTCCGCCACGGGGTTTTTTTGGTTTTTCGTATCCGGCGGTGTCACAGGGAATCGTTTCCCTGTAGTCAATTAGTTGTTGTCATTGTTCTACATGCACATGGTTCATGCTTGCTGCTGGTGTGAGGCCGAAAAGAAACCAAAATAAACCTAATTCATTGCATTTGTATGTGTAGTGAAGTTGAAATTATTATCGGTTATTTGTTCGTGATAGTTTGAGGTTTCACTACCATAAACGCCATTTCTTGTAGTCTTGACATTGAAAATGGTATTGAGATTTGAAAAGCTTAGTTTATTTAATGCGTGGCCTTGCTTTGTGGCTTGTTATAATCAGTCAATCAGTTAATCAAAAACCACTTTCACGGTTGACTGTTTCTGAGCTTTATAATCTGATTTCTTGTTCTTCTGTACAGAGCTTCTGCAGCTGGGGCTGCTGAAAGGGCTCGTGTCGTAGAAGAGTTCTGGAACAGAAAGAGAGATGCACAGAGGAATAAAGCCAGGGGACAGGTATGATTGACTTTATTCTCCTCCGCTGTCTACCAAGACAGTTGACCCACACTGAAGGAGGAAATTAGTTTTCAATCTCTCTTGGGGTAGGGAGCTTATGAAAGAGTTTTAGATCCCTGAAAAAAGAGTTTCTATGGTGAAGCCATGCTCAAAATTACTTTGACGTCTGTGGACCAAAGGCTTGTTTTCCTAATTGTTGTAATTTTGTCATTACTTAGAATTTCAATGTTCTTCCTGATCATTATCCTCCAGGTAAGTGAATTGATTTACTGACAATTTCATATTTTAAGACTTTCGTTTCAAGTCTATTGTCTTGCGTTGTTTTTGCTCTTTACGTAATCACACTGCCTTTATTTTGTTTTAAATAGCAAACCTCCGTGGTAAAAAAGATGTTGTTTCAGGAAAGGATGCAAAAGAAAAGGTTAGACCTAAATATTCTTTAAGAAGATTGGCGTATGGAATTATGTCTATCTGTCGTGAACGCAATGTTTTGTGACTACGCCATGCCCCAGTATATCCTAGCTTTGTGAAAGTCCTGCTGTGAGTCACGTAGATTTCACTTCAAAGGAGCACTGTCACGGCTAGACGGTTTGAAAAGTTCAGCCTAAATTTCTCAATTTCGTTGTTTGTAATCCGTGACAATCTTCTCCATCCTTAGCCATCGTTGTTTCTTTATGGTTTATTATTATCTTTTTGGTGTTTTTCTATCTTTGTAAAGTATTATTTTCAGGTTTCCTTCAATTTAACGGTGATTTTGTCGATGGTCAAAATAGCTCTAAATACCGTGGCTGTCCGCAAACTTTGTGCAGAACAATAGACTTAAAGCTGAGTGTATGCCAGTGGCTGTTGTGTCGTGTCTTTGAGACTTATAAATGTCTTTAACTGTCTTGCCGCCTGTTTCCTTCAGGAATATCTTGCTCGCTTGGAGGCCATCAGACGCCAAAATTTCCAAGAACGGAAAGAACTTCAGAGAAGAATGGCTGGAGTTCGTGACCCGGTGGAAGTACAACCAGCTCAGGTATGGAAGGACAGTTAATGATTTTCCTCACTCTTTTTTCAACCCCCCAAAAAATTTCCTTGCCATTTGCACGTTTGAGGTAAAACAATTAAGACGGATTCCGCTCAAAGCTCGAGGAATAAATGCAATAATTATTTACTAAAAATGTCACTTAAATTTGTTTCTCTAAGTGACCCCGAGATTTAAGTCTCAAACATTCTCGAGAAAGTTAATGTCAAACCTCGTAAGAATACTTAAAGCTTGTGTTATTTTGTTTTTAACTAACTCGAAACGTCCGTTTTAATTGAAATAACTTCAATTTTCTCTCGCGGAGTCAGCTTGAGAGCTCAAGTCTCGATAAGTTCTTCTGAACTGTATTCAAAATAATACCAGGCCATAAGCTTTTTTGGTGACTTAACTTTTACTATTATTGCTCGAATGTTCTACGGAACTGAAGTCTTCTTAAAATTTGCAAGGGTTCTTTCTTTCATGGCAATCTCGTGTAGCATTAGTAAAACAATCAAAACTTGCAAGGCTTCTCTCTTTCATGGCATTCTCGTGTTGCATTAGTAAAACAATCAAAATTTGCAAGGGTTCTTTCTTTTATGGCATTCTCGTGTAGCATTAGTAAAACAATCAAAATTTGCAAGGGTTCTTTCTTTCATGGCATTCTCGTGTAGCATTAGTAAAACAATCAAAATTTGCAAGGGTTCTTTCTTTCATGGCATTCTCGTGTAGCATGAGTGAGAAAAGGGAATATTTTTTTATTTCCAGTTACGAAATACAAGCTTGTCTTTTTTTCTTGCAGAAGGAGAATGTAATGATTCCAGGAGATCCGCGTTATGATCCTGTAGCCAGGAGAAAGAAAATTGCTGATCTTAAGGTAAAAACAACAAACAAACAATCGATCAAACAAACAAACATACTTTACTTGAATTTAGCTTTTGCAAAGTAGTCAAAGAGACCCATTGAGAGACTGCTAAAATCGTTTCGCGTGCTTGAAATATGTAGAAGTCAGTAATTGTAGTTACCAAGGCAGATAACACACAACTTTCAACACCGAGGACCAAACACAATCTTATCAACCAATTAAACGAACACAGTCAGCTTTGAAACCGCGCTGACCTGGACACTAGTTTTTTCACTTTGAAAAGAGTTCACCCCAACATGAAATCAAAGTTCAATCTTCGCAGTATTTTGCTAGGGATCGTGTCTCTGTGATATGCAAATTAGCTATGAAATGATATCTTATGCGCATGTCCGCCAGCTGACGTCGACTGTGTCCCTTTAAGAGCACGGCAGCCATGTTGCATGGCAGGAACAGTGAAAATGTTTTGCATTTTAAAGAACATTTTTTCCCATAGGAAAAAGAATCTATTTTTCCTTCCGTGGAACATGGCTGCCGTTAAAAACCTTTAAAAGCCACGCAAATGCTCTCAAGGCAGGAAAATGCGTCTAGACCAACTCACGTGTTGGTTTTAGCTTTGCTCTTAATTGGTTGATAAGATTATGTTTGGTCCTTAGTGTTAGAAGTTGTGCGTTATCTACCTTGGTAACTATCAATTACTTTGGTTTTGGCTTACCGAGCAGGCGTTGGAAAACTGCAGAAAAAAGTAACAATTAAATGGGAGCTGAATTGAAAAGTGTCTTTCAGCCAGCCCTTATTTCTATTTCGTTTTACTTTCAGGCCCAAGCAGAGGAGCGAGCTGCCATGTTACGAGCTCAGCTTGAACAGAGAAAGAAAGCGATCTTAGAAAGAATTAATAAAGAGGGAAAAGACAAGCTGGAAAAGGTTTGTAAAACAATTTTTTTCTCTGAATCAGGACAGTTCATCAGATCAGCTCATATATCTCAAGTTTGACGATCATTTTCTTTTTTTAAGAACTTTGTATCGAAACTAATGGACATTTAGATTGCGTGTGAGTTAATAAATTAAACTTTTTTCACCAGGAAAATCAAAGACAAGACCCTGATAAAAGGTACTTAATGTAAATACGCGGAGTGATTGAAGCCTTAAGTTGAAAGCTTCTCTGATCTGCATTGCTTGAATGGACGAATGCAAAAACATCTAATACAAAGTGAACTGAAAAAGATAGTGATAGCTCCTTAATTAGAAAGAGTACTGTTACAGCTTGCCTTTTTGTTTCTGTTTTTGTTTTGAAATAGGCCACTGCCAGCCTTAGCGAAATACGAAAGACCAGCAGGTATGATTTCTGCGTAGCTATGATTCAAGCTTTGTGAAATTTAGCTTTTCTTTTCGCGTGTAATCGTTTGCGTTTAAGTGCCGTTTGGCTCACAGAGCTTATTGATTTATCGTAGAACCTGCTCCAAAGCCAGCAATCACCCCGGTCGGCCTGGAGACAGCACTGAAAGAAGTTGGGGCCACCATGTTGTTCAGATCGAATTCTGAGGTAAACGAATTATCGAGGGAATCATACATTATGCCTTGGTTTTGTAAGTTAAATTTCTTACAAAGTGAAAACTTTTCTCCAATTTTTTCTGTCCTATTTTCTACTCTAGTGAAAAATAAATCCTGAAATATTATTGTCTGTCTCTTATTCAAAACTGTTGATTTTTTCACACTCTATCAATGATTTTTCCTCACTCTTGTTGTAGAATGATATTCGCAAAATGACAGAGGAAGAGAACGAGGAACCCTTGGCGCCGCGCAAGGCCTGGGGAGACGTACCGTTTCAGCTGCGAGTTCTTCCATTGGAAGTTACAGCATCTGCGATGGAAGGTAGGCACATTAAAGAAATGATAATAAAGGAGCGATGCCGCTGTGGTAAATTGTACAAGGAAAGAATAAGATAAGTATCAAACAAGTTTGGTGGAGCCATAGTTCGTATTTCTCAAGAGCCCGTGTTCATGTATGTTAGACTGAGTGAAGCCCCACGAGACATTTCACATTTTTTGATCGCAATTGATTAGAACCTGAACTAAACCAATTTATGGTTTTATCTGTTCCGAGGGGTCAATTGCTAAGGGCGGGGGCCCCCGGAGAGTAGGCTCTTACCGATAGTACTTGCTCCTTTTTTTGGGATTATTTGGCTTTGCGAGCACTTTTTTTACATTTTATCCCAAAAAGCACTGATAGCATTATTTTGGATTTTTGACTGATTATTTGTATAATTTTGTGTTCAAAAGCACAATCTGACTTTATTTATGTCGTCCAAAGCCTCATTTTACGCTCATTTTAGCTGTTGTCACGAAGCTCTCTAGAACCTCTAATTTCATTGGATCTTGTTGGCACGAAGCTCTTTTGTTTTAGGGCTAGGGTCCATTGTTACCATTGTTTGTATATAATTTTCTCAACCAATCCTGTGAGACGTTCCGAAGAACTTCGTGGCGGCCCCATTTTAGTCAAAGGAGCCGAGGAGGCCTGGGGAATAGGTTTGGTAGGTCAGCGGTTGCCTTCTAGAACCCCGTCTATCACAGTCGTTCTAAGATGGTGTCATCCACGTTGTCATCGAGGAACAATGGAAGTCAGCCAGCCAAAGCAGAGATAGCTCGAGAGCGTACTCTGCCATCAATCAGTGGAAAATGTAACTGAAAATCTTAAAAATGTAATATTCTCTGTTTAAAAAATCGGAAAAAAGTGAGCATTTTTTTTTGTACCCGCGAGCATTTTTTCAAAAAATAGCATTATTTTAGCACTTTTTCGGCAAAAAAACCGCACTTCTTTAAGCATTTAATGCTTTTTTGACGAGCACTATCGGCGAGAGCTTAATGGAGAGAGCTTCTTTTTATCGTATTTCGAATTTTATTGACAGCTATTAAAAGAGCGTCTCATCGAACGCTTAGTTAACCCGAAAAATTCCTTTGTGATTGCTCAGCGCTATAGAGAACTTGGTATTGGCTGATCCTTTTTTTGTATTAATTTTTTTTGGCTCGTACCATGCATGAGCCTCGCCGTTTTAAGAACAGATTTTTTGGTTGAATTTCCGATGTGTCCCATGCGGAGAGAGAATTGAGTGTTTTAAGAGAGACCTGTGTTCACTCCGGCACTGACTCAGCACAAGTACTGGTAAAACTGCGAATGTCCTACATATGTTTGTGGTTCTAACGTTCATTCATTGTTTGTTTTTCCATTTCAGCGACCAGCGCTCAGGATGCAGTGTTGAAGCCCGCAGTCGACCCCGCCCGGAAACAATGGGGAAAACCAGAAATGACGCAAATCATCTCCGCTCTGGGTAACGCCAAGCTTCAGACTGCTACAACCACGATGCCAGGAGGGGACGAGCCCGACGCTGCAAGACAACCTCAATTCCCGGGTGTCACGCAATCCTCACCTGCTGCACCATCAGCAGCAATGGGTGTAACTGTCACGATGCAAAACCCCACCGTCACTCCCATGCTGGGAGTGACGGTGGTGAAGTCATCCAGTAGTGATTCTCCACAAACTGTTATTATGAGAAAGGACACAGTTGAAGAAGCGAGCACTGCAGGAGAAGCCACCATAACAATATCAGAAACAACGACAGAGAATGGGAAGAAAACGCTTCCTTTAGAAACAATCTCGGAAGGAACCAAAGAGGGCGACATTAGCAAGGACGATGCTACTGTTAAGGCGAAGAATTCAGAAGATTTAAGTATAGAAGACGTGAAAGATATCCCGGAGAAAAAGGCGATTGAAACATCAGCTGGGAAACCTTCGCCTCTAGCAGCAAAGAGTCCCGTGAAGGCCTGGGGAGAGGCAAAAGCCAGCTCACCCACTGAGAGTAGGTTTCGTTTGCTGGATCAACCTGTTAATTCTTCTTACTACTTAGTTTTAACGCCAGTTCTAAGAGCAAGGTTGTCACAAATCAGGAAATGTTCAGGGAAAAATATTCATCAAGTCAGAGGAAAATGAAATTGTGAACAAAGGTGATGGAAAATTGAAACTATAATACGACTGATTTAATACCATTGAGGGCTGGAAAAAAACATTTCAGGTGGCTGTGATCTCAATGGCGTTTCTTCCTAACTTAGCTTAAGCCTCTAAAAATGCATGACGATCATCCACTTGCGAATGTGAGCCCCCTCCTTGGCTTGAAATCAGCTGCTTAAATCTCATGGCTTGAATGAGTGACTTTGTATTGATATAGTAAGGAGAAATTGGAGGCTGATCACCATTGCTCTTCATGTTTAAGGTGCTCCACAGCCAAAATCTCCCAGAAGTGCCTGGGTGCAGTCTGATAACAGGGCGGCTTATCAACAGTTTTTGGTCGAGTCACGCAAGCAATCTGCGTCACGTAATGAGCGTGACCAGGAACCTCCGTCACCTAAACAGGCCGAACAAGAACCGAAAGAAGCTCTCTTTGAGCGGGTTGAACGTAAAGAAGAGAAGAAAGAGAAGGAGTCTGAAGAACTTAAAGTACAAGACATTTCAGTTGACGACTTGTAAGTATGTAAGGATCTTAGTGAGAAGTTTAGGACAGTGTTTTGACCTCTCTTCGCTGGCTTACTACAAAAGCGACTTTTGTTCAGCCTTGTTGGCGAAGGTGGAAAAATGCCTCCTGTAAATCTTCTACCTTGTAGGATTACAAGAATAGGTACCATATTGTTATTCATTTTCGTGTGAATTTAGTTCCGCGAAATCGGAACGGGCATATTTCGCGGGATTTGACCAAAAAATACGTTACCAAAATTCCGCGACAATTTGTCAAAATGGTGATCTTCATTAACAAACAATTCGCAAAACTGATTTTAACTGCCCATAGCATTTTTCTCCAAAGACCGACAAAAACATGTAACAAATCGAAACTGAAAACAGTTTGACATGTTCTTTTGCAACAAAACAGAGTTATACAGAATACATGACATCGTCTATTTGCATTTTCAGCTGAAAGGCATCGTCAGTTTTTTCAAATAGATGCTCGGGAGTAAGAGTTGACTTTCTCTCCTAGCGTAGCGCGGGTCTTTAATAAATAAGTCTCGCGAAAATAAGTAGCGATAAGAGGGATGAAGCTGGCACCCCTAAAGACGGGAAAATAAGAGATACAAAAACCCTCAAGTTGTCGCGCAACATTGTTTCGTTGCAAGTTTTTGGTCGATGTGTCGCGTTTTTCACCTTGGAGTTGTGTGCTCAACTTGTCACACAACATAGACATTTCTTATGGGTTAAAGAAAGCTGTTGGGAAAAGTAGCGCGGATCTACTTTAAGCGATAAATTTTGGCTTTGTTGCCCGGTTTTTTATCAAATTCACAACTTGCCATGGAACAAATTTGCTCACGCTCAAACATATCAACCAATCAGGGCGCTGCATTTCTTTAATTAAACCGCAATACATGTTTCTGTTGCTCGACAAGTTGATCACGCAACTTCAAGGTGAAAAACATGAAACATACTCAAAACTTGCAACGAAACAATGTTGCGCGGCAAGTTGAGGGTTTTGTGTATGTCATATTTCTCCGCCTAAAAACGTTCTTTCACCTTCAAATTTACAAATAAACTATGTGTTCTATCGTAAGTAAATGTTGGGGTTAAAGTAAGAGAAAGGAACTTGGATTTCAGATCATTCCATACGGCTGATGGGTCACTTAACAGCTCCCTGCGAGCTGCAGAGTTACAAACAGGAATTTACGACACGAATTTTACGGTGAGTTAATAAACGTATATAATGTTAGTTACATTTACTCTTGCCTTCTAATTTTGTTAATTGTTATATCTCCCATCTGAGCCCTTTGCAGTTCTTTTTTTACTAGCGTTCTTGGCTGTTCAGTAGATCTTGCAGTTTGCTAGTAGTTTTCGTGTTGGTGCCGTTGTGTACCTTGTTAGAGTTCCTTTTTATTTGATACGTCATGTAATGTGTGCTCTTTCCTTAGTCAGGTACTTAAAGGAACCCAGACACGATATTTTGAGTTGTTTAGGCCACGTACAAAATTACCTTTTACTTTAAATTGAAGGGAACCTGAAAATGATAGTTTACTAAGATAGAAAAATATCAGAGATAATAATAAACCATAAAGAAACGACTGGTTTCATTGTCCGTCGAGAGTTAAATCAGCTCACAACATTTTGTCCTTGAATTGTCGCAGAGGCTTCGCACCTGCTCTCTCCCGAACTTACGATTGTTGTTCGAGACTGCCAGCCCTGGACGGGTAGAGACTTCTGAAGCAGACCCGGGGGAGGAAGACGAAGATGAAGTTGACGGCGAAAAGGAAACTGACGATGAGCAAGAAGACATTGAAGGCGATGATGAGGAAGAACTGGACGAGGAAGACGGAGACCTTGATGAAGATGACGAGGAGGAAGAGTTGAATGTTGGAAGGTAAGGGAGGAGTGTCAAGGACTTGTCTGCGAGCAGGGTCTTCGCGGGGAAAGAAAGTTAGTAGGAAAGGAATAGGAGAAAAGGCCTTTTACCCCTTTCCTCAAGCTTTTCATCTAAGATCTTTCTTGCCACGCGAACAGCCTGCTACAGGGTACAAGGACCGTTTCTTCGGTGATGTTTGAAGGTTCGCCAAATGACTTTAAAATTTAGGTTCAGTCTCTAGCCTTATCCAGGACGGTACTATTTACAATGTGTCTGCCAAAATGTGAACATTCAAAGCAACAATTTGATTATACGGGTTCAATTTCTCTTGCAACGAGAAATCGCTGAGGTTGACCGTCGCTCGTGCAAATCAAGAAAGAGTGGCCTAATATATTTAGTCCTAAGTTCCCTTTTTCCGACAAACACACGTTATATGTTATGAATTTTTTTACTATCTACGTCTTGAAGGCTTGTTCAGTTGGGTCAAGCTTTTTTGTCCCAGCAGTGGGCACTAATTAATTATTGAAAAGACATTATTGTTGATCTTTGAAAGATCCCGGTCAGCAATTTGTGTCATTAGTGGTTCTCTTGAAGCTAATATGACAATTCTGTGTTTTATTGTTCTTCAGCGAAGAAGAAGAAGAAAACGAAGAATTTGAGGACATGCTGAATTCCATGAGGGATGTACTCGTCAGCACAGGTAAGGTACATTTAACTGTTATTATTATACATTCAACTCTCTAACTCATTTCTGATTGGCCGAAAGTGTACAGTGAATTTTCGAAATCAGCGCCCTTGACGTCATAACTACAGATTATACAATTATCATGTTGCAGCATTATGTTTTTTTGTTTAAAAATGTTTCTTGACTCTAATGTTTGGTGTAGTTTGAGATTACTACAGCTCAAAACTGAAGGGCGAACAATATGAACAGTACACTTCACCAACAAATTACAAAACTGAAATCAAAATTCTCGCTAACCCTGGGTTAGCTTAATCGGGCTTTGAACAACCCGGCCCTGCTCATGCATAATTGTAACCACGTTCTCGAGAGAGGCTGGTCGCTTCCCTGAACTGCCAGGAAATGGTTGAAATATGAAAACAAACTTGGTGATCGAATGATAAAACAATTATTCATTGAACTCGGTTATCGCAAAATATCGTGATTTGTTAGTGTCTCGCAGTTCACTTATTTGCCTCATCCTTCGGCTTCGGCAAATAAATTGACCAGCTCGCCACTGGCAAATTACGATATTTTGCTCAACCTCGTTCAATAATTGTAAATTATTACACCTATCCAACACCGAAAAGAAACCACGTCGAGGTTTGTGGATCTAGAAACGTTTAGCCTAAATTTTTCAGTCAAGTCGTCGTTTGTAATCCGTGTTCTCCATCCGTAGCCATCCTTGTTCCTTTATGGTATATTCTAATCTCTTTGGTGTTTTTCCGGCCATCTTAGTAAACTATTATTTTCAGGTTACCTTCAATTGAAAGGTAGTTTTTAAATTTTTACGTGGCCAAAATAACTAAAAAAACCGTGAATGTCCTCCGTCTTATGTGTCGTATTTCAGGTCGTTCTCCTTCGCCCATGAAAGGCATGCGTGGAACTGCTAGCAGCCTGGACTGGGATCATAGTGTAGACACCGCACAATCTCCTCAAGGTAAGCAAATATTTCCTCTGATTCTTGACTTGATAAGACTGAGGAGGCAGCGTGGTCAAGTGGTTGGGGCGCCAGAGCTGAAATCCTGAGGTCGCGGGTTCAAGTCCTGCTCTGACCCTCTCAGCTGGAGTTGTTTATCGGCAGATCCTAGTTCAACTCCTCGTTTATGTTTATAAATAGACATCTGGTCTGGCTGCCGCTAGTTGTGATTTTTGAACCTGTTACACTGAGTTAGTTGACTCGATATTTGTTTTTTCAGTTTAACTGGCAAGCCTGTGAACTGGCTTGGGGTAGCTGAGCAAAAATTACCACTATAGCTTTGAACATTTCTTTCTTTATTTATTTATTTATTTATTGATGGCTCTCTGTTTATTTTATTTTCTGTATATTTTACAGATGATGAAAGTGACGGGGTGGAAATGGGACGATCCTCATCTGAACTGTCCAATCTGAATGAGGAATGGGACTCGGGTATGTAGAGATTGGTCTAAACTGTTCACAGCCGTCTGTTTTCTCGTATTTTTATTCGATCATTCAACGCACGGATAGAACTGCAAGAGAACGTGACACCAGCGCAAAACGGGAGACTTGACGGGGGAAAATAGAGAGACTGTACAGTCTAAGAATGGCCAATGTACGTTGAATATCAAATTGAAAAACATACCTTAATTAAATGAAGAACTTTTAGTCCTGTAAAACACAAGTCAAGGAGTAGTCAAGGGGCGTTTTTTGGGATGATCCATAGCACCGTCGCGAGCTATGATCACTCTGATCGTGGTGTATCAAAGGAACAGATGAGTCCTTTACCAGAGTGGATTCATCTTGAATCATTGATCCTGAACTCCTAAAGGGACACCGTCTAAGACTAATAATGGTTCGTGGTTGAATTGATTCCCCGAGGCCTTTTAGTTATGCGGTTTCACGCCTTTGTGTACTGCGGGTAAGTCCCAAGGGCGACGAAACAGCTGAGCACTGCAAGGCTTGAAATACCTTAGTCTGGAGAGGAGCAAATGCACAAACCTGAGTGTTGTAAATCCATTAGTTTATAATAATTTATTATGAGGGGATAATATCATCCAGTTGTTTTAATCCTTCCAGGCTTTACAGCCGTTATTTGTGTCGTAAACGTATTGATAAGATTGCGCGAAGATCTATCACGGCTGCAAATATTGTGTGACATTGTCGTTTGAAAACAGGCGATGACGAAGATGAAGACTCCGCTAAAAAGGAGGAGCGAGAAAAGAAGCGACTGGAGGAGGAAGAGAGTCTGTTCCAGAGGCTGGAGGAGTCACGGCTCATGCTCGAACAAGAACTGGGAATTGACAGATTTCTTCGAGTCTATAAGTTCCTTCAGGTAAGAAAATCCCCCTATTTCTTGGTCACGCAATATAATGCGCCACTTGCTATAAGTGTTGCGTTATCATACATGTAATAGTCCAAACAACGGAGAAATAAATTATACTGATTGCGCACAGAAACGTTCGTTCGGCTCTGTAGGAACTGTACATCATCTCCATGCATTTTGATATCAATAAAACAAGACGAGTTACAGTCGAACCTCTACTAACGCCCAACGTTTTGTGGTCCCGGGAGTGATTCCATACATTCACTCTTATTTTAACTTGTCAACAACGGTCACCTCTCCACAACGGCAACAGCGACTAAAGCGTATCTCAACTGCACAAATATCCTCTTGACAACGGCTAGTTAATCAATTACTGACGAAGTAATGCATACAACATGATCGGCATTGTTGTATCACTATTTACAAACTCGAGGCACAGCCACAGGGAACCCGAACACTTTATCAGTAATGAAAATAAATGTACCGTTATTTACCTTTGTGGGAGAGATTCTCAGGTTTCATAACGGCTCCGATGAGAGTTAATAGTTAACGACGTTACTTGAAACTTGAGACGTAATCGGAGCGTCATAATTACAAAGCGCAGAAGAGATATGTTAACCGATGATGAACTCAGAAATGTAAACTGCCTTCGCTTCATTCAAATCACTTCTAAACGACTCAAAACGACTCAAAACAGACGCGGACAAAGGTAAATAGCAGTACATTTATTTTCATTCCTGATAAAGTGTTTGGGTTCCCCTGTGGCACAGCCGAGAGTTTGTGAATAGTGCTAGAACACTGACGCTAATGTGGCATGCGGCGTAAAATACTTTTTATGTAGACCTTTTTTATAACACTAAACTTGGAATTTTGGTATATCTTGACCGAGAAAATTGGACGTTAACGTGTAACCGTGTTGTATCAGATATATTTCCTTCATGAATTATTAATGAGTGTTACGGTGAATACAAAACTACATTTTTATTGGAAAATGTACAGTCCTTCCTCCTCTTAACGGCCTCTTTCCTTAGTGCCCGGGGTGGCCGTTGTCCGTTGCATTGTAGACACGTTCGATTGTATGTTGTCTTGTTGACGTAATGTATGAAACACGAGAGACAGTGTTTCATCGGCATATCCAAAAACTAAGAAGCTGAGATGTGGAAAAGTGATCTGATCGACGTGACACGAGCGGGTACCAAAGAAAAACCTGTGGCCCCGACAGGAATCTAACCCATGACCTCCCGAACACCGGGTGGGCGCTCTATCCACTGAGCTACGAGAACTCATGGAGAGCAAGGTCATTTTAACTGGTTCATATGTGACAGGCCTCCTGCGTACTGCTAGGATTAGCACTGTCGGTCAGCACTGGTCATGGGTTCGATCCCTGTTACATTGGTCAGTTCACTTCGCATTTCATCACCGAGCTTAAGATTCACCATCTTTATTCACTTATCACACTAAGAAGAGAGTTGAAAACGTGACGCGTGACAGAGTATTTGGGACGAACTTCCAATTTGTCTTGAGTGTTTGATATATTTTCTCAGTCAAACCTAAAACTAAGGAGAACACGGAGAAATAAAAATCGTATAAATCTAATTAAGGTCAGTTATTCATACACGTCACAATCTTGATTTCTTTTGACTAATCTTGATGAATTATTAATAAGTTAGAGATCTTGCTGTCACACTTCACCATTGCATGACAAGTCAAAGGTCACGGGCATTTTATATTCATTCCTTTCCAGGCTGTCCAAGAAAATGAGGACGACAGTGCAGACATAAGTTCAACAGGCGAAATCAGTGAACTGCTGGGAGACAAGGAACACCTGTACCCCAAAATACTTTACCTTGTTATAGCGGATTCAGCTTACACAGAAGGTAAACAAGCCTTGTATTGCTTTCTTAGGCTCAGGTTAAACGTTGAACTTCACGTTAGACGAACAAAATTGCAATTTGAGTCGATCCAAACGGGTAAAGCTCTATCATTGGACCCATTCGTTGAACCAAACTCAAAGCAGCGAAAACGAATCTCGAGGCCCTAAAATATAAGTTACATTAAAATTCAAACTTTTAACTTTTTCATTAAGTTCGATTCATGAGAAGATCGAAGATCGACCGTCCGAAGCAGACGGACAGAACATGTTGATCCATCAATTCAATCGGACGAACTCAGTTAAGTCCAACGTCGAACTTAATGTGAACTTAATTCGCTTAGTTTAATTCGTCTCATTGGAAGTTCGACGTTTGATCTGGGCCTTAGATCAACAATACTGCGCATGATCCCATTGGCCAATTCGCTTGCCTCACTGAAGCCAGGAAACGCGACTGAGCTTTCTGGCAACTCAGACGTAAATATAAATCGCAAAGAGTTCTGTAGCCTCTCTCATATCTTGATCTACAACAGCTGGCCTCGCTGCTTCTGATTAATTCTAGTCTATTTTTCCTTTCCAGATAATCAGTAAGCAAGTGTTGCTGGCGGTAATGGATCGATCTTCACGCGGTGCTGAAGTGATGCTCACCTTGAAAACTTTTCTCTTTAATTTACCAGCATTGTGATAATTTTCTCGTGAGCTCCGTGCGACTTGACCATTCTTTTGTGAGAGATTTGCGTGGCCAAGGAAAAGAAATAGCATGTTTCACAAAACAACTGGACCGGCAGGGAATCGATTCAACCCTTGCCATGGTTGACGCAACTTGCTTATCTGATTTGTAAACACATTCAGTCTCAACAATTACTTGATATACCGCGACAGAGCCCTTATTCTCTACTGCCCGGCAGATTTTCCAATCTGATTGGTCAAAACAAACACACGAGAAGATATCAAAAAGTTTAAAAAATTCATCAGAACATTGTGAAGAGCGAATCGTTATTCGATACCAACAATTTTTGTTTGCATGTGATACACTAGTGACAACACTCCGTCTAAATCAAACCCAACAAACTTGTTTGTGTCGAGAGAATCAAAGTGATCACCATAAGTATGTCGCATGAGGCTGTTTCGAGAAAAAAAATATTAAGGCACTACTAGAAAGTTTTCTAAGTTATTCTACAAGTCCTGCGAGTCTGGCAACAAAATATTGAAAAGTTGGAAAGTTTCTGCATCGATTTTTTTTTTATTCTTTTAAATCTGAATGAAGACAAAATTTGAATTATTTTTGTCACGGCTACTAAATTGCAATTTCAATTGCGTTGACAAGTTACGCTGGCGTGACTTGCAGTTGAGGGTCTGAAACTTTCTCTCATTACTCAGCTAGATTTTTGGCGATTTTTTTTTCAGTTATTGGAGAAAAATGCGTCATTTCCCAGTGGACAGTTCAATTTTGAGAAATTTTCAGCAGCTACCAGCTGAACCTCTTTTCAGATCCTCTTAATTGCTTAAACTGAGTTTATTGAGTGTAAATACAGTCTCTTTACGTTAGTGCCATAAAACGTAGTGTTGTCGGGCGGGAACAGACTCGATTTTGTGTCTATTGTATAAAGTCTTCAGTGCACCCATTATACCGGTCGGCAAAACGGCATCTGAGACAACCAAGATTCGGTTGTACTGGGTTTCTTGTATAGAATTGAGAGTTCTAAGCGCCTTCTGCAAGACTTCGCCACGTAGTACAAAACAACGCCATTTTGTTTGGCAAGATCTGCGAGCTGTGGCTTTCTCATCATTGCCATTAAGCGTGCGTGAGACTTGTTCCATTAACCAAGTCGTACAAAAGGTTATTGCACTCACGAAGTGGCAGCTAAGTAAGTTAAATCTTTTAAACCATTAATATATGTATGGTAGAGTGAGAATAAAACTGGACAAATTTATTTCGGATTCAGTTGTGTTTTCAATTGAGTCGAAAGCCTAGACCCTCACCAAGACATTACACAAACCAGTTGAAACTTGGGTGTCGGTTTATATATTCAGTGGATCTTTTAGCCATATAACCTTGGTCGTATTAAACGGGTTCTTAAAGACAATGATAAACTAAGTGTCATTGACGACCTTTCGTAAGAAATCTCCACAAGGGTTATCAACACCCATACAAGCTCACATTTGGGAGCACACGCACGAGAGGAAAAGCGAAGCGATCCTTCAGGGAGGATTCTGGTGACGAGGCGCTCCCTAAAGGATCGCTTTCCTTTTGAATTCGCTCTTTGCCGCTCGCACGTGTGCTCCCAAATGTGAACCTTCTCGCATGCTAGACCTATACCCGCAGATTGCAAGGTTAATATTCATTTTCGTTGGTAAATTTTCAAACTCTGGCCCGTATCAGTAGCTTTGACGACAAGCACAACTGCCTTTTCTGGTTTAACCGGTACCTGAATACTGACAAGTTTTTATCCAGTCAGTTGTCTGTGGTCAGAGCAGTTTCACTATCGCAAAACTGAAAAGTTACAACATCTGGCAAATCAGAAATAGCGAAAATAAAGCTTTGAATAAAAGTGAAGGCCTGGTCTTGGGTCTAGAGTTTCTTCTTCCTGTAAAACAACTCGACACTAAAGCAAGAACAAAACTTAGTACAACTCGTGAGATGCGCATGAGAAAATTGCTTTTCCAGATTGCATTTCGGTTTGTGGTGAAATGCTACCGGTTATCACAACTTCCGTTACCTGGGAAGCGAGGTCAGAGACAGAACACGAGTAAGATACTGTTGGAAGTAGAGTGATGCAACTCATTTAGCTTCCATTTTATTTATTGAATGGGATTAAAAAGACATTCAATTTGCAAGGAATTCTACATTCCAAAGCAGTAACATAGCTTAACTGCGCGCTTGACCAATTTTTTTTTCCTTATTCTTTTTTCCAGCGACAAATTTTCTAAGATTTTCGGACAGTTCACCATGTGTGTAAAATTCCGTAATTAAAGATGAGTTACTGCTGTGGACATTGATTTTTAGTCTCGCCTTTCTTCACATTAATAACCACAGGAGCGTTTTTCTGTCCTTTTACAGTCAGCGTGGAAATGTTTCCGCGTTCTGAATAACTTTCCTACAAAGTGAGAATAAACAAAATATCACAAGACAATCATGAGAAAAAAAA
>CM042754.1:2323701-2330001 GCA_022496165.2 Catalaphyllia jardinei | reverse complement strand
ACTCTGAAGTGTAAATTTTAGTGCTAATTTAACCCATGAATAACCCACTGGGCGTTAGTCCTAGGGTTAAATTAGCACTAAAATTTTCACTTCAGTTATGACATCGTCGACTGACTAACACTATTCACTTGACTCTGAAGATGACTTCCGTTCACCAACAACAGTTCTTTTCAGAACTACACTCACCCGGACGATCACACAATACGAACTGAGATCTTGTTCTGTTTTCATTTTCAGGTGTTCGCTGGCGTGTACCCTGTTGACCAATCAGAGCATCTCTCTTTAAGATCTGCTATTGAAAAGCTCACGCTGAATGATTCCAGTGTGTCTGTGAACCCTGACAGCTGGTATGGATGTTCATTCCTTAACCTTTAGGGAGGTGGCCAAATTAACTAGAACTTCGAAACCAGATCACACCGAGTCCAGGATTGTCCATTTGCGTTGTTGTGAACAAATACTACACCTGTTTTCTGCCGGTGTCGTATCCTTGATTGTCTCTCTCACGGGATTATACATGATATGGTTCTTGGTAGGCCAGAAACTAGCACAGTTTTTGACATATTAGTTCAAGCATTCGAATAGCTTCCGAGATTTGATATCCAATCAAAGATTGGTGTTGCGAACATTCGAGAACACTTGGAAAGTTGTCACGTCATCATTGCACGGTCAATTGTCTAGTAACCTGGAGATGAAAGCAAGGAATCAGTTTGGGGCTCGTGACACCAAGTTAAGGATAAAATCATAAGAACCGAATCTCTTCTATTTACATTGAAAATAAAACAAATGAACATATTTATCAGTATAAAAGAGTAATTCCACAACTGTCCAACTTTTATAAATCAAGAATAGTATTTGACACAATTTAACCTGATCTGTTGCAACCTGTTTTAAATGGATACACTGTTATGTTCTTAGCCTTGCTCTGGGTCAAGGATGGCGGCTTGGTTTCCTCGGCTTACTGCATATGGATGTTTTTAAACAACGACTCGAGCAGGTATCGAATAGCTTAGTACAACATTTTGTTAGTCATCTATCCCAATGTACATGAACGAAACGTTTTTCCTTGGAAAGTTTTAGACTGATCTGCTGTGTTTAGTATTCAGTTAGGTTCTCTGTCACCTAGCCCAAAAGTTATGACAATGGTTTAATTCTCTTCCTAGGCATTAACAACAGTATTATTAACAACAAAAGCGAAAGAAATGACAGGCTACTTGTAACAGCGCTGCCCCTGGCTGTTGACATGATCAGTTTTAAAACAAAAATGGAAAATTAAGTTGAAACATTGGGGCTAAAAGCCAACCAGGAGTCGGCATGACATTATACGCCCGACATGAATAACATCTACAATTTGATTTTACGTGCACTGCGATAAAACTTGACTTTTTCTCTTACAGGAATATGGTGCATCTATCATAATTACTTCTCCAAATGTTCCTTACAAAGGTAGTTCTTTTCGTCGTTAATAAAGTGTGTGAGGGCTAATGGAGCGGAGGATTAAAAACATGAATGCACATAATATTTTTACGTTCTGTTCATGCTCGTTTGAAGCCATTCATGAGAGATGATAGTGGATATTAACTGCTAGTTATTCTGCTATGCTGAGTGACTAAATCTTGGTTACCTCATTGTTGTCACAGTTAATACCGGTTTTGATTTACAGCAATTTTAAAAAGTGACGAGACTGAAGTAGAAGTTTTGAATCCATTGGAGGTAGATTGCTAAGTAACTCTTCCATAAAATATCCTAAATTTCCAATGACAATCCCCTTCCCCCTTTCTCTCGGAAGTGAGACTACCCCCCTCGCCGAAGTGAGTCCCTCTAAATCTTAAGGACGTTCGCGCTAATTGTTTCTTCGCATCCTTACTGCGCACGCAAAGTCACGTGCCACGTCATGCATGAGCGCGCGCGTTAAGTCATAAAATAAATAAATGATAGGGCAGATGGCCATTGCTAGACCTTTGCCTGGATTTAACGATCTTGGACGTTCGGTGACCCCAATTTTCCTTTCCATGGATCATTTTCTCTACTGATTTTCTACGTTTTGGGAAAAAATGAAGAAAATCTATCGACTAGAAGTTTGAATTTTTGGCAAAATGCACCATCAAATTCCGTTCTTAGAGCTCTTCGTTCTTCTGTGCGGGGGTTTCAAATGCCTCTTAAAGTGTTAAACTTTGTGAAACGTTAGTACCATTTGGAATTATTTACGCAACAGACCCAATATGACTAAGATCGTTTGCCTCCGTTGACTCACCTTCGATGGTTTTAACTATAAACCCCTGTAGACCGTGCTGAATTATATGGGACAATTTTCAATATCAGTATAGCTTACCACACGCTTTATCTCTGAAACGAAGACGGTGAACCCTAATTTTTTTTGCATTTCTGGTACAAGTAACGCATTATCTGCCTGCAGTAAAAATTTAAAAAAATTCTATCGACTAAAACATTTTCGCGCGAACGTCCTTAAACATAAATCCTTACAATATTTATTATTTAATATAATAACAAGCCCTCCATAATATAAACCAGGAAAAAAAGGGGGGGGGTGATTTAAGGAACAATTAGTTTTCCGTCTAATTACAAAGCCCTCTACGTATTAGGTGGTCTAATGTTTTATGTCATTACAATATTTCATAAGAAAATAAACAGATTTCCATAAGTTGTTTTGTGTTTCGCGAAGTTTCAGAGTTTGGACATGCACTTCTCTGATGTGCGTCTAAGAACTTTTGGGCGCTTCATTCTTTCCTAAAAGCCCGACCATTTTTGAAACGAAAAATCTCTTCAAAAAATAATATGATAAGATTAACATCAGAATTTTACGGTATGCGACCCTGTTTGGTGTAGAAAAATTATGTACAAAACTTTTTGTATCTGTTTTTGCTTTCTTTATACTTCTTTACTGCCTTTCGACAAAATGGTAACAGTTAGAATAGTTGCTAACAGTAGATTACTGTTTTAGCTTCCAGATCCCTCTCGGGTGCAGCTGTATATGGAACCCTATGTACTGGGCACGATTGTGTTTCCTGAAGAGTGTATGGGTAAAATGCTGAGTCTTTGCGAGGTAAGAAGTGTCAAAGATTCTCTGCACTAAGTGTTAAACCGACTGTAAAAAGGCTCGTAGTTTCTTAGATTTCATGAATTGAATGTTTTTCATGTCTTTTCTCCATTGTTCGTTCAGAGCAGGCGCGGTGAACAACAAGAGGTGGTGTACCTCGACGAGTCACGTGTCATGTTAAAATACTTGTTACCGCTAAACGAAGTCATTGTGGACTTCTACGACGAACTCAAAACTCAATCATCTGGTTATGCAAGGTTTGTCGTAGACTTCAACAAGCTCGTATCTTTCTTCCAGTGATTAATGGTTGTGATAGGAAAAGTTCTTAGCAGGATGACAATTTGAAGGCTGGGAGCCGAGTGATTGTAGCGTTGCAGTTGTGTCCTGCGTGGCAGATATGTCTTAAACGTTTTGACCAATTGTATGTGTCGTTGTTTCTTCCAATGAAATTGCGATGTGACAGTGTCTTCTTAGAACGGAGATCAGTTACCAGTCTTATGGCTGCGTATTATTAGATAGAACCCATGATATGATTGGCTCAGTATATCCTATTACGTCAGAGGACATGTCTGCCATATAGGACATAACTGCAACGGTACAAGTGATAATGGACTTGCCTCCAGTTTTCACGCGGCCATTCTTAGTCGTCGCGTTTTTGTTAAGCTTTTTGCTTAACAATCCGAAACTTGAAGTGGTACATGCTCCAAAACAAAAATACATATTCCAATTTTCCAATCTAGAATCACCTACAGAACAATGACATTTTTGGTTCACTTTTAGTTTCGACTACGAAGATGAAGGATACAGAGAAACCAGCGTTGTACGGGTACGTTTTTTTGGTTTGTAAAGCTCGTTATTTAAGTCAGGCTCCTTGTAGTTTCCGTTCATTTTAGTGTTGTGGACTAGTGAGATAAGGAAACAAGTTTGGACGCATTAAGCTGAGGGGAATTAAAATATTTTTTTGCAAAATTCAAGAGCAGTTTCTTTGGTCACGAGTTGTCGGTTTGCGACTGATTGAAATCTTTTATCGTTATTTTTCAGATGGATATTCTAATAAATGGCACAGCAGTCGATGCGTTAAGTTGTATAGTGCACGCAGACAAGGCTCTTCAGTCAGGACGAACCATGTGTGCTAAATTAAAGGACGTTATTCCAAGGTAATTGATGTCATGTTGTTTGGGGAACGCATTTGCTTGCCCTCCAGCTCCCTCCAAACCTGATCAGCAATAGTGTCATGTTTCTCGTGCCTGTCATCAGTGGCATGTTTTCCCGCGTTTGACATGAGGGCCACGATTTCCTGCCCTCGACATTGGTGTCATGTTTTCCCGCGTTTAACATCACTGGCATGTTTTCCCGCGTTTAACATCACTGGCATATTTTCCCGCGTTTAACATCACTGGCATGTTTCCCTGCGCTTGGCATCACTAGCATGATTTCCCGTGTTTGACATCACTAGTATGATTTCCCGCGTTTAACATCACTGGCATGTTTTCCCGCGTTTAACATCACTGGCATGTTTCCCCGCGCTTGAGATCACTAGTATGATTTCCCGCGTTTGATATCACTAGTATGATTTCCCGCGTTTGATATCACTAGCATGATTTCCCGCGTTTGACACCGGTTACATTTGGCACCGGCAACTCGTTTTTGCATCGAATCCTTATTGGTTCATTAAGTTAGTCACCTTGTTTTTTAATGACTAGATTGATTACATAGATATTTATACTTTCACGATAGTCTTCGTAAAACAGCTAGGATATTCGGAGTCCGTGAGCTTCTTGTCAATCACTCTTTGCTTTTACAATGCAGGCAGCTATTTGAAGTAGTGATCCAAGCTTCGATCAGAGGAAAAATTACGGCAAGAGAAACGTAAGTGTCCGTTATAACAGTTGTCAGGCAACATGTCTCGAAAGGGACATAGCGTGACGTCCGAAGTGGCATTTTTTCCGGGTCTGACAGATCCATGATATTTTTCGTTCCGTTTGTTCTTAGTGGTTGTAATTATATTTCTGATTGCTTTTGTTTCTTTACTCCTTTAGTATTAAACCTGTTAGGAAGGACGTCACGGCAAAATGCGTAAGTTTCAGTGCGTCGGAATGCATTGCATTACATTACCTGTTTTACAGATGGGTTATTGAGCAAGCTAGATCGGTCAAGATGGCTGGATACTGGCCAAGTTCTTTTATTTTCATGTGTTTATGGACCGCGATGGTATGAGGTCCATAAATACGCTTTGAAAAACAGAACGACGAGTCCAATACCCAGCCATCTTGACCGATTAAGCTTGGTCGAAAAAGGGCTTGTACGGAAAAAGAACACTATTTCTTGCGGAACACCGCGGGAAATCCGGAGCGGGCAAGATAGCGCCGGCCATCTTATCCGCTCGGGTAGCCAATCACAGCGCTGTATGCGGTTCATCGTGTCCGCTCACGGAGCAAGCCATATAACACTGGAAATTGTTGTCTTTTCTTTGTAGTATGGCGGTGATGTCACACGAAAGATGAAACTACTTCAAAAACAGAAAGAAGGGAAAAAGAAAATGAAAAGGATAGGAAAAGTAGATGTTCCTCACGAGGCCTTCCTAGCTATACTAAAAAGATGACACTAGTATAAATAGACGTATTTTTTGAAGTAATAACTCGTTCTTTTCCTTCTATTCTCGAGCAACGTCTGAGAATCTCAGTGAACTTATGGCGTAGCTGTACACACCCGTTTGTCGTCTTGCGCGAGACAATAGGTTATTTAACAGTTGTGTGCTTGCGTTGCTCTGATACAGACCTCTCTGCTTTTCTTATTTAAATGAAATTAGGTAGCATAAGAACAACTTGATTTACCCAACAAAACAGTGAGGTCTTAATCAAAACTAGGTCACTGTGGCCCCACCACCATTCAAAGGCCATGTCACTGAACAGACAACTGTGAAATAGCCCATTCATCCAAAATTGATCAAAGGAGATTTTTCAGTGAATTAATCCATTTTAAATATGTTCAAATTTTCTGCAAGTGCCTCTGACTCTTCAGATTGAGGTGCTCATTTAAGTCTATCTTGTTGAATGTAAATTTTAAAAGGGAAAGTCCAATAAAAATAAAAACAGTTTCAACACCATTTTTCTTGTAGCTGGTCTGCATGAAAGGCGAGTCATTGACCAGTTACACTGGGTAGTTTTTCAGTAATGGTAGAACAGAGAATTAACTCTGAAGTGTAAATTTAAGTGCTAATTGAACCCACTGGGCGTTAGCCCTAG
>CM042754.1:2308701-2316201 GCA_022496165.2 Catalaphyllia jardinei | reverse complement strand
AATGAATAAAACTAAGTTAAATCCACCTGATACTCAACATCAATTTCTGTGTGTAAATTGAACCTGCATTCAATACTAGTTCACTATACAGTGTTGAAGAAATGAACAACGCATTTGCGTGTCACGTACGTTTAAAAATTTTTATATTAAAGGAAAAGCTGACATTTCACCAGTCTAACAAGTCTTTACACTCTATTAAAGTATCCAACTTGATCATGATTATCAGGAGTGAATTTTCACTGGCCTCATCATCTTTTTCCAAGTCATTTTCCCTTCTGCTAAGCGTTCTTGGACAGCACGGCCTATATTGTAGAAATCGAAGCTGTTGCCGTGGACGTAGACTGCGCATCGATATTTTCTTTAGTGTCCTTGTAGGTTTTTGAAGGTCTACATTTTATCAGCAGCTGGACCAAATCTAGTTCTGGATCTCTAGCTGCATGGGGAGATTTTCTCCCGTTTGACAAAAGGTCTTCCATTCGTTTGAAACTGTACCACCGCTTACTTTGTACTTTGATTCTATCGCTCTAAAACTTCCTGGGTAGTATTCTGTTGAAACATTCCCACCTCCGCTCAAAATATCATCAATAATTAGTGACCTCACATCCTTTTCAATGGATTTCCCACGGTGGTAAGGTCTTCCGCACGCATTCATTTCGAAGCAAAGTTGTTCTGCCCGCGAAAAGAAACAATGTCACGTGACCAATCCAAGCGCTCCAAATGGTCACGCGAGCAAGCCCAAAATTTCATTTTACACATTTTTCCCATAATTATCATAATTATTCGAAGTTCCGGGATGTTCCGGGATGTTCTGGAATGTTCCGGGATGTTCCATGTTCCGGTTCTCATCGACGGTCCTGGGCATATGGCTTATTTCTCTGCTTACGCTCGCTCTGAAATATATAAAAAAATCTCTAGGGAATAAGGGGTAGGCTGTGAAACATTTTCACACGCAGATTTTACATGTAAGCAAGCGGAACAAGTCGATTTCATTTCATAGAAGTAAAAGTCTACTCGTGGCAAGTTTAAGTGGAGGCGTTCATGCAGCTGCATGTAAGCATTAACTTTAAATGGCACCCTGGAACTGCAAACACTCATGCCCTGCCCACACTATGTCAGAGAAATATGAAAAGGATGTTAATCACTCCCAGGGGCGGGAGAGAAGCTATAAAGAAAACACATCGATTGTTTTCCATCCACACTCTGTCGGAGAAATTTAAAAACGCAACATTGGATCTGTTTTTGAGGATTGAATCATGACGTCAACATTTTGAAAAAAACTTCATCTTTAAAATGTTTTCCGTTCACATTAAATCACCAAGCCGGCGTTTTCAAATTCCTTGGGTTTGAATATTGTGTTTGTTTGAAGGGCGCCCGTTTTCATGGCAAATTATTGTGTAGGGAAGACCTAAAGGCCTAGAAACAAAGCTGTGTTTTCAAATATCTCAAGCGAAGTGTGGACGAGGCCTCAGTATAGTTGTTTATCAAGTCTTTCAAGTCAAACCTGAAGATCATATTTGCTAAAATTTCGCACTGGTCGGTGATCAGATAAGATCAAAATCTCCGGTGATATCACAAATTGTTCTTGCTGACAGACTGGTTGGTGGTTTCCACTGGAGTGCCAGCAGCCTCATACCAAGAGACTTTGTTCCCCTTGACTAGCATGCGGGAAGCAGTGAGACCCTAGAGAGATCCCATTTGAAGTTTGAAACTATCAGTCTTCCGGGACGTTTAAATTGTGCGTAGCTCATAAACACGTGGCTCAATCAATTGCAAGTCGCTTGTGTTTTTCTTTAGCATGTGAGGGCATATGTTTTTTTCTGCACTTGTTCCCTGCACCAAAAAAAGAACAAGTACCAAAACAACCGGATGCTCTCGCAGGCTAGTTTGTTTTTCCAATCATTTTCATTGTTTTTACGGCCAATGAAACTTAGAGCTGCAATAGAACTAGATACTCTTCACTGTGGATACTCTAGGCAACTTGTTCATTCTATATTCTTTGCCATTGCCATTGGTTACGTGAGCTGGAAGTCTTTTCTTGTCTTTTTACTTAACTTTCTCTAACTTCTCTCAACAAAGGAAAATAATCCTCGTTTCCTCGTCGCCTTGTTGCAACTTGGAATGGAAATATCGCCTAGATTTTGCATTTCACGGAATGTTTACATCGAAAACTTCCATCAAAAATGTCTTGAACATGGCCTTGTGCAATCCTTATAAGCAGAAGATGACAATGCCAGTTTGCAACAAAACTTAAAACTAGTTTCTGTTTATGTCATTTGACTAAGAGAGAATAATTAATGTTTTCATTAAGATAGTATTGCCTTGATTTTTCAATATTTCCAGTGCTCATTTTTCAACCACATTTGCTGCCAACTATTTCTTGGTGAACCAGAAACAAAAATGAAAAATGTTTAAAACACATGACATCGCCCACCCTTGTCAAATGTAGAAGCATGATCGTTTGAATTGTAATGCCTTCCTATCCAACTATTTAATTACTGTTTTTCTTTGGTTCGTTATGAGTGAACACCGAATTACTGCTCGTACTCTAAACATGAAAATCATCCACAGTATTCCCTAAACCAGACAATATCAAACATAATCCAAAAGAATTTTAATTCATTTGTTCCCTTCACGAGTTTGCTCACAGAGCACTTTGATTCAGTAGTTCACTTCACTGTTCTGTATCAAGATAGTGAAAGGCATACAAAAGAAGATTATGATCAAATCATCTCACTAATAAACAAAATTGTGCTTAGAAGCCAAGCAATGTGTTTTTGACAAAATCATCGCAGACTTCAATACTAACATCTAATCCGTTTACCTCAGTATACGTTACGGTAACCTATGAACAGGCTCTGGTACTTGATACTGTAACTTGTGGATGACAAATATTTTTTGTCAACAGTCATAAAAGCCTCCTTAACGCAAAACGAATGTTGTAGGAATACCTTGGGAAGTGTACCCATATATGAGGGTACAAGTTCTTATTTTATCGGGCATGCCTTCTCTTAAGAAGAAGTCGACCTGCTGTTCCTATTTTTAAACTACAGGTTTGATAATGTCGGCTGCAGAGAGTATAGCTTCGGCTACCAACGACAACTGTTCTTTAACTGTTTCGACATTTATAGCCTGGACAACTCCTGGGAATGACTGCATTGACCAGCGGTTCCAAGATGGAGTATCGCGTGAAAATACGTGTTTCATCATTGGGTCATCTAATTGCATCCATGGGCTGATAAACGCTTTTTCAACTTGGACAAGTTGATCATTGATGGCCCTTACAACAAGCGGGCTTTCATTTCCAGTTAGTTTGTCTTTAGCAGCTTGAAAGAGAGTGCTTGCGTCAATAAACGCTTGGATTGCATTGTGCACAAACTTGGTTGAGATGTTTGATTTAATGAATCCCAGACCAGTCTCGAGCCGATCAAAGGATCTTTTCACTGCCTTAGAATAACGCATCACATCTAAAGGCAAAATCAGACTGTCGCTGAAATCCAGAAGCAAGCCGCCGACAAACTTGGTCATGGTGACATGAAACGCAAAGTTTGGATCCACGAACGTTTTAACCCAATAATAGCTGTCCTCTTGGGTATGATAAACTGGATAGAGCGAAGGTCCGCCATATTTCTCACTTCCATAAAAGTAACTAAAATCCGCGGATGGCACTCCAATACTCATGTAAAAGGGCAGATAATCGCTATAGTATAAGTACGGTATCGTATGTGGTTCGCCAGGGTAATCGGCGTTCGGGTGACTAAACCTTTTTACCATTGTATCGTAAATGCTGGACTTATCGGGATCTTTGACCTTCTTCGCCCTGTCAAATATCGCTTCGGTTAGCATTGGGCAGGTCTGTGCAACCATGACAAAGTTCCCGCCCACGGCAACGTCCGTGTTCAAATAAACAACTGCTCGATTCGTGAGAAGCTTGGCGTTTTCTTGGACCCACTCGACGGACCCCACCAAGCCGAACTCTTCGGCGCCCCAGCTGCACAACTTGACCGTCCGTCGCGGCCGCCAGCCGTCGCCTTTGAGTTTTCCAAGGACTCGAGCTATTTCCATCAGAGTAGCAGAGCCACTCGACGCGTCCGCTGCTCCGAAAAAAATCGCGTCCCGATGGTTGCCGACAAGGACATACCGGTCGGGTTCATCCTCACCGTTGATGGTACCAATAACATTGTAGATTGATTTGAGAACCAGCTTGTTGTTGACTCGCAGTCGCACTGTTGTGTTTGGGGTTGTGAAACCTGGACCAAATTTATAAGTGACTTTGAGAGCGCCACGCCAATGCCTAGGTACCTCATTACCTACAAGATGATTCACGAGAATCCCATGTTATTTATTTAAGGTGGCTCAAAAGTTTCCAGCACTTTTTGATGGCACTCTATCAGTTAATGCTACAATCACAACTGCCCAATCATTGCATGGTGAACACGTTAACATTTTCCTGACACCATGTTACTATAGCAATAGTATGAGCTGCTAACACATCCAACTTTAGCTTTAAATACTTGTGTTTCAAAACCGACAACGTGAAACTCTTCTATCTTCGAACTTGGCTGAGTAGGATGAGATGTAAATTTTGGCAAAGTTTAAAAGAATTCTGTACCATGCGGTTCAGAACTAAGATATTCGTAAGACAATCCTTACATAACTTCAAATCGCATAATTGTGTATGTTTAATCCTTTTTACGTTTCCAACTTGCAGCCAAACTAAACGCATAAATAAAGCATGTCAATGCTCGTTAGAATACAACGCAAGACTCAACCTAGTTCCCAAGGTCTCCCATCTTCCCGCCCTGGAGAGGTCCTGGGAACTTGGTTGTGTAACACTCGCCTCTGAGACGACTCAGTAGATAAAGGGCGTCCTCGTAGGAGATTGGTTGAGCTGGAATACTCGGCAAGTTGCTTTCATTTCTGGGCCTGCGATACATTCCTGTAATGGAGGGCAAGTGTGGCGTTAATGGATCGCCATTATCTGGTGACAGTCTCTTTGAGAAAACTCCGTCTTTAGACACCCACGGAGCGTTAGGGTATGTGTTGCTGCTGTCAGTTCCTTCTTCAGCTATTGTGTCAGGATCTACATACAGTATGGCTCCAAAAGCCCCTCGTTTGGCTGCGGCGGTTGCCTGAGAGAAAGACGAAAATTCGTTATTTAACGAGCTTACATAAAGGGTGGACAATTCGACTTCTGAGGGAGGGGTGGGTGATATTTTTAAGAAAATACATCCTGAAAGCATTCTTGTACCATTGAGGTCCAGTGAGCCGAAAACAAACGTGTTACAATGAAAAATATATATCACGCATACACACGTTTCGAGAAAAGGAATTTCCAAAGTGCTTGCCCCCCAAAAAGTCAGACGGTTCAATCCTTTTTAGTCTGGGCCAGGTTGTTCAAAGCAAAATGACTTCGCACGAATTTTGGTTTCATAACTGTCGGAAAACATCTACGAAAAGATCACAACCAAGACCATATGCACTAATAATAAAGAAGTGTAGAGGGAGGCTAGAATGCTTGATTTACGAGGTGTTTCTGACACAACTGACACAAGCGGATTCTATTTGGGCAAAAATGTCTAATTAACCGACATCGTTCGTCACATTTTTCTTAACAGCTAAGCTAGTATATATCTGAACTGGACCTTTTTGGATCTGCATTTGATAATGGCGACAAGGTGACGCCGAAACGTCATGTTAAAACGTGCATTTAAAAAAAAAAAAATAATAATTACTGCTTATTTGAAAGGCTTTTCAAAGTAAGGAAGAATGGCGTTTTTCTTTTTGGTATATCTTTTTGGAATATCTTCGTTTTGGAGATACTTACTTTTTTGTATTATGCAAAGTGACGGCGTCGTAGGTGGTACCAGTAAAACAATACAACACTCAATCAAGAAAATCTCTAAATGTACTAAAGCAGTGTTCTTAAAACTTGGCACCAGAAATGTTCATCCTAAAAGAAACAAAATGACACTCGTTGTGTTGTTGCCATGAAAACACTTATGCCACTGGTTACTAGCTGTTTTAATTAAGACTAAAATTTTCAGATTTTATCTTTTAAGTTTAAAAACAAGGATCAGCAACTCCCAACAAACTAATGGGAAGGGTTGAGACCACCATGTGTGTTCCGAGCAGGACCCTCTGTCCTACTTAAAAAGGGTTGCAAATGGCGATATTTGGTTTTTCACAGAAAAAGACTGGAGCCAAAAGTGTTGCCATGGCAACAACATAGTAGGTGTCATTCTGTTTTTTATGTGATGTACATTTCTGGTGGCAAGTTTAAAGAAAACTGCTTTAATATTTCTGGAGATATTCTTGATTCAGTACTTTACAGTTCAAGCGGAACTATTTAAGACGTCATCACTCTCCTCATTTGCATAATACAAAAACGTAATATCTCCAAAACGATATTCCAAAAAAGAAGACGCCATTCTTCTTTACTTTGAAAAGCCTTTCAAATAAGCAGCAATTATTTTTTACTTCATATGCTCTTTAAAATGTTTTTAAAAAAAACCGCTCTATTTTCGAACCCTTAGTACATTTACTGCTACTCACAGAGCCGCCGTGACCTTTTAAGAGAACAATCCTATTTTTGACACTGATGTTCATGCTATCCAACAATTGCAAATCGTTCTCCGTCCCTGCATTGCAAAACACCAGTTCTCCCTCGACCACACCTGACGGAGCGTACATGAGATACGGAAAATAGTGAAACGAGCTTTTCGATTCGTGGCCTGTGGTGACCTAATACACGGAGAAAGATTTAAGAAAAACAGCACTGAAGCCTACCTAGCCAGATAGCTACAGAATTGGATCTAGACAATCACAAACAAACAGCTGTAAAACATTTCATATATCAAATAATAATTAAAAAACGTTTCTATTAAACTGACACCCTTAGAAACACGGTTGCTTTAGAATTCTAAAGTCCCATGACCACAGTATTAACACAACAAAATGTCCTCTGTTAAGTTCTGGGGAAGATCTCAAAGTTTGACCCCCACTGCTTAGATTGAATGTTGTTTTAAAGTCAGTAAAGTTTGAAACAGCAGTGGCTTAATGGAGTAGAAGTAAAAATCGTTCACTTGAACTTACATTGATCTTTCCAATCATACTATACTCGACTACTCCATTATTGAGAACTTCGACTGTGTTAGGCTGGTCTTCCTGTGGCAATGAAAGCAGCACCTGGTACTCCGGTGTTTCTACGTCATCAAAACCGAACTCGCGCCATTTTGTGGCGATGTGATTGACGAGAGCGTGTTGTCTTTCTGTACCCCCAACGTGAGGCTGTGACGTAAAATACCTTATCGGGGAAATTATGTCAATATATTAATAACTTCTCACCACAAATAATTGCTAGAAGCTCAGGACAGAATTTAACAAAGGGAATTTGGAACTAAAGAAAGAACAAAAAATTCGTAATGGCCACTAAAAATTCTACAAGTAATCCAGTTTTATTAAGAAAATAACACAAACAGCGGTGATAAACATTGTATTCCA
>CM042754.1:2305666-2308301 GCA_022496165.2 Catalaphyllia jardinei | reverse complement strand
GCTGTTACTCCTCATTATGTTTATACACGTACTGCTGCAGATCATATCTCTCAGTCTAGGTTCCAGACCTCTTATGTTTACGATATATATATAGTTTTCAAAAATTGTAACCGTCACTTTTGAAAATGTATGTTGATTAGCATACGAAACGTTAAGTTCTATGTAAAATGCGTTGGAATACAATGTTTATCACCGCTGTTTGTGTTATTTTCTTAATCAAGCTACGATGGCCTAAGAACAAGAGTTTATATAATCCAGTTTTAATTAAACTTTCTACTGGTCTGCATGTCTGTAGGTCTAATGGTCGTTAGGTCTGTAGGTCTGTAGGCAACCTCGTTCCCAAGACCCCCCTGGCTTGGGGGGGGGGGGGGCAAGCCAGGGAAAAGGCCCTGGGAACGAGGTTGGTCGGTAGGTCCCTAGGTCCCTAGGTCGGTAGGTCCGTATGTCTGTAGGTCGAAGGTCCGTAGGTCTGCAGGTCTAATGGTCATTGGTTCTGTAGTTCCGTAAGTATATAGGTCTGTAGGTCCTTAGGTCCTTAGGTCCTTAGGTCTGTAGGTCTTTAGGCCTGTAGATCTTTTTAGGTTCGTAGGTGTGTAGGTCTGCAGGTCTTCAGGTTTATAGGTCTGTAGGTCTGTAGGTCTGTACAGGAGCCCATGGGCTCTGTAGGTCCGTATGTCTGCAGTTCCTTATGTCTGCACAGGAGCTCATGGGCTCTTGGTCTGTAGGTCTGCAAGTCTGTAGGCCTGTAGGCCCCTAGATTTGTAGGTCTGAAAGCGTAAGTCCATGGGTCTCGGTAGCTCTGTAGGTATTAAAGTGTACCTAACACCAAAAATTTTTTTCGCCAAAACAATAAAGCTTATTTTGTTGAGTAATTTGGCGCAAAACTTTTTTGATTTGGTTAAATCCTCGAATTTTTATGCCCCGTCAAAGTACGTCAAAATGCCGCCATTTTGGTTCGCGACCGAGTTTAAGGGGGCACGGGTAGAGGGCCGGATGTGACGTCAAGATTCTATAGTTCGCATATTTACTTGTTCTTATGAGAAAGGCTGAGGAAGTACTTCGAAAAATTGCCAGCCAGGTGCATTGTAAAGGGGATGTAGCAACTCCACAAACTTACAGGAGCTACTACGTTCCATGTCATACCACAGGCTCCGCAAGCTCAAAATACGTGGTGTATGCGACAGCTTGTGTATATAGAGAATTATATGGGAAAATCACCGATCGTAAAAACAATTGTGTAAATGACTATCTCATTTGAAATAAAGTTTTGCTACCTCAAATGTGTAGCGAACTTGTCTCTTGTGCCTATTTTAGAGCCATTCTGACGCTGTTTAGTGAAGTTATTTGAATCCGTGTCTCTTCCTTCTAAAAGAATGGAAAGGCAGACCACTCGATCCATCGCTGGCCAGACGTCACTCCATGAATCGCTTTCTCCTCAAAAGGAAAAGTCCCGAATCGCAATAACAACAACAGTTCCATAAAGCCCAATAAATTTCACTTCAAATACGTGTGCTTCGGCGGCCGAAAGAGTCGTGACCAACGAAAAATTTGGCTTAAAATTCGCCTCTTCGACTCGCCTGAGAGGCTTATGTGGCGGCTGGCGACAACGGCCGCTCGCAAGGTGTTTTCACCCTCGACTCTGATTGGTCCATTTGAATTTGAGCGCGCGCTGACAACACGACCCTTCACCGGAGGGAAACGTATATTTTGTCGCGAATCAAGTGTCCCACTGAGGCTCCCAAGCCAAAATGTACGTTTCCCTCCGGTGGAGGGTCGTGTTGTCAGCGCGCGCTCAAATTCAAATGGTGAACACGCTGAAGACGCTGGTGGTGAACACGCTGGTTCGGTTTCTTGTCGATTTTGTGTCTTGGATTTGCTCTTGTCTAACAGTTTTCCTCAATATTCGAATTAGAAGACGAGTTTTGTAAAGGGCACGCTCCCCGATTGAACTTTCAGTTTCGATAAAGTGAGAGAGGAAACACGCTAGTTCGATAGGTTTTGAGACTATGAAATTGTTCACAGTTGGATAAACACAACAGCAAAGGAAACAATTACCCTCCACGAGACAAGTCTAGATCTAACGCGCCTCCTGATTGGCTAAAAACTACAATGGCTCGAATAGTTTCGTCCTTGCAATTGGCTTAAACTAAGCCATTGTTACATCTTACACCTTACACTTACACTTTCCAAGGCCGATCGAGAATTTTTTTGTATAAGCCATTCTTCGCGCGGCACTATTCTCTGCCGCCTCGCCAGCCGAGCGTCTTCGCTCGGCTTGCTCGTTGCCAATTATTTCCACACTTCCCACTCCCAAGCCAGGGAAAAGGTCCTGCGAACGAGGTTGCCTACGGACCTACAGACCTAACGACCATTAGAAGTACGATGGATCATGTTTCATCCGAAACATGTTTTGATTATAAATATAAATTTCAAAAACATAGTTTGGTTCATTAAAGCGATTTATTATATGGCTAGCTCTGCGAGCGGGCAAGATGACTCAAATCGCGCGCTGTGATTGGCTACCCGAGTGAGCTAGATGGAGCCATCTTGCCCGCTCGGGACTACCCGCTGTATCCGGAGAGAAAAATTTCCCCAAAAGCCATATAATAAATCCTTTATTGACCAAGTTTGTTCG
>CM042754.1:2295666-2300666 GCA_022496165.2 Catalaphyllia jardinei | reverse complement strand
AAAGATTTATAACGCACGTGCACAGCTTTTGTTCTGCTCATTAAATCGCTTTTGTTTAGCGATGTTCCCGTTGACAGTGCTGTCGTGCTCCTTTCCATACAAGTAACGTATCTTGCAGTCCGTGAACAGCTAGTGTGGTAAAAAATGCCACAAAAGGCACAAGTAATCACAATTGCGATGTCGATTTCTGCCGCACCACACAAAAAAATCATTCCTGTCGCAGCAAGTTGAAACAAGGGAGCTGTGCACGCATCACAGTTCCCATGCTTCCCAAGCAATAAAATTCATTAACTTTAATTTGAGAAACAAGTTCTTTCTTATGCTTGTATTTGCGGCTGTTTTGGAACACCATCAGTTTTATCTAGCACCGCTTGTGATCATGAAAGCGCACTGTTTAGTGCAATACAAGAATGTCCGTCGAGGTTGTGTCCTACAAGGTGGAACCTGTTGTATAAAGACCTATAAATACACTACCTGCTGCGTCGTAACCTGATTTCTATCACACCCACGAGATTTCAAAATTGCGATCTCAAGAAAGAAAAGGAACTTAACGATCAAACTCTGGGCGTCAAGCTTGCGTTTCAGAGCACAACTATAGAAACATGCCACGAGGTATCTTGAGATGTTTTTTAATGCTGTGTATTTTTCTAGCAGCTGGGATTTTGGTTTCGATTTTGGATCGCATATT
This sequence comes from Catalaphyllia jardinei, assembly GCA_022496165.2. NCBI lineage: Eukaryota > Metazoa > Cnidaria > Anthozoa > Scleractinia > Caryophylliidae > Catalaphyllia > Catalaphyllia jardinei. Next base: position 2,299,978 of record CM042754.1, on the reverse strand, counting down.
TACGCTCAGCGGCTATCGAAGTTACCATTTAGTTGATAAATCTTCCACTTATCGACTTGGAGACATAAAGGATTCCCAAGAACTTGGTATTGCCAAACGTTGGGCACGCAAGGCCGCTCGTGACGTAATTGTACGGAAACGGAACGAGTCAAAACAACTAAGAAAAACAAATAGCCAGGTTCATGAAAGAAAGAACAATAGAGGACAAAATATCACTAAGAAATCAGCGTTCGATATTTTTAAACAGGATTGGTGTCGAACGCAGCGAGCTCGGTTGGAATGGAGAGAAGTTCTCGGCACGTGTTTCAACTCCACAGAATGGGAAGAACCGAATATCCCTGGTCAAGGAATTAATCAAATGAGTGATCCCGGCAAAAGTTTCATATCGTTTTGGGATATTAGACAAGCAGGCGAGTTTAGCCGCTTTGTCATTCAGACAGTGACACCAAGCGGTGACGTTAAAACGACTGGAGGAGACTCGTGGAGAATTCATCTCCATGGCGCTTCGTCTCTCGCTCCAACGGTGCTTGATCATGGCAATGGCACATACGAAGTTTTATTTCTTGTTATTGAGGGTGGCGATTATGAGGCCAAAATCTTCCTGGATTACAGTCTCTGTCGCGGATTTAAAGACCCACCACCATTCTGGTTTAAGAAAGGTAGGTGGGTAAAGTCTGCATACGAGCCAAGTGGCTCATCAGGCCGGAGCTTATCCCAGTTTCTGTAGCATGAAGCGACTAGGAGTATTTCTCCTCCCCCCTGGATGGGATGCTAGTCCATCGCAGCGTTACCCCCCAGCAGTAATTTCGCCGGTACCCATTTATACACCTTGGTGGAGAGAGGCACTGTGAGAGTAATGTGTCTTGCACAAGAACACAACACAATGTCCCCAGTAATCCTGTAGCTCTTCTAGACCTCTATTTTCATTCACCCATATGACCTGTAGTTTCCTTTGTTATCAGGGCTAGGGGCATTGTTTCTGTTGTATCATCTATTGTTACAAAAATCACAGACCGCATCTGGAAAGCTACAGGCTTGCTCAATGTCTCCACGGTCAGGGCTCGAACCTGGACCGCTCGCTCCGGAGTCGGGCGCACTAACCATGAGGCCACCGCGCGTATTTGACCACAAGGCATGAGATTTCGCAGTGAATTTGTGCTTAATTTTCCTATCTACATCCAATTTATAGTAGTTCTTATTTCTCCCAAAACGTCAACTTGCGGGGAGGTACCTCGGCTGTTGCCTAATGGAGAGCTCTAGCAATGCATGACGGCACCGACCCGGAGGAAAACGGCACCTTGTAAAAAAAAATATTTTCATATTTTACCTTCGAATTTTGCAATTGTCTAAGTGAATTTTTCAAAAATTGCTCGAGCCGCTTTGGCGAGTGCAATTTCAGCTTTTGAGAAACTCGCAAGTGCAAATTGATTCCAAATTGAACAAGAACAACCATATGATTACTTGTTAATGTAATTCAAACATGAAAAAATTCTCGCGGAAAAAGTGCCATAAGATGTTTCTTTAAGCCATTTTTTCGCATTCGAGAAAACCTTTTTTGAGAGTTTCTGTGCAAAATTTTTGTTACTGCTTTACATGAGATCATTGGCCAACACAATTTCTCATAGTCTTTCTTCAAATCACGATATGTAATTTGCACTGGTGTTACACTTTTTGCACTGGTGTAACACTTGAACTGCACTGCTCTTAGCCAATCAGAATCAAGTATTTTTTTCATGTGTTTCATTACAAATGAAAACACGAAAAATTAATTAGCCTCTGTCGTTTACGTTCGACAAAATATGCAGAACGTAGTCATTTCACGTTCTTGTTATGCAGAGGACGGCAAAGAAATGTATATAGATTTATAACGGACATGAACAGCCATCTGTTCTACTCATTAAACCTTATGTTTGGTGGCGTTCTCGTTGCTGTTGCCGTCGTGTTTTGCTTAAGTTCTGTGATTTCTGGTCATTTACAGGGAATTCTCAAGGCAAAAATCAGCCCGATGGTGTTCTGAAAGGAGACAGGCCATTCCTGATTGCTCCATTCAAGGGTGGAGAGAAAGTTACATTTCATGTTCCGCCATCAGAAAATAACCAGAGACACAGTAAGTAATAGCTTCCCGCTCATTTCAAAGAAGTGCAATCTCTTTCGAAACAACGATTGTCGAGTAAGAACCCAGAACAAAGCAAACGCGAGAAAACAATTTGGTCTGTCGCTTGGAAATGGAGAGCCGGAAGGGACAGAGAAAGGCATTGGGAGGCTGTTCCAGTGTATCCAAGAGAAACTTATCACGAGGCGATGTCTACTAAACAAATTGAATTTGGCAACACAAAAGTTGGTTTCTGTGGATGACTTATGGCATAAGTCATCCACAGATAACAAATTGTCAAATTCTTGCTCGTTGAAGCATCGCATAATTTTCATTCATGTGCCTGTCTGCTTATCATGCCAATGAGTGCGCAAGAATTTCTGCAGTTATCGTAAAAAATAGTATGAAGGGGACTGTACAGATTTTTTAATGAAGGATGACCACTTGAGCTGTCCACGTGAGGAAAATTCACTTCGCAGGATTGGCTTGTACCCGTGTACTATTCTAACCGGAAACACACTCTGAGAGATTACTCCACACAGTGGCCCAACCTAGTTCCCAGTGCCTTTCTTTTGAAATTTTGAAGAATGGGAAAGCCCTGGGAACGAAGTTTACTTTTCTTGCACGTTTCCTCCAAGATTTCAAGCATTTTAATTTTGAGCTGTCATTGTGGCCTAAAGCCGCGTCCACGCTATCTGGAGAAATTTGAAAACGCAACAGTCACCCGGCGGCTGCAGAAAAGCTTCAGTGTACGCTCGATTGTCTGTATTGATCACATTGATCGTCTTCAAAATGCTCCGGTTTAGATTAAAAACGTTTTCCGTTCACCGGAAAACGCAAACCAATGTTTTCAAATTTCTCCTGACTTTGGAGCGTTTTCGTGACGGATTAGTGTGGATGGTGGGCCTAACCGTAAAAACAGCGGCTGCGTTTTCAAATTTCTTTGGCGTTGTGAGGACAGGGCGGCTAACTCTCTGTCTTGTTCTGTGTTCATCATCAGTTGATGCTTTGGTGAAAGAGGTTTCCACAAAGTCCACAAAGCTTCAGAAATACACGTGCGACCCATCGTGTGGAACATTGCTCTGGGATGGCTTTGGTAGATGGGTACATGGCCAGTGGAAGCCTTATATAAAAGGTAAGGTTTATAATTGACAATAAGACTGAATTCTCTTCCTAAAAGGAACTACAACGGCGCGTTGTATAAGGGGTTTCCTTTTATTAGCAACCAGTGTATCAAAAAGCGTTTCTTACTATAAAATTGTGTATAAAATTTAACATTCAACTGTTAATAATATATAATATATAATATAATAATATAATTGATTTGGTGACCAGTAGTGGTGAAGAAAGGCATTTATTAAAACAAACAAAAAAAAAATCGGGATTTAGGAACTTTCCAGTTATCCTTAACGAAATTAAGACTCCAAGTCAGCTTTGTGGAAAAAAATCGAGATTGCGAGTTGCACACAACAGCTAGAGAAAACGAGACTACGAGACCAGTGAAATTCGGCGATAATTTTGCGAGACCCATGGTTTTTGAATGATCCGTAATTACACAGCCAAAGCCACGAGACAAAGCTCATGTAAGATATCAAACGCAGGAGATAGTGTTTCATCGCCATATTCAAACACCGAGAGGAGAGTTGAAAACTAAAGAAGCGCAGCGGTGTATTTTTGATGAAATTCGAGGTTTTTTGAATAGCTCGATGAAACGCTGTCTCGAGTGTTTGATATATCTCGATCTCCTCAAACAAAACTTGACCTAAATTAGGAGTAAACGGAGGAGTAAAATCGTCAAAATCTATACTTTTTAAGATCGGGTATCCAAACCTCCTTCACGGTTCTGATTTTCTTCGTTTGAACTTGATGAACTATTAATGAGTTTGAGAAATAAATTTGAACAAATTTGTTTGAACTCCTTAACAGAAGACGCACAGAAGGACAAGAGAAACATGGAAGGCACTTTCTTCTCTTTTGGAGATTCGATTTCGAACACGTTTCTCAGCTCCCTGTCTTCCGGTCCTTATAAGAGTCTTTGCAAAACGGTCTTTACAGCCTGTCGGCCTATCTATCACTGGGTATACGACATGCGCGGGTACTGGGGCGACGGTGTCACGTCACCAAGGGAACCCTTACCGGATGGAATAGATTATGACCACGAGCGAGTTATAAGAGACATCAAAATGGTAAGCATTAGCCTCCAGATCAGGGGCCCGTTTC
>CM042754.1:2277336-2279836 GCA_022496165.2 Catalaphyllia jardinei | reverse complement strand
GAGGAGAAAGGAATCCAGTGGAAGTTTGTCACACCTGCGGCTCCGCATCAGAATGGCTCTGTTGAATCTCTCGTGAAGACGTGCAAGAAAGCGCTGAAAGGTGCCATAGGTGACCAAGTGTTAACGCCATTTGAATTATATACCCGTATGATGGAAGTCAGTAACCTCGTCAACCAACACCCGATAGGTCACATTCCTACTGACCCGGATGACGGTGCCTACCTATGTCCAAATGACATGTTGCTAGGGAGAGCGTCAACGACAATACCGCAGGGACCCTTCAAGGAACGAGAAACCCAAGACACAGAGTAGAGTTCAACGGATTGTGGACTCGTTTTGGAAGCGCTGGGCCAGAGATGTGTTCCCGACACTCATTCCGAGGAAGAAATGGCTCACAGAGCGACGCAATGTACGAGTTGGTGATGTCGCAGTACTCTCTGAAGACAACAAAGCTTTCAGAGGAAAGTGGACCATCTGCAGAGTGATAGAAGTCTATCCTGGTCCAGACGGACGAGTCAGGAACGTGAAAGTGAAAGCAGCAGAATCAGAGTACCTTAGGCCTGTCACCAAGATTGCTATGATCTGCCCTACTGAAGGAGACGATTGCTGAGCTGAATGAAAAGGACTACGCCCTTTTCGGGGCGGAGAATGTTTCAATAGAAACTAGTCATTCTTTGATTTATAATTGATTGACTGCAAGATTCAAAGCACGTATATAATTTAATTAATGAGTACACAGTATTTTTCATTGATTGACACTGTACGCGCAAGTAATGCGAGTAGGACTTGATTTAGTCGGAAGAGCTAACCAGGATTACATGCTCACGGACAGCTGACCAGAACTCATAAAGAAACCTCGCTAACCTGTAGGATTTGTAAAGGATACATCGCTAACCAGGATCCAATTTAGCCCGTCACAGAAGTAAGTGATAATTTACATGGAATTTATATTAGCGAATTGCAAGTTGTTATGTAAGTCAGGAGATTTAAGACACGCTTACATTCTGGTTTCAGATCGAATAATTACCGCAGAATCCGCGACTGTAAACGACGAGAATAAATAAATTACAATCAAGAATTGTACGATATGTGGCTGGACTATACTGAGTAATCCGAAGGAACACAAGGCTTTCGTTAAATTTAGTCACAGTACAATAAATTCACATGGAGTGCAAACCCTTAGCTTGCGCTACAAGATGACATTATATTTTGGATGGCGCTGACGTCGTATGACGTCATCAGATCCGTTATCTTGATTTCCTTATTTCATCTTAGTTGGTTATGCGAAATCAGGGCAAAAAATCAGTGCAAAATGAAGCCAAAAAGCCTAAATGGAACCATGTGATGTAAAAATGTATCGATTTTGTAATTTCGTGTCGGGAAACTAGAAGAATTATTTTTAAAATGTCGAATTTTCGGAACAGTTAACACATGAAAAAATTCCGCATATTATAAACGAACAGCTGCTTAAAGTTTCAGCAACAGAGTAAATTTTCCAAAATCTGAGGAGGGTGGCATCCGAGCATTTCGCGCCTCATTTACAAAACCCTGAGGGGGTGACACCGAAACCCCTTACCCACCTACCCCCCTACACTTCATATCAGAGGTCCAAGGGGTATGAATATCTAGATCTTTGCTCTTGTAACGCAATCTTTCCTTAGTCAGGGAAGTAATGTGTGACGAGTAAATATCAAATATCAATTGCTCTTTCATGTCGTTACTTTGCATAAAAATTTACTCGCATGAATTTTACTCGTATTTTTTCGTATTCTTTAACTCGTATGTATTCGTATGTACCCGTATGTTACTCGTATGTTTGTCGTATGTTAGTCGTATGTATCCCTGTGTTCCTTATGTTACTCGTATGTTACTCGTATGTTACCCGTATGTACTCGTGTGGTGTTTTAGTCATGATCTTCCACAATACATCGTATCTAACTGTAGTATCGTCAAAGCCTTCCAAGTACGTGTTGTTATCCGGAAAGTAAGCAGCCACAGAAAATCCGGGGCGGGATTGTCATTCCTGACAAGTCTGATTTGGCTAAAATTATGTCGCCGGAGTTGTGATCTTAATCACATTTAAATCAAGCAAGGAAACAGATGATATCGTTGTTTCTCTAGAATCCTATCGTTTTGGTTTGACTTATAACCATTCAAGTCTTCAATTGTTTCTGCCTTTGTGACATTTAAGTTCCTTTTGTTTCCGTGACACGAAATTAAATTTAGTTTCAACAGAATATTTTTGCTGAACATGTTTACTTAGTGAATTACAAGCGTTACCTTGATAACTTTCACACTCACTATGTCAATAAATCACTCTGAAACGAAAAAAAGCACCATTTCTTTGTTGAACTAAACAAAACTAAGTGCTTCCATTGTCTCAAAAAATCTAGTTGGGGGACAAATCGCCTAATGTGGTGGTGTCTCTACCTCCGGCGAAAATATATTTCCTTTTCACTATCACTATCCGATCAGAAGTCCAGTTTGTAGTTTTCTTGTG
>CM042754.1:2272336-2274836 GCA_022496165.2 Catalaphyllia jardinei | reverse complement strand
TACGAGGATTTACCGATCGATTTTGGCAGAACAAATTTCCGACAAAATCGAGATATGGCGTGCAAACTGGGTGGCGGGCTCTTCTTGAGCCCGCAATTATTGATGATGCGACTTTCTACATGATCATACCAAGTGGAACTTCTCCTGGCGTTTAATTTTCCCAAAGTTCATAAGACTGGCTGCCCTTTCCGCCCTATCGTTTCATCGGTTAACACCTATAACTACAATCTCGCGTCTTACCTTGTTGCTATACTTTAGCTAATCTCGACTGTAACTGCGTGACTTTAGATTTGCGTGACGTTTGCGTTACAGTTATCCATCATGCCATTTGATTCTTTCAGATAGTATCGTATCGTTTGTCTTCACTGTTCGCCGTTCACGCGCGTTGTTCATCGGAAGTTGATTTGTTAAGTTTTGGATTCAAGCCACCGGCGTATAGGGACCGATATGTAAGTTGTATTCGTTTGTTTTCTCTTTTTTAGCTTGCCCCATTTGTAAAAGTAGTGTTTCGTTTGTTATGAACTTACGCCTTTTGTGTGTATTAAGTAGTCACCGCCCTCGTATCATCAAGCGGTTATTTCTAGTCATAATTTTCCTTTATCTCGTTTTGGGCAAGCTCTTTCGTCTTTATTTTGTGTTTATATTTTGTATATATACCTTGTGTTTGCTATTGGTACCTTTTATATGTTAGATTCATTTACGCTGTTATGTCGCCGCGTGTTCAATTGAATACAATTGTTTATGTAAGTCCCCTTTTTAATTCGCTTACAGTTTACGAGACTGATTAAATGTCTCCGTAACGTATCCCCTTGTTTGGCGTGATATTTTCACTGGTAACGATTTTTCTTGGCACTTCATTCGGCCTTGATGTTCGCTTGCCGCTACAGTAAAATATCGCCAATTGACGCCTTGGGCTGGAATTAAAGTTTGTTAACGATGAGCGGTAGTGGTAGTCGATCGCTTCGAGTTACAGTTCCAAAGATTCTCTCATTGGAGAAGAAACAAGCAGAAGTTGAAATTCCAAATGAACTATGCAGTTTAAGAGGTCTTAGTTTAGACGAAGTACATAGTTCTCGTGGCAGGCAATACGATCCTTCAAATTTGAGAGAACAGCAGGAGCGGACTTTGACCGGCAGAGGCAGAGACTATCAATTGGAAGTTCGCGCTTTAAGGAAACAAGAAGTGGAAAACAAATTGCGTAAACATGTTTGAAGAATTTACTCATTGTTCTACTCCCACCTGGGTGCCGAAGAATTAGAAAAAGAAAGAGAAATCCTGGATGTAATTAAAGAGGAGCTCAATCAGGCATGCCGATCTTATGACGAGTTACTTGATGATGAAAGCGCTAAATGTGCCGCTTACTGATATTTTGATTTGTGCGATTGGGAGTTTACCGAATGTCGAATGCGACTAAACGAAATCCTTCGTTCAATCGAACAACGAAAGCACGAAGAATTCGACAGGCATGAAACCAAGTCAACCAAATTAAGCCGTTCTGGATGAACAAAGGTATGAGGTTCTTCAAGGTCTTCTAGGTCGTCGGTCATGTCAAAGAGAGTAGAGGCGGCGGCCAGAGCAGCGAAGCTAAAAGTCAAAATGAAGTACTTGGACCATGAAACCAATTTAAGAAGAATTCAGCTGGATAAAGAGATCGCCTTGGCAGATGCTGAAGAGGAAGCTATCAAATTTGTCATGAACGAAGCAGTGAAGAACGGCCTAGCTTGCGAAGATGCGAAATCGGATGAAAGATTCGAAGAAAGTTCCCGCGAAGCTAAATTCGATGTCGGAAAAACTGTCATAAAACATGAACCTTCATTGATGTGAAGTATATATGAAATATTTCATATTTGAACTGCGGTTATAGATGCAAGTGAAGAAAGATCACCGCAGTAAATTTTCCAATTTAAACAACTGGAAAGAAGAAGCCTGAAAAAAAAATCAGGGCTTCAACGGGAACCCGTTGAAGCCCTCATTTTTTTTCAGGCTTCTTCTTTCCAGTTGCTTAAATAGGAAAATTTACTGCGATGATTTCCATGAACCTTCATTGTTGAGACCGGAAGCAGTTCCTTTCGCGCCGCTGACGCCTTCAGTAAGAGAAACCGCTAGGCAAGATAACCACTTCGCTCCAGACGAGCCAACAACACCTCAAGACGCGACTCTTAAACAGATAGTCAGTCTCCAAGCGAAACAAGCAGAATTAAGTGCTCTAATAGTCAACCAGCAAAGAGCCAGTATTCTTTTTTTTCAAGAACCGCCTGTCTTTAAAGGAAGTTACTTTGATTACCCGTCATTCATAGCTGCCTTCGATGCCATGATAGAGAAGAAAGTTGACTCAGAAAAGGATAAACTGTACTTTTTGAGCAAGTATACTTCCGGCAAAGCCCACGAAGTCGTGAAAGGTTTCTTGACCTGGGATTCTGACAAAGGTTATGAAGAAGCTCGTAAGCTCTTGGCTCAGCGTTTCGGTAACCCATTTCGAGTAGCCGAAGCTTATGAGGCT
>CM042754.1:2254836-2267336 GCA_022496165.2 Catalaphyllia jardinei | reverse complement strand
CTTCACCGTGATGCTTGAGTGTCGGCAACGAAGCTGTAGATAGTTTTGTTCGAAAAATAAATCGAGATTCGCCTCATTTTGGGACCTTCAACTCCCGTTTCTCATTTAGCGGCTACTGTTGTTATATTGGTACCCCAAGGCAATTGTTGGAGGGAGGGGAATTTCAGATAGTACCGACCTATGCTGCGTGCTAGGAAAACAAGAATTGCTTCAAATAACTTCTTATTGTTTATTGTCTTGTTTATTGTCTTGTCTTACATATTACATATTCTGTACAATGTAGTCTGTCTCCTCCCTGTTATAGAAAATTGTTCAACTTTCTCTGTCTACGACAACCAATGACATTTACCTTGGTCTGTACTTTAAAATTTTGTCTGTCGACCAATTTTACTTCCTCCGTTGTTTTCAAGCATTCGACTGCACTGTGGAACGAGTCACAGCTGTTATAACAGGTCAAAGATCTTGTTGTTTTATTCTTATTCTTTTGGAATTGGAGTTTGATACCCTTTTAATTTACTATACTCTGCTATAAATATTTTCTTAGATTTATTCTTTTTGGACCCACCTCTTTGGCACAATACTCTAGAAATAGACGCTGCACGTTGCGTTAGATCGCATCCAGACTTTCCACAATTGCTTGGGTATGTTAGCCGCAACCGAAGCATAGGCCGGCGCGGCTATTATTACTGATAAAGCATTTTATATTGTCTCTAGATTACCATTATTTAAACAATAGTCGAATTGCTTCGCCTGGGTACTCAGAAAGTGATAGGATAGCCTGTTAGTGTTGCTGGCGTTTTCGGATGGGGTATTTCGTTGGTGTTTCGTGGCGCGAAGCTAGAGGCGAAGTGGCCCTCGGCGCTCATTCCACGGCACGACAGCTCCCCGAAAAACCGAAAACGCCAGCTGTACAGGCTAAGAAAGTGATAAATACACGAAGAAGGTTTAAAGCTCGCCTTGCGAAAGCTTTTCCCGAGCAACAGAAGTAGTGGATAAGATGAAATTAAAAAAGCCCTTTTCCTTTATTAAGTCCAAAAGAGATTAACAGAGAGACAATAAGGCTAGATGAAGCAACTATTTCAAAAGAATGTGAGTTTGTGGAAGATAGTCAGCCAGAGCAAACCACATTTCTGTCAATTTTTTAGGTAATGTTTCCAATCATTACGCTTTGTTTAATTTGAAAATATTTCCGTCGTTGTTCGCCGTAATGTCTGTAATACTTGACATGTCTTCGGGTTTGAAATAACAGATAGAAATCTTACAATATAATATTTGCAGTTCAAATTCCTAAAAGAACCTGTTTCTGTCTTCCATACGATTACAATTAATTTGGCTCAGAATGCTTTTTGTATGTTTGTGTGCTTAACAAAACCACCTTATATTGCATTTTAAGAGCCAATAAATTTTGTATGAAATGAATAATTGCAGGGTTCACACTTACATAGTAAGGAGACCTTGAATACGCGAAGAGCTCAAGAATATTTGAGATCATGTGTGATTACTTGGGTTGATAAACGCTCATATTTTAAATTCTGAGTATAATTCAAGTGACAGAGCTTGGATTAAACTAACCAGTTCTAAATAATGAGTTCGGAGTAACTAACCGTGTTGTTTTCGATCGAGAAAAAGGAGTAACCAAAACATTTACGGTTCGAATTATAATAAAATTAACTAGGGTGATAAAAGTTTTATTATGGCCATGCCACTGCCGTTCGAATGTAGCGATTGTTGGGTTTTGTTTTGTCTTGTTTTAATGCGCTAATGCATGCATGCATGACCAGAAAAAAGGACTATTTTTTAAACACACTTCTGACACGTCCTGTCTGGCATCTTTTTCGGGGGTGGAAGCGGAATCATTTGACTTTCAATGTTCGTAATTCCTGCCTTTTTTACCCCAATGATTCATGATTAATAAACACTTTTCTTCCGATATTCATGATTCATTTTCCATTGTTTCATTCAGAAAACTAAAATGGGGAGGTCAAAAGACTTTTTTCTATACCTCGTGTGGTTCCCTGATTCCCTTAACTAGGGCTAACGCCCATTGGGTTTTTCATGGGTTCACATAGCACTTTAATCTACACTTCAGGGTTAATTCTTTGTTCCACCATTTAAAACAGCCATAAAATGAAACATGCATATGTTACATATTGTTTTAATGTCGGGATGTTTTTCAGGCGAACAAGACTCGTGCACAAAAGCAGGCGAACCAGACTCTCGTGTATTAACATAAACGACCTACGAGAGCAGTGTGAAATTATTTGATCGGGACCTTATGTAGAAACCTGCGGACAATCGTTAGCCTGCTTTTGTGCTCGTGCGTCTCTTTCCTCTCTTTCATTTCCTTCGTCTCGTTCTTATGTTTCCCATGATCAAAGGTCTCGAAAAGGTTCCTATCCGACAATATTTGATTGCACAGCAGTTCAAAGCTCGTAAATTGCCGCCACGTGAGGTTGCCGCGCGCTCCTGTTTCAGTGGTGCTACCAATTTATTATTAAACAGTTTAATGCTATAGAAAAGGGTCCACGTTAGTCGAAAAGATCTGGGAACGAGATTATGTCCAGCAGATCAAATACGCCGTAACATTAATAAATGTGGTTGTACTGTGGCACATTCTGTAATCGAGTAAAGGAGTGTTACTAATATGCGAGCCAGCGAGCCATGCGAGTCACAATGCGAGCCATGCGAGCCAGCTGGGTGCGAGCCATGCGAGTCACCGTTTTAACATTAAATAAGGAATATTATTATGTAACTGCAGCGAGTACTGTCCAAATTACAGTACAAATATTCAACGATATTGTACAGTTCTTTGTACAGTAGAAAACTGTTTGCCATACAGGAAAAAATGAGCTTACTAGTCACGCGAAAAAGATTTTATTTCACTGCGTTTGTTTTCTCTTCACCAGATGTAGCTAGATGTCGTTGATGTCATCATCTGTTGTCTGTCACGTAATCCCGTACACACTTGTGAAATAACTTGTGTCAAACTGATGGCTTTCCAGATAATCCTGAAAAATAAGGTTGTGCAAGCTTAAGATCTCCGGCTTAAATCCTAATTGAAACACTGCAGCCCGATAGAAACAGGGTCCATCACCGGGAGGATTAAAAGCAGTTTCTTCTTCTATCCTCTGCTGAAGTTTCATTTTAATTTCCATCTTATAACAAATCCTAAAAAGTAACATTTTCTGTTTGCAAAAAATTTAACATTTCGCAATGTTAACCTCGTCTAAGGCTGTGCTGAAAATGTTGAAGAAATGTACCTAATACGTCAAAAAATGCTTTGTATCCGAATCTCACTTAAATGATTTCAGAAGTAAATGTCAGAAAGACACTTTCTATCTCTCCTGATAATTAATTCCGGCTGGAATAAAAAAAAATCCGCCTCTTTGGTTTTCCGTGTTATTAAATGTGCCGAGGAAGAACGCGGTAAAGAAATGGGGTCTAATATACACGTCTGGCGGAGAGAAACTGGGTTTGAAAACTATCAAAAATGGCGGATGGACTCATGAATATATAGTACGGTACGATATATCTTATTCATTACATTTTTTTTAAAATTATTTTTAATTTTTCCCTTTTGCATGGCTCGCATGGCTCGCACCCTGGCTCGCATGACTCGCACCCTGGCTCGCATGGCTCGCACCCTGGCTCGCATGACTCGCATGGCTCGCATGGCTCGCATTGTGACTCGCATGGCTCGCATTGTGACTCGCATGGCTCGCATTGTGACTCGCATGGCTCGCATTGTGGCTCGCATGACTCACATGGCTCGCTGGCTCGCACATTAGGCAGATCCCGAGTAAAGGGGGTAAGTTTCTAAAGAAACTGTAGTGCTGCGTCGGTGGTAGTATTACAAGATAATTTGGTTTTATCAACTGAATTCACATTATCAACTCAGTTGATAATGTGCCTCGATACCCATTTCGTTATTCATGATTCTTTAACTATCTCACGAAATTCATGATTCTTAAGTTTTCAAGACTATAGCGAAGATATTTGTTTACAAACATTGCTTTTGTTATTTAAATGTTGAAAACGTTAAACAAAAGAACTCTTTGTTTCACCAGCCAATAGTTCTCTGGTTGGCATATTAATAACAATAGGTGACGTCACTGATATCTTTGCTATAATTCATGATTCTTTCTAATTTTGCCGCTATGATTCATGATTCATGATCCCGCTTCCACCCCCGAATCTTTTACTGTCATGATAAACATTTACGTCAAGACTCGTTTCCCTGAGTGATCAAAGGGGGGAGGTACTCTCTTATATGGGTTATACAGCTATGTGCAGCCCCAGATTGTTTAGTTTTTGAGCGATTGGTCCAAAAGTTGTAGATTGACCATTTTGATCTGAAGTAGGGTATGTTTTTCACTCTTGGCTTGGCATTGCGTTACAAGGAACTGTGCAAATTTGCAGCTAGCCCTTCGCAAGTGTTTACGAAACTGGAAGCGATATACTATACGATACGATATGTTTCGATACGGTATAGCTGCTGTCATGTCAATTTTGGAGCTGTGATATGGGGTATCAATTTTTTCACCCAGGTCTTACATACGTTATGGAAAATCGCCGATTTTGGTCTGAAAGAGCGTACAGGTTTCAAGGTTTGTGCCGCGCGTCTCAACCAAAACTGAGTTCTCTCTTCCCAATTCCCACCCCCTCTGCCGCCTTTTTTTCCGGGTCGATGAGAACTAACAATCTTTCTCAAACAAATATCAGGTCACGCTTTGCGCATACTAAAACAGATTTTATGAAATCGAATCCATTGGTTGATGTCGACATGTCAGCAGTTTTAGCGGTAAAATTCGTGAACCGCGTTTACTGCGTGATGAATGAAACGTCAGTAACTGAAAAACGTTCCTTGTGAAGTCGCCGATATTCTGCAAAACTGCTCCTCTGTTTTTGAAAGGAAAGCGGAATTTTTTGTTGAGTCATTTTGAACAGATTAAGTAAGCGACGATACTAATCAATACGACCCTTGGGGTTTGTAAGGTGGATTAATCATGATAACGGAATTCGAGGTATTACCTGAGGTACATATGACTTATATTTCACGATATTATTATGATAGAACAATTTGTACTATCACATGCTGTTTCGGCTCCGAAAGTGAACATTATAGGTTTTGTTTGTGTTGCTAATATTTTTCTGAGAATGGCAAGACGATTTAATTTTCTACCCAGCTTTTTCTGACCTGGACCACTTGTGGTTTCCTGTTACTTTTGCAAACGTATGTGAATAACATTGACAAGGTTGTTTAAAATTTTTGCTTTTCTTTGTTTGATGTTTGCGAGAAGCGGGTTAATAAGGTCCCAGTTAAAGCGTCGCTCTTTTCATGTGACAAATCAAATGTTGCTATGACTTCTATTGCTGGGTTTCACTCCCTGAGGGGGGTTACTCCGAGAAAAATTGGGCGGGGGTGAGCGGCATCGAAATTTCTCGTTCAATGTTAGTGAACGAGTACAGGCAAATCCCGATAATTCACGAGCAATTACTGGGTTGACACTTTCATTATTCAAAGGGAATACACTACAAAAAAAAAAGGTTCGCAATGCGTACTTGTGTGTGCGTAGCGTCCTTTTTTACGGCGCTGCTTATTGGAAACAAACTTCTTTATGGGGATAGAGTGCTGTTCCATACCCTGCTTCCTCGCGTTTTTTTCCACACGATTCCTACCTCTTTCCGGTTTACGCCTGTAACGTAGGCTATATTTGTTAATGTGTTTAGACAATAGGTAGACTGCTTACGGGGTCCGTTAGCGCCGCTGTTACGTCACTCTGGTCCGTTGTTGCAGGGTTGCGCCTTTTTTGGACGAAATTTTTTTTTTAGTTGTGAACACCTTTAGTGGAAGGGAGCCTGTTTTTACATCAGTGAAGGTCATGTTTATTATATGGTAAATACAAATATCGTGAGCTATCGTGCTACAGAAAATCCTTTCGTATACATCCTTTTAATAAGTCGCGGCGCCATTTTGAATATTAAATTTATGACGTCATTCGCGGAAAGTAACCTGTCATCTTGCGCTGATTTCATTACGTTGATTGCTGGTCATCGTCTAAAGAAGAGTACAAGAAAATAGGCAGTCAATGACTGCACGTGGCTACTGCTGGTGGTATTTAGATTACTGCGGTAAAACAAATCATATTGCAATAAAAGGGGTTGTAAAATGAGCTAATACGAAAACGTTTTTGCACTCGCAGCTTATTTAAAACATGCTGACTTGTTTGAGTTGTTTCTTGCACCGCGCAAAATATGCCGATCTGCAAATTTGTAAGATAAGACTCTCGGTAGATTGAATTTAATATCTTACTTCTAAGTTAGTCGGCTTTAGATAAAGGGTACAGAAAAAAAAACCACCGTGATTTTGAAGTAAAATTGAACGGGAAAATTAAAACTTCGATTGTGCGGGTAATTGTGCGAGATTATTGATGAGCCAATGTTCTTGCCAAGTTCTAAGCGGGCAATTCTGCATTGACAATAATACTGCCAAATATATTTCACTAGTGGTTCAAATATACTTAGCAGGCTTGGCAATCGCCAATTCTTTTGAAAAAAACTGCCTCTGACTGCTAAAGAAAATCATGTTGCGTGACACGAACTAGACAAGTGAATCCAAAATAATAGCAAAACAGACTGCTGCATCTTCGTTTATAAATGAGCTCCTTTTTAAGAATACTCCTGCCTTGATTCAACAAGAATATGTAGCATGGTTATTTCTTCGCAAACTGCGTTAGGAGTCCCAAATTCTCGGAAGTTATTTTCAAAAAACACAACTTGAAAGTTTATGCAAATTATTAGACTGTTGTTTTCACGAGTGAGTTTAGTCCAGTTTATCATGATTCGTCTTGGTTCTCTCGAAAGATATTATTCGCTCCTCAGAGGAGTTATAACACTTGAAAAGGGTGCAAGATCGCAGCACAATTCACTTGGATCGCCACGACCAGTAAACGAACTCCGAACAATCCTGACAATTTCTGCTAGGATAGGCACAGCCGGGAAGTGCACATGTATTCATACCCGGCAGTCTGAAGTTATTCTAGAATTTCCTCGGAAAAACTCCTCCAGTCCTTCTAAAAACTGTAGATCTTTGTTTAGAAATGTCGAGCAATTTCAATTTTAATTTTTGACATGTCCGATTACCAGTCGAGCAAAACCGAGAGAAAACCTTTATAAATTCTAGTATTTATTCATTCATTCGTTCGTTCGTTCGTTCGTTCATTCATTCGCCCATGCATTCATGCATGCATTCATTCATGCATGCAATCATGCATTCATTCATGCATGCATTTGTGCATTCATTCATGCATGCATTCATTCAGTCAGTCAGTCAGTCATTCAGTCAGTCATTCATTCAGTCATTCATTCATTCATTTCATTCATTCCATTCATTTCATTCATTTCATTCATTCCATTCATTTCATTCATTCCATTCATTCCATTCATTTCATTCATTTCATTCATTCCATTCTTTCCAAACACTGGATCGATTTCTATTCGATTATTCGTCACGGGGACCGAATACTTCCAAACTTGGACACCCTACTTACTTATGCACACGATAGCATTCTGGCTACAGCTGCTAAGCAGAAGTAGTCACAAAAAGTCAGTATCTTTCTTAGCACCTTGTAAATATTATCCGAGATAAAACTGAGAAGACAACTTTTTTATTAGGCTCAAATGGTCGCAATTGTGCCGTTCCTTCGTGTAATTCGTATGGGGATTTATTCGACAACAGCTGCAAGAGGAATGTAACTTATCACAAGATAGCAAGTGCACCAGATCCAACCATAGTTAATAGAAGGACTGGTTATGAAGCCCGGCAAACATCAAAGGAGCAAACAAAGATGCCAAGATTTATGTTGGAAGGTCCACAACCATGCACAATCTTTTGTTTTGCTCTCATACACTATGCATGAATTACGTAACCAACACGTTTCTATTGGTTAGTTCCTCAGTACGGAGTAAACAACTATTTTGTTTTGTGCAGGTTCAAGACCAAAAAGCGAACAAACACATGCAACAAAGAACTTTGTCGAGTTTCATAACCATTCCCCTCTATTAACTATGATCCAACGTAATGAAATCAGCCAAGATGAAAGGTTACTTTCCGCGAATGACGTCATAAATGTAATATTCAAAATGGCGCCGCGATTTATTAAAAGGGTGTATAGGGTACCGATCTCAGCGATTTGGGTAGTTCTTAAGGTTGATCACCAGCCGGTGTTCGGGAAGGGAACCTGCGCTCCTTCCTGAAGGCAAGGATGGACTTGTGAAGATTCTTTTGTTAGTCTTAACCAATCAGATAACCGCCCACAGATTTTTGTCGGGCATATATTATCTCGTCAATTCGGAGTGCGGACTGTGATAGCACACAAAGTGGAATTTGTTAGAAGGGAGCAAATTAACTTCTCTAGATTCCACAAGACTTTATTTTCGATATTTAAGACTTCCCGCTCGAATTTACGACAGATTTCCTACCGACTTTTCTCCTGAGTTTTTCCTCCCTTTCGAGACTACAACAACACGTGCGAAGTGAAAATCCAAGATCAGATGTCAATCAAACATCGTGTTCCGATTGGATAACGACTGAGTAACGAAATCTCTTTCTAACAGAATTGATAAACGGCATACGAGAGAACGTCAGAGACAATTAAAGTGCCTATGAAGTAAAAAATAATTGCTGCTTATTTGAAAAGCCTTTCAAAGTATAGAAGAATGGCATTTTTCTTTTTAGAATACCTTTTTTGTTTTTGGAGATATTCACCTTTTTTGTGAGTAAAGTGAAGACATCATAGGTGGTTTCACTAAAACAGTGCAACACTCAGTCAAGAATATCTCTAGAAATATTAAAGCAGTGTTCTTCAAACTTGGCATCAGGACCGTACATCATAAAAGAAGCAAAATGACACCTGTTGAGCTGTTGCCATGACAACAGTTATGCCACTGGTCCTGTTTTAATTGAGACTAAGATTCCCAGGTTTTATCCTAAACAAGGATCATCGACCCACAGCAATCTCATGGGGAGGGTTAAGACAATATGGGAACCATGTATGTGCTAAACTGGACCCTATGTCCCACTTTAAAAGATTGCAAATGGGGATATTTGGTTTTTCACAGAATGAGACTGGAGGCAAGAGTGTTGTCATGGCAACAGCACGACAGGTGTCATTTTGTTTCTTTTGTGATGCATGTTTCTGGTGCCAAGTTTGAAGAACACTGCTCCAATATTTCTGGAGATATTCTTGATTGAGTGTTGTACTGTTTTAGTAGAACCACCTATGACATCACCACTTTCCTCATTTGCATAATACAAAAACGTAAATATCTCTGTAAAGAAAAACGATATTACCAAGAAGAAAATGCCATTCTACCTTACTTTGAAAAGCCTTTCAAATAAGCAGCAATTATTTTTTACTTCATAGGCACTTTAAGATCGAAAGTCTAAAAAATTCGCAGCAATAAAACCCTAGAAAAAGTTGCCAATGGCCTTTCCCAGCCAACAGGGTCGGGAAAATTTGAATCTTTGGGTTCCGGAACGTCAGATAACAAAGCCCGACGTTACCAATCAAACCAAATCGAACGTTCGATAAATCAAAATCAATCGAACTTAATCAAACGCAATCACGCGATTCGGTTCGATTGAGTTCAGACATCGAACTCAATTGAGCTGTCACAAAAAATGTTTGAGTAGTCGTACGTTCGATTGAGTTCGATTGGGCTCGATCACGTTAGATTAGTACGATTGGGGGGGGACCACGGGATGAGGTGGGGACTTTTAGAAAACTTTTAACATAAATGTAGGCCCCGGGATCGGGAAGTGTGATGAAAGCGACGAGGGTTTTGAATGCGGGGAGCTTGGATACGAATGTTCCGCCATCTTGAAAGTACCCAGAATTCCCAGAAGTTCAAACTTTCTAGTTGCAATTGCAATAAAATGGAGGACGAAAGGAATTTACATATAACAAACCATTGGTTTTTTTAAAAAAAAATTATGCACTTGTTTAGAAATACTTTGTTTCCGTTTCAAAGTCTCACCGAATTTTCATGTAATTTCTATTCATGCTATTCTTTTATCTTTTTTGTGAGGCTTGGTTAATCAAGGGCAGCAGTTAATTTTTAAACAAAAACAGTTAAAACTGTTTTTGCTTTTTGTATAAACAACAGGTATACTATAGGGTATCACATGAAACTACAGCAAGAGGGCGAACCATAACATGAAGAACGAAGACAAACTTAACCATTCTTAATTGAAACTTTAAGATCCTACATGAAAAACTGGAATGGTTGACTCTAGAATATATATAGTGAGCGGTAATATTTTGGGGTTTTTGAATTCATCAGCATTCATCAGAAAACAAAGTCAACTTGAAGCTTCGAGGCTTTAGTAGTACGTAAATGTTTGATAAAGAGACCAGACCTTCCCGCTTTCCTTTTACCGGAGCAGCACGATCAATGAAAGTCTTGCCAAATGAAAGCACAAATTCTTTACTTCAGATGGCTTGAAATTCTCGGTCTGGTGGCTAACGCTGAACTCAAACCCTTCCCCAAGGTGGGGAACTTTGAATTAAAATCTTAACCCAAGGGTTAGGAAGTTTGACTTAAATTTTTGTTTCTGATCAAAGTCCCCACCCTATCCCGTGGTCCCCTCCCCCCCCCCCCGGGCAGAACAATGATTGGTGGGTTCCATTAAGCAAGGGGGGTATGGGAGGGTAAGTAAGAATTATAACAATTCGAAATATGGTAAATAATTCAATAACAAGACTTACGTCGACTGCAGTGTGTGCTACTTTTTATGCGTGTTACTTTTTAATTCAATTCAATGTAATTTAATTTTAATATAAACTCACACAAACATTAGTGTGAGAAAAAATTAGAATATATATAAATATATACAAAATTACATATAGAAAATGTTAAATAGTGCAAATAAAATATTTACAATTGCGATTAAGAAATAGAGTGTTTAAGAGAGAAAGAAAAAGGGATAAAAGAAAAACAAACAGTTTTAGTACAAGGTTGATTGTGAGGAGTTTGGGACACCTAAATAGCTTATGAAACTAATCTTATGAAACTAATAGAGTAGGTGCCCCACTTATTATTACTTGAACACGGTTTCCGTGTCGTTTTGGGACCGATTCAAAGAGATTACAGCGAGTTTTAGTTTGATTGTATTTCTCATTCCTCAAGGTAGGCAACTCGTGTAACACGCATTTTTTGTCTACCTTGGTAAATACGGCCAAAGTTATGGTCATTCCAACCTATTAGGCAATATCCTTGAGAATGACGAGCTGCCTGTATAATAAATACATAGGAAAAGTTTCCTTTTCATTCACATGAAATGTTAGCTATTATGATTTTGTTATTTCTTGCAGTTTCAGTTTTGGTTCTGGTGGCATCTGATCGTAAGTACGAAGACATACTCCAAACGTTTTTCATATTGCATTGTTACTGTTTGTTATTTATGTACACTTCTTACTTTGTCTGATAGCGCGGCTTTGCTAGCAATTTGTTTATAATTTTCCTATGCTGATTACAGAACGACTTAGCTAGGCTCGATTATCAGTCGCTGGTAGAGAAAGGAGCCCGCACCCCGGACTCATTTCTCACTCCTCACTCCCTCACTCCTCGCTCCACGCTTCTGGCTCCTTGCTCGTCCCTCCCCGCCCCACGTTCCTCCCTCCTCGCTTCTCCCTCCTCGCTCGAGACTATGACGCAGCATTAAGAGTTCCTTGATTGTGACTTTGGCGTTTTGTATTAATCGATATTAAACTGATCAATTTGTTTTTTTCTACGCAGCATGCGTTCCTCCGGGAGATGTCCTCGGCGGATCGACTGGATACTTTTCAAGTCCCAATTTCCCAAACAACTTCTCAACAAACAGTACTTGCAACTGGACTATCGCAGTACCTGCTGGGCGAATCATTAAGGTCACCTTCTTCAGCTTCGTCTTAAGTCCATCTGACAATACCAATTGTCTGGGAGGTTCTGGGGTCCCCCATGTTTTTATCACCAATGTCGCTTCCAGTGATGGAGCACAAGAATTGAAGATTTGTGGTGTAAGACTTCCTGATCCAGTGTACTCGGTCGGAAATTCCATCCAAGTGAGGTTGATAACTGGTACCAAAAGTTACCAAGGGTTTAACGCATCTTATGAAGCTCTTGATGAAAAACTACGTAAGCCATTCTTGATAACTTTAAGAACTTTTGCCTGACAGACCGGGCAGACTTGGAAATGCGAGTCGGCCGATTTTCCTAAAAATCCACACATAAACTCCTTATGTACTTTTACGTGATATGCCAAAGTTTCAGCTTCACTGGCCATTGTCCATCCCAGTTCTGAACTGATCAGCCCCATAGGGGTAATTTTCAATCCAATTTTGAACACTTTTTGTAGCCACTCCCTCACAAGATCAACATACAGTTTCAAACAAAACAACTTGGTGGCCTAGCCAATCAAATCATGTTTTTTGCTCTGATTCTTTGTAGTCCTTTCTCTC
>CM042754.1:2246378-2254736 GCA_022496165.2 Catalaphyllia jardinei | reverse complement strand
TTTGTAGCGGTTCAACTCTGAAAGAAGTGCTCTCAAGCGGTAACCAGATGTTTGTGAACTTCCGTTCGGGTTTTTCTCTTGATCGGGGATTTGAAGTACAGTATGAACCAATGAACCTCTCTGAACCAACATGTAATCAAACAGGAGGTAAGGAGTCTATTAAGAAGTCCGTTTACAGTTGTAATGACTTACTGATATAATTGGGAGTGTAAGAAAACCAGGACGGCAACGCAACGTTGTTTTTGTAGTCGCCGTAGTAGCTTCATAAATTTCCTATTAACTCACGCACTGACTGCGTGAACTGACAACTGACGGATGGGCTGAAGCACTGACTGACGGACTAAACAGATGGACGGACTGATGGACAGACTGACTGAAGGAGGCGGATGGACGGAGTGCCTGCCTGTATGTCCGTCTGACAAATATACGTCGAATATACGTCCCTTATGGCTGTATCAGTTTATTTATTAAGCACTACATGAAAATGAGAACAAGACTTCCTAAAGTAGGTATTTGAAAGAGGTACCTTTTTTCAATAAAAGGTATATAAAAAGGGTACCTTTTCTGCCAAAATGGTATATGAAAGGGTAAAGGGTTAGACCTCTGGGCGGAGCATCTCCGTATCCAACTTTGTCAAGTACCCCACCTTCGGGTCCATCGCTTCCTTCTTTTCTTATCCCCTGGTCTCGTATCTCCATAGAAAGATATACTAATATGAATAATTGCAGAACTGTTTCTGAAGAGGTTGTATCACTAGGGCCGCCTGCGACACATCGTCCGGGCATGTCGGAAAGATTTCCTCTGAAAGTTCTCGATTCGACCCTCATATGCTCTTGCGAAGGAAAACACTCGGTTCTTACAGGAGCCCATTACTAGGAACCTGCAACTCCCATAGTATGTCAACGCAACCGCATTTTTACAGACCAGTCTATTTTTATATATTATTCCCGCGAAATAGGCCAGTTCCAGTCTACATGAGCACGTATGGGTTAGGATAAAACAATGAGGCATCGCGTGAACATGTCGACATTAGTCCGTGCTTGTGACTGCAATTAGTCACTGAGGTTCCTGTGGGGATCTGAATTCAAGATAAATATAGACTAAAAATAGATCAGTCTGTTAAAACGCCGTGACAGGAATATGGGGTAGTTGCAGGCTCCAAGTGATGAGCTCCTGGTTCCCATCATGACATCACGAGTTTATCTCGACCCATTCTCCTTTTGTACTCGGTAATGGGACACAGAAAAGCGATTTTCTCGTTATTTAAAAATTCATAGTAAATAAACCAAAATAGCTACGGCGATAATTTTTTTCCAGAAATGATCAGGAATACTGGCATGGGAAATTTAACCTAGCGAACAAAAATGGGGGGTTAGTTGTAGTTTAACATGTTAACGTGGTAAATTTAAGGTCATTCCGCTGAAAAAGGACCCGCACTGAGATTTTTTTCAAACTTTGCCTATTGACTGTTTATATAATAGGAAGTTAAATTTTAAGTTAAAAAGGGGGGGGCACCGTGTTCGTTTAGGAGCAACAGCTCCTTGTTTATACTCCATAAATCCTTATAATAGTACCATGATTATAGTTGCGATTGCTTGGTAAATTCACGTTTCCGACGATTTTTTCTTATTCTGCGCTGGGGATTGCATTGGTCTATATTTATTTTACACATAGAAATTTTTTACTGAATTCAAAACAACAGAAAAAATGATAGGCCACCATACTCGTTTTCGAGAAAATGACGATTTATCTCTATGGCGAGGTCCAGCTGTAAAGAAAAAGCCGCCATTTTTTAATGCGCGCGCGCTGATCACGTGTGAAACGATGCGCAGTAGAGATGTGCAGTATAATACTGAGGAATGACCTTTGAGAGGATTATACAGGCTGGGATTTTGGAATGTGTCTGTTAACCTTATTAACGGAGTTTTCTTATAAGAAAATGTATGGGTGTTTTGCGGGGACAAAAACAACTGGCTGTAATTTAACCAAGTGACCGTATTGAGGTTCCACTGTACCACGGATACTTACACTTTTTTTATCCGTACTGTCACTTTTAGGTCCTTACGGCCTTGTCGATATTACATACGATAAAGCTGAACTTAGGCTGATGGGTAAAGAGTGTTTAAGTAATGGAAATCGAATAAGGTTAGTGTTGTGTGTGGGTTTTCTTTCATTCTCTATATACGAAGTAATGTTCTCTTTGTTTGTTTAATTTCTGTTTTTTTGATATGCCTGTAACTTTGATGAGTTGCCAGTGAAATAATCATGCAACCGGTGTGGTAACAGACCAAAGACCATTTGATAACTAAATAAAGTAGTTACTCAATTCTACGACGCAGAGTTTGCTCAGAATACAAGGAAAGCGGCTTTAGACGGTTTTTTCAACTTCCGCGAATTCACCCACGCAACGCGCGTGGTATCGTTATCTGCTAAAGAACTGGATACCTTATTATCTAAATATAACTTAAGGAGGCTCGAAAGGGTTTTTAGCTGCGCGCGCGCGCGAACACGCACGTCAGCTGAATGAATCAAAATTAGCATACCGGAAGTTAAATCTTGCGTAAAATCGCGCGAACCGGAAATAAAATCTGCAGAAAATATTTCTTTCTAGCTCAACATTTTGCTCGGTGACCTATCTTGATTTTTTGCATGCACGCACCATTCACGATGGCACTTCAAATATAAAAGTTTCGGAGAAAATTATCCCGTAGAATTTTCTGTAAGCCATAAATCGCATTTTATTTAGATATATTTAATTCTACTAGACAATTTTTTCCATACTGTCTGAAAAGTGAAAGATTTTAGGGAACTTTCCAACAAAGAAATAAAAATGGTAGGTCTCCGAATTAGTTTTTCGGATAATTTACAAAAAAACTGAAATTTAGTGGACGTTTTTTTGCACCTTGTGCGTTGCCATGGTAACTGATATGATGTCACAAGTACCCTCAAAATATAGCCCAGCAATAGAGTTGCAAGGAGACATATAGTTTGTCCACACCATTAAATATCCTTTCTTTGTAGTCTTCCATCGTTTCACAAACACTGCGCGCTGGGGTTGACATTGACGCAATCAACTACACCACCAAGTACACGACTAAAATTGAAGCAAAATTTTCCTACTGTGACCAAATCAATTTTAGTAAACCAGGAACACCAGAATAGCAGCATATCACTAACCAATAAATGTTAACGCCTTCCAGCTGAAAACCTAGCTGTTATCTTTTGAAAATTACAATGAAATCCAGCTGTAAACATGTACCTGCAGATGGCGTGGTGCGCGCGCAAAAACGCAAATGTCTTACTTACTGGGGAGGTGACAGGAAAAATGTAACAAGCACCGTAAAAGTTCTGAAAAAAGATCAATAACTTTAAAAAACGCGTGGTTACCCCTACATTTTATGTTGCGAAATGGAATTGGTAAGCCTATTCAACATGTGATTACTCTCTGGTTGTGAGCAAAAGGTATTTAGACTGTTTTTTACCTGGAACAGAGGAAGGCTGTCAGAGACGCTAAAAGCGCTTTTGCAACGATTTTGTTATTAAAAACGTACCAAAAATGATTCTAATGTTACCCTTTGCCATGCAGTTTAAAGATCTTTTAAATGTGTTTGCCTTTCTGTATGTAAAGGCGAATTCTAAGGAAATCTGTGAGGAAATATCCTTTCCCTCCTTTTTCAGAAAAATGCTGATGTCAGCAGTTTGTTGAGATTCAAGGCTAATTATCTCGAAAAAATGCGTGACTACCCCTATTTTTCTTTGTGAATTCCAGTAGCCCTTACAAGGGGCTACTTTTTCCGGGTGGTCCTAACCGAGCGCAAATATCTTTATATTTAGTAGGCACCGCTCTTAAGAGGATTGCCTTGGGAATAATCACCGATTATGGCCGAAAACTCTCTTTTCCTCTCTTGATGCTGCATAGATGGCAAGGGGCTAGACGATTGCTAGTTTTTGAAAAACATGGCTGAAAAATTACCCCTGTTTTCTTTTAGCTACCTACAAATAATTCTCATACAGCGAAAAGACAAAGATCAAGACATTGGCAGTTCAACCGAAGAGACATACGCAACTGACAACGACTACATAATTGCAGAATTTGATTACGGCAAGGAAGAAACATTTACCATCGGCGATGAAATGAAGTATTCTAAAACAGGTAGCACAGCGATTGTATCACTCTTTTAATCTCGGTCGATAGTAAAGTGCTCTGATTTCATTTTGCGAGAACGGGTCATAAATTTGAGCCTGCTGTTTGTTTTTTATAGGAGGCTCAAGAGAGTACTGCAATGGCAAACTGAAATCGAACACATATTACGCCGCTTTTCAGCGCTCTTTTGATGATTCTGGATCTTATGACTCGGAGAAGTTCGTCAAATTCAAGACAGCGGAGAAGCCCATCATCTCCTTAGTTCTGTTCATTGTGGTTGTGTTGGTAGTGGCTCTTGTCTGTGCAATTTTCGGAGCTGTCGGCGTTATTTGTTACGGTAAGTGAATGAGGGTGATGCGACTATCTTTAAATTCCCGCCGTCCACACTGAATGTTTTATCGTGGTCGATGCAGTTAGCTGCAAGTAGCTAGTTTTCAGGCACGTAAGTTAAACTGAAAGGAACAAATACTGCAAACAAACACAACAGGCTTAAAAATCCCAACTGGCGGGGAGGCAGGCCAGTTGGCTATTTACAAGCGTGACCGAGAAGCTGAACCGAGGTTCACCAAGAAACTGAATAGCTCCAGCTAATCATAAACATTTCAATTTCCTCGAGATTCTTTGGTTTATAAAAACTCCACTTTTCCACTGATTTACTTGCCAAGTTGTTATCGGACAGTTTGCTTCTCCATACACTCGTAAACGAAAACCTGACGTTTTCAAATCCCTCCGGTTTGAAGAGCGTTTTCGTAACACTCCGTTTTCCTGACGCATTAATGTGGACGGAAGGCCTAACCGTGTAAATCGAACAGCGTTTTCTAATTTTTTCTTGGGTAATGCATATGTAACGGGGGACAGGGCCTGTCCCGTTCATGTCATGTTGGATAGAGATTACATTTTTCAAGGTTCGTTTTGTTTTTAACAGCTAAAAAGAGATGCTTATGGACATTAAGGCCATTAAACAGCGACACGGAAATGGAAGACATCAGCCCAGATAAAACACCTGCCATCAAGTCAGATACCTCCTTTTAGGCTCATCAGCGATAATGTTGAGTAGTTGTTAGTTGCAGGTTTGGAGCTTGTTAGCTTGTTAGTTGCAGGTTTGGAAGTTTCCTTCAAGGAAACGTAACCCAGATTACGAGAGGTTAAAACCTGCCGACAGGTTAGATACCCCCCTTTTAGGCTCATCAGCGATAATTGTGAGTAGTCAGTTGCAGGTTCGAGCTAATGGAATTTCCCTTCAAGGAAACAATTTGAACAAACTAGCTTTTTTAAAAAACAATTTGTCATCTGATAGAAGGAGAAGATAGTTCCAGAATGTTGAAATGTAAGAGTGATGTCATCTCCGGCACTGCAGAGCTGAACACTGAGTGAGCGACCTCAGCTGTCACTGATGTTCAGTTATGCACATCTGTGCATAAAGAATAAGCCAAGTGACGAATAGTAAACCGTTGGCAGTGTGTTAAACTCTCGAAAATCAGAATGGATTCTATGCGAGTGATGGGCTCCTGATGCGAGACGCTATAACCTAAAGGGGAATGGAACGAGGTGTGGACACACGCCTCATTCCCTACTCGGCTATACCGCCTTTCTGCGTTCTTGACAGCTAAACACTCGTCTATTAAAGGGACCATAAGAAAAAATTAGTTTCCAGCAGTCTAGATGATATCGTGTTGCTGGTGATTTTGCGAAAGAACGAAAGGATAACGCTAGCAGAAGAGGATTCAAGATATTTTCTTTCGAGTTATTTTTAGATATAGTATCCAGTCCTCCTCGGATAATGCAGGCTCTGGCATAGGAAGGGCTATGTAGCGTTGCAGTTGTGTCCTGCGCGGCAGATATGTCTTAAACGTTTTGATCAATTGTATGTGTCGTTGTTTCTTCCAATGAAACTGCGTTGTGACAGTGTCTTCTTAGAACGGAGATCAGTTACCAGTCTTATGGCTGCGTATTATTAGATAGAACCCATGATATGATTTGCTCAGTATATCCTATTACGTCAGAGGACATGTCTGCCATATAGGACATAACTGCAACGGTACAGGGCTATTCTAGAACATTCTGTAATTTCTGAAGCTGGGAGTGATTTTTAAGAGATGACTCTTCTCCCTTCATCCTCTTTTGTTTGAGTAATATATACTTTTATTATAACGGCTTCCTTGCTTGCTTACGTGGAATTACAATTGTTTTCTATAGCCCCAAGTTAAATCAATCGGTTAATATAAGTAGAAATATACTTAAAACCCCTTAAGTGAAAATTTTTTCGTGCTATTGGTGTCTCGACCAGTGAAAGCCGAAACTGTCTAAAACATCTGTTACTTTAGCTTTTTGATATCTCTAGTTCTCGCGTAGAGCAACCACATCGGAAACACACGTATTTACCGGTGCAATAATAGAAAATAGGTTTGGTAGCTCTATTAGTAGACTAATCAGATCTCGTGTAGTTTCTTAGTTATTTTATAAAATTTGATAAGCTTCTACACTCTTTTTTATTTATAGAACCTTTTTTAAAAGGAACGTTGAGGGTGAGATTAAGCAAAATTTTAAGAACATATTACGAACGTTCCTCAGACTGACAGTCGATCAAATGACAAGCATGAACAAAGGTAGCAAAAAAATATAAAAAATAACCTTGCATAACATTAACAATGGTTTTCCTATTGCATGACAAGCATCTTAGTTTGTAATTATCAGCCCTTTTTTATTCATAACTGTTCCAAAATAACCTTTACACCATCAAAGTCATTGGGCGATACAAAGTCTGAAGTGTTATCAAGGTTTTAACCTTGTACACCATGTGAATTTAAGAACATTTCAGCGTCAAATCGGAGCTCTGCTGAGCTCTAATATTAGACGTTCTTATGAAAAAAGAGTGTAGTTGTTATCGTTAAGGGCTGGTTTTCGTTGGGTTATAAGTATAAATATTTGCAATAGTCGCCGACACGCCAGTAGAGTGTAGTTAATTAGCGTCTTTTCCTGACGTAGGCACTAATCATCAATATGTCATCGTGTCTATGTATGTCAGGGTACGCTGATACGCCAGTGAAACTGACTAGCCTTAAATTACGTTAAGTCTGCATACGAGTCAAGTAGCCGATCAGGCCGGCGCTTATCAGTACGATTTCTGTAGTACGAAGCGATTATAGTCGAACTTCTGGTTGCGAACACCTCTTGTGAGCAACCGCCTCTCCTCAGCGACCAGTTTTCCAAAATACCAAAAGTTCACAAGTCAAAACATTATATTTGGAACCTCTTGTAAGCGGCCGTGACCACTTTTAGAGCTAACAATTAAATATTTCTTTTGTTTTTAGCAGATTATAGTGTAAAAATTGGACAATAGGTTGTTTTAAGATTATCGCATTCCTGGATAGTATGCAAGAGACGGAAATTTCTCAATTGGAAGTATCGGAATTTTTTCTCAAAATCGACTTTTTACATGAAAAAGGCATTTAAAACATGGATAAGTCGTTTCTGCAGTTACTTAGGCTAATGAGGCGAAATTTTGAACTATTATGGTCTAAGCTTTCGTAAGCGACTGGGAAGTTCCACTGTAGGAGTATTTCTAACCCCCCCCCCCCCCCCCTGGATGGGATGGGATGATAGTCCATCGTAATCTAACAGCCGGCATGAAATTCCTCGGTATCCATTTATACCCCTGGGGCCCGTTTCTCGAAAGACCCGATAACTTAACGGGCCCGAAATCATATTTTGAAATCAAAGTCTCGAGAAAAGTAATTTTATTTCTTTAGCTGATAACGTCACTGCACCATTTTCAAAACTTTTGAAACTCCCATCCTTAATGGAAAACAAAACAGCTTAACGGGCCCGGTAATTACCGGGAGCTTCGAGAAACGGGCCCCTGGTCCGGGTTGTTCTAAGCCCGATTAAGCTAACCCAGGGTTAGCGAGAATTTTGATTTCAGTTTTGTATCATTTTGGTGAGGCGTTCTGTTTATATTGTTTGCCCTTCAGTTTTGAGTTGTAGTAATCTCAAACTACACTAAACATTACAGGTGAAAAACATAGTCATACAAGAAAACATAATGCTTCAATTAACGTTTAACCCTGGTTAACGTTAACCGGCTTTCGAACAACCCGGCCCTGGGGGGGAGAGACTAGAAGAGTAAAGAGTTTTGCGCAAGAGCACAATGCAATGTCTCAGGCCAGGACTTCAACCCGGACTGCTCGACCGGAGCCGAGCACACAAACCCTGAG
>CM042754.1:2200487-2214852 GCA_022496165.2 Catalaphyllia jardinei | reverse complement strand
GGAGGATTTGAACCAGGGACCTCCAGATTTCAAATCCAGCACCCTAAACAACTTGGCCAATGGCCATCTTGTTCCATTGCTCTTGTTATTGTTCTCATTGGCTGATTCAAAAAACATCTTTAAGGACTGTTTTTGTAGTCGATGCAAGAATTTAATATTGCAAGCGTATTCATATTGTTCCGTTGCTCTTGTTCTTGTTCTCATACGAATATAATTGTAACAAATAAGAAATTCTTAACGTTTTGACTGTGGCTCACCCCTTGGCTTGCATGACTCGCTCGCTCGCAGATTTATAAAACTCATTTGCAACTGAAGATGACATGAGAATGTCGAAAAATGTTTTGTAAATTAAAAAATGTTGTTTCTTCATTGAGAGTTATCCTGCTGTCTTTACGTCCATTTATTGAGTACTAGAAAAACTTCTAAAAGCACTTAACATTAAATTTTATCATTATCACATTTTCCTTGGTAACCTGATGCATTCTTTCCTTCTGTAGCTTTCAATTTATTGCCCCTATTCCTATGCGGAAAATAATGGCCCCTAAAAAGGTCTTCAAGGGCTAGTTTGGTCCTCAAGTAAAATTAACTGGCTGAAACCCTGTATGAGGTTTGCGTGACACTTTCTCATAGAATGGTGGTCTCCTCCTTGACGTTGAATAAGAGAGGGGTTAATAAATTAAACTGATATTGCTAAGCAAAGTTGCCTTTAGTTAATTATTTTGTATTATCAGGGCTGTGCTGCCCTGATGCCACAGATGACTAAACTTTTACCTAAAAACTTACTTTTTTTCATATAAGCTTGTATGCTGGGCATCCAGGCTTTCATGTTTAAAAAACTTTAGGTTCCTTGTAATTGGTTTTAGACCATGGCCTAATGATTATGTAAATTGAAGTGTTATTTTTTCCTGTATAGTAGTGTTCCAATGTAGTTTTTGATGCAAGTTTACTAAGTAAAACTTTTGTATCCCAGTGGAATTGTGCAGTTCCAGAAAATATCCATACTCCCCCCACAGAAGGGATTAGAATTTTCTGGGGGTGGGGGGGTTCTGTAAGGCCAAAAAGTGTAAAGAATAATGTATGAAGCTTAATTTTAATTTCCAGAGGGGTGGGGGGCTCTTAAAAAAAACACTTCTGTGGGGGAGGTATGGATGTTTTCTGGTATTTATTAGTTGTTTAAGTTTATGCATTTCTTGGTTATCTTAACCTTTGTGTTTAATTTTCCAGTTTGTCCAAATGAAGCCATTCCTCTCACTGGTAATGGAAAATTCAGCAGCCCAAACTACCCCATAGACAATTATCTTCCATCCAAGTTTTGCAGCTGGGTTATTTCTGTTTCAGCTGATAAACGCGTGAAGTTTGCATTCACTGTTTTTGCCCTTGGTTCATGTTCACTCGAATGCAGTTCAGACACTTGTACTTATGTGGAAGTTTATGATGGACCTTCAGCAAGCTCTCCTTTGTTGGCGCGTTTCTGTAATGGCACTGCTGAGGAGGAGAAGATTTCAAGTGGAAGCCAGATGTTTGTAAAGTTTCATGCTGGCTTTTCACTTGGTCCGGGTTTTGAAGCACAGTATTCTGAGACTACACCTGCAACCAGTAATTATCTTTACTTTCTGTTTAAAATAAGTGCCTGCATTTATGAAAATAAAGTTCAACTTGACATCTATCCTTTCAATAATAAATTCATTGATGGATTCAGCGAACAATTTTACATTGCCAGCCAATTCAGACCATGGGACGGTTTATTAATGATTCTGGGATGTCACAATTGTGCGATTTGTCAAAAGCAATTAATTGCATGCGAACAATTGTAACCTCCCAAA
Source organism: Catalaphyllia jardinei (assembly GCA_022496165.2). Lineage (NCBI taxonomy): Eukaryota > Metazoa > Cnidaria > Anthozoa > Scleractinia > Caryophylliidae > Catalaphyllia > Catalaphyllia jardinei. The sequence goes on along the minus strand of CM042754.1, from coordinate 2,213,029 downwards.
TAAATCATCACATTATCTGAATTTTGTGGCAACAAAGATGTAAACATGTTAGCGGGATCCATCTATTGTGGTTTAACCTTTCACAGTTGAAAAACCCTGGGGTCTTGATCAGAATAACTGCAGACTATTACAAAGGGAGAATACATAATGTATTGTAAAATTTTGGATGTGGGTCCTATGGGTTATTCAGCATGAAATAAAAGTCATGTTTGCAAGGTAGCCAGGGCCTAGTGTGTTTGGTTGATGGGTTAGTAGCTTCTCTCCTTAGCCTACTTGATTGGCAAGTGATTTATGTTGAAGGAAATTTTGGAAGAAATCCAAATTTTAGACTTAAATACTGTAAAGGATCATAATTATTGTTTTTGTTTTGCACTCTGCATGTACTTGCAGTATTATTTTCTGTTAATTTTCTATTATATGCACTGAGTAATAGGCATGTACTCAAATGTGAATGTCCAGTATTTTTAGGCAATTTGTATTCCTGTCTAAAATTGCCTCGCATTCAAGCTGAAATTTATCATTATGATAATGAAAATAAGAAAAGTAATTGAATGGCTTGGTGCAAGACGGTCGTAAGTGACTTTTTCGGGTAAAAATTGTTTCCCTTCAAAAGTGCCTGAATTTTTGCATGTGCTTTTCAATAAAGCAGAAAAACATTCTACTGTATCTTTTTTTGGCTAAAATGCTCTACTTTCTCCACTTTGTTGCGTTCTTTGTGCACGCTTCGATATTTTGACTTCGTTCTTCTCAGAAGCAAAGTGAAAACCACCCAAAAAAAATTACATGGGAATCTTTTACTACTTAATTGAAAAGCACATGCAAAAATTCAGGCACTTTTGAAGGAAAAAAATTTTTACCCGAAAAAGTCACTTACGACCGTCTTGCACAAAGCCATTCAATTATTAACCAGGATAAGGGCTTTAGCAGATATGCTCACTGGTTTGCTGACTACAATTTGTGTTTTCTTTGCAGCAACTGGAGCCATGGTGTCTGCTACTGTGTTGTCCGTTTCCCTTCCAATCTTAGCTGCTCCCATGTTTTGGCCCTGAAGAAGTCTTAACTCGTACACTCTGTTAGAAGCACCTCCTGCTGCCGGGTTCTCTCATCAACAGAGTAGCTAAATATTGTAGATAAATTTTCTTGGTAAACTTGTTATTTTTTAAGAAACAGACAGACAACAATTGTTGCTAACCTGAACCTCGTGGGAAGGCTCTTTCTCAACATGTCAATAAAGACATTGAGGTGATTCCTCCTTTCTCTGAATGTTTTCACACACTGAATGCATTTTGTCTGCCATACGGCAATGCAACAGCACTTTGACAGAGTGTGAAACTGATACTTGGATCCCAGAGTAACGATTTTGTGTACACTTTCAGCTAGATCTTCTTTTTACTTCCGATAAATTTTTTAATTTTTTTTTTAGATTAAAGAGGATAACATGGGAACTCTGACAGTGCACAGTAGGGATGTGCAATGTGCAGTAGGGATGCGCAATGCAATACTGAGGAATCACCTTAAATTCACATCAATTCTGGTCTAGTTTGACTTTCACATGAGGTTTTTATGCATTTTAACTGTAGCTTTTAGACTAGGATATGTAGTTCAATTTAGATTAGCTAGAGAACATAATTCATAGAAACCATGGTCACTTGCACGAGTCCCTCGTTCGTTCTTTTGGAGGAAAAAGAGACGTGACACTTCAGGATGTAAATATTTAATCGAGTTAAAACATGAACTGCTTGTGGCAGTTTCTAGTAATTTCCAGTCTTTTAACGAAAACCAAAGTTATCACTTAAACCAATCACAGCAAACAACGTGGTGAACCAATGAGAACTGGATGCAGAAACGAGTAGCCACTAGTGCCAAGCGCAGGAAACATGCAGGTAGTGTCATTAGGCGGTAAAACATGCAGCCAGTGTCAAGCGCAGGAAAACATGCAGGTAGTGTCAAGTGCGGGAAAACATGCAGCCAGTGTCAAGGGCGGGAAAACATGCAGCCAGTGTCAAGCGCGGGAAAACATGCAACAGGTGTCCAGTGTGGGAAAAAATGCAAGTGGTGCCAAGCGTGGGAAAACATGCAACCAGTGCTAAACTGATTGGTTCTAAACAAAATTTTGGCTCTGGTTTGTTAGGACACTTAATTCGAAATTTTGAAGCAATACCAAAAGCAAGAGCAAAAAAATACATATCTTAAACAAGTAACCTGTACATCATGCCAAATCTTGATCAAGCAAATTGGATGGTCGATGTCTTAAAACTTTTTTTTATTCCAGCATAAAACATATATTAATTTTTACCAGCGTACATCAAGACAAATTATATACTGCACTGGATGATTTTAGCTGTTCTCATCATTTGTGTACTTGATGATGAATTGAAAGTGAGGAGAAATTATATATCGGTCACTGCTGTTAATTAACAAGTTAAAGACAAGTTATAAATCATGTAGTACAATTACATGGGGAGGGGGGTGCTCCCATACAAAAAAAGGACGGGTTGCTTGTCGTACACTTCAGGGGTTAACAAAGTTGTTTTGGGACCTTTGAGAGTGCTCAGCTTCGGAAGGTACCTTTTAGGTTATAATCCCCCCCACCCGAAAAAAAATAATAATAAAATAAAAAGACATGGTAAATTAAATTTTGGCAGTCAACTTCAGAGTAGGAGGCATTTGGAACGATCGTTTTTATTTATGAAAGTGTTAGTTAATGTGACAGTTACTCTCAGGATAGTTCCCTCTCAGGGGTTGAAACAATTTCAAGCTACGGCTAAATTGCAGAATACCCGGCCCAGGCATTTGCATCTCATTGAATAAGAATAGCAACTATTGTTATATACCTCGTTCTTCAAAACACACCGACACATGTAAGGCCCGGATACACGGTGCAACATTGCGCGCAATATTGGTCACTCGACGTGGCTACACGGTCGCAACATTTCGTGCAATACTTGATCAGCGGTTACCAAGGTCCCATGCGATGATGTTTACACCACCCAATCCAAAATGGCGTCGCTTAGCAAAAGAAAAGCTATAGGAGTTCTTGCGTTGATGCTCTTAGATGGCGAGGAGAAAGCTCGCGTTAAAAGAAGAAATCGCGGTGTTTGGGTAAGAGGCTGGATAGCCAGGAGGCAGGAGATGGAGGCATTCCACAGGTGTGAAGTGAATGAAAATATCTAGAACAAAACGTTTGGATACCGAACCACAGGTAAGGCTTAGGAAAAAAGATTACTTTCCTCTTTAATAGTCAATTAATGAACTTTCCTCCTCTGCAGTCCAAACCATCTTTTTACGTGAAACGTACCACGGGCGAAAATTAGGTCAGCGGTTAAATTTGAATGTGAGATTTGATTGGCTGAACACTGACATATGCGTCTCACTATTGCACGAAATGTTGCAGATGGTGGATACACGAAGAAACTTGTTGCGCGCAATGTTGCAGAAGTAGGACGAGATTCTACTCCTGCAATATTGCGCGCAACAAATTTTGGGGTGGATACACGATGCAATTCAGCCATTGCATGCAATATTGCGCGCAATATTGCACCGTGTATCCGGACCTTAAATGGCTGGGCGGGGTATTCTGCAATCGCTCCCAAGCTACACCCACAAACAGGATCTTGCTACATCTTAGGGGTTCTTTTCAAAATTTCCGACGAGCAACCCACTGTCCTTTTTCTGATGGAGTGGGGGCCCCCCCCCCGGGATGCGTTATAGTAAAGCATTTCTTATCATTTTCAAATGATGCGATTTTTGCTTACAGCAAGCGGGTGCGACATATTTTACGACCCGATACTGGTGCAAGTTACATGCTCGAGCTTTTTATTGAAGTGACAGTCGCACCAATGGCGTAAGCTTTGTCCCATGAAGCCTGTGGACAGGTCCCCAAGTAGGGTTTTATATTGTGACGGAACAATTTGCTAGAGGAAGTTAGCTGATTTTGGCCTGGGAAGGAAGATCTTATAAGCTGTTTCTTCAGAGGGGCGCTCATCTCCTGCACTCGCCGTTTTCACTTTGCTTTGGGGAAACTGTTTAGATGCTAATCCCATGGGATGGTCGTGAGTAAGATAATCTTACGATCTAACTCATCTGTAAGACATTGTACCTGTCTAATAGATCGCTTGATTGCATGAAACAATGAAAGTAATTCGGTAATCTTGAAAGTAGAACAGAGTACAAAAAAGGCGAGGAAACTATATATTTGACAACACTAACCTTTTTTAGATCGCGTTCGTTATTCCTTCCTTTCAGACTCTTCACGAAACACTCGTCCCCCAGGGTCTTTTCAAGATGGTGGACGTCTTAGAGAGAGAGAGAGAGCTTTAAAAGACCCTGGAGACGAGCCTGTGTTGTTTAGCCAAATAAATCGGTAACCTTTTTTTGTATTTTTTAGTTTTAAAATGTATGTTAAGGTTAATGAGCTTTTTTCGTAAAGAATAAAAAAAAATTGAAAATTAAAGTTCAGTGTAACCTTCATTGTGGTCTGTGTCATATTTTGAATGCTGCTAGCGTGCCTTACCTCTTCAGTGGGGTAATCAACTGCCTTATTTTGGTAAATCCTCGTTGATGCGCTAGTGTTACGATCCAATCCAATGGCGGATCTGCGCAGTTTCCTTTTCTCTACTAAATTTAAGAAAAAGGAAAATTTGCAAGTACCACCTAGTATCGAAGCCAGAACCTCTGCTTCCTGACATCCCTCTTATACCACTACACTGCCAGGTTGATCCGCAAAATCTCCTCAAAATTTAATTACAAAACGTGACATTCTTAAACTCTCTTGGTCTAAACACGTTGACGAGATAAGCAAGAAAGTCTCTTCAGCCATTGGTGCATTGAAACGTATACGACCTTTTATTCCAACGGATGTTGCAGTTCAAATTTATAACGCTTTAATATTACCACATTTTGATTACTGCAGCCCGGTTTGGGATGGCATGAGTGGCTGTTTGAGTGATAAATTACAAAAATTACAAAGTCGCGCCACCAGAGTAATTACTCAATCACCTTTTGATACGAGCTCCAACCTCCTCCTCGCGATGCTTATGTGGGAGAAGCTGTCTCTTCGTCGTAAAAAGCAGAAAGCTTTAATTATGTATAAAACATTGAATGAACTTGCCCCAGACTATCTTCAATGTCTCTTCACTGAACGCCACGTTAACGATTATAACCTAAGAAATCTTGAAGGAAAGCTTTCGCTGCCCAAGCCAAATAGTAATTACTTAAAACGAAGTTTTTGCTACAGCGGGGCCTGTTTATGGAACAACTTGCCCCAAGATTTAAAAAGCGTTTGTTCTATTGGGCAGTTTAAACGGGGTATTAAGAAAGTATCTGAGATATCGGTTTCCCACACGGCAATCATGTAAAGCAGTTGTACAAGTTTTAATTTTTAATTATTAACTTAACTGATGATTCTCCGTGTATAAATAAAGATTTACATTTACATTTACATTCACATTCACATTCACATTCACATTCACATTCACATTCACATTCACATTCACATTCACATTCACATTCACATTCACATTTACAGTTGTCCCATGCCCAAGCATCAAATATAAAGAGCTAACCGCAAGCAAACCAGTGTGAATATGAACAATTAAGCATTTGGTGAGTGCATTTTACTCCAACAAATTATACGAGTTTCTACCTCTTTATGCCTAAACTAAAGCAGATATGGCATCTTTCATTCTGAAAGGCTTGGTTACCAATGATGGCATCGACCGTTTAAAAATATCATCGACCGCTTACGAAAGGGAAATCAGCGACGGATCTAGTGCAGGAGCCGGGCCCTTCCTCTTATTTTGGGTAGAAAAAGAAATCACTGACGGACGAAAAGCCGATAGGGCAAGCAAAACAATACCTGGTCTCCGCCCTTAGCTCAAGGTCTAAATCTGGCACTGCAATCAAAGATATCGAAATCTTGAGAGTTGTCACGCCATCATGGCTGACATAAGTTTCTTGGAAACTACGAGATAATTCCTTGGTTTCCAGAGCTGACGTTACCCTTGTCCAGCAGAACGTCGCCCGTTCCGCTGGTAAGTACCTCATGTATCCCATATAGCGGAGCTCCGGCAGCTGGAAGGGCTGCCAAGCGGAGCCCCATACTCATATAGGAAAGAAAAGGAAACCTATAAATTGATTTTCACGAGGTGAGCATGGCTAGCGGTATTACTCGTGGGCGCGTACGCACGGCGACGACGACGACGACGACGGAGTCACGCAACATAGCGGCCATACTCCAAATAATATTATTAGGTTGACAGAGACATGGAATCTTGGTTTACCGTGTACGTCTTTGATATTGGACATCCATGTTATGATCAATAGACACCTATCAAAACAAAGCATTTGCTGACCAGTATTACGTGACCATATAGCGGACTCAAGTGTACAGCTCATCGAAGTCATGTTTTTTTTTAAGTTGACCGCTGGCCAAGTGCTGGTTTTCGATTGGATCGTGGCCTCATGTCAGGTTTACTTGTTGAAAACAGGGCAGGATTGTTCGGAAGCCTGTTAACGCTGGCCCAAAATTTATTCTATTTATAACTTTTTCCTCTATATAAATGTTTTTTGCTGCTCTGTTTTGAGTATATGGTGATTAAAAAACTCAAAACAGAAAGTCAAACAGTAAACAGAAAACCTCACCGAAAAGTTACAAATTAAAGTCAAATCAACATTCTACCTTTTCCTGGGTTAGCTCAATCAGACACTGAACAACCCGGCCAAGGAGCTACGCTTTTACGCTGGCCTAAATCTATATATTAGTGTATTTAGAACATAGTATGGTGTATTTATTATATACACTATAATAACTGCAAGGGATACATGAAGTACTTAGGGTTCCGCTAAACAAGGGTAACGCAGGCTCTGGGAGCGAGATAGGGGGCTAATTTTACAGTATGAGGAGCTACGTTACTGTTGGAGCGTCTTGAAAAGCTTGGCCTAAATTGTTCAAGTCCGTCGTTTGTAATCCGTGTTAATGTTGTGGACGCGTACGTACGGCGACGACGACGACGACGACGGAGTCGCGCATCATGGCGGCCATACTCCAAATAATATTATTAGGTTGACAGAAACATGGAACCTTGGTTTACTGTGTACTACTTTGATATTGGACATCCCTGTTATGATCAATTGACACCTGTCAAAACAAGGTATCTGCTGACCAGTATCACGTGACCATATCGCGGGCTTTAGTCTACAGCTCATCGAGGTCACGTGTTTTTTCAAGGTGACCGCTGACAAAGTGCTGGTTTTCGATTGGATCGCGGGCTCATGTCAGGTAAATTTGTTGAAAACAGAGCAGGAATGTTCGGAAGCCGGTTACCGCAAGCCCAGGATTAAAATTTATTGGAATTATAACTTTTTCTCCTATACAAATGTTTTTGCTGCTTTATGTTGTGTATATGGCAATTAAGGACTCCAAAAATTGTTTTCCCGGTGTGAAATTTCGTGAAAAGTTTGAAGTTGTACTACAAAAACAGCTTTTGTCGATCTTCATTGTGAATCACTCGACTGAATTAGACTTTTCTGGCATAAATTGAGTAGCAGATAGCGTGGAAATTCGTTAAGTGTACTCCACAGCAATTCTCTCAAATACAGCAACGATAAGAGAGGGAAATTCGACTGAAATTGACTCACTTTTTACTTAAAATTGTACAGAGAGACACACGGGGCTACGCACCATTACAGCAGATATGTCCAGGACTGATCCTTATGAAAAGCATCACAAAGTGTCCTCATTGGTAAAAGGTCACCAAAACACACACAATTCTGGAGTAACATGAAAATGTCAAATACCTCTACCAAATATGAAGTACTAATCAAACAATATTTTGAGTTCAATCCTTGACATAAGTGCATTACAGCGCCGAGCAACAAACAGCCAAACAAACTCTCACAACTTCAAAATATTCAATTGAATTTACTTACAGTATCTTTCCTTGCCATCTAAATTAAGGTGAATAGAGATAAACTTGCGTTGATTAATCGTCTATGGAAGTGTAAAAAAGGCAAAAGATTTACCATAACCGCTAATTCATTCACGAAAATGGATCAACTTGATGGATTCGCCCGCTGTAGCGGTCCGTATGAGGAAATTCGACCCGCTCTAGGAACCAATCAGATTGCAGGATTTGTTGAATTCCGCCCGCTTACGAGCCGAAAAAGAGATATTGTTTTTATACTAACAGTTAGGAAGTGCAAGACAATCGCCGGACTGAGAGTTAAAAAAAAATAAGTTCCGTATTTAACGGTATTGTTATGCAAATATGACACTTGTACGTCATTAGGATGTTGTTTACCCTTGGATGAGAGAAAAAAATCTCGAAAACGTACGTGCGAGTAAAAGCCGCGAAGACACTTAACTGATTCACAAGTTGCCTTGAAAATTCAGGAGTTTCTTTAAAAGTTCGCGGTATCCATTCCATTCATCGGAAAACGGTATAAAAACACGTCATCACTGGCTGAGAAAATGATATAGCAGCCAAGCTGATGGTATAACATTACTTAACGAACACTAGCTACCACTCTTTTAAAAGCATTTGGATGATGGCCAACATTTAACTACTTTAAGGTGTGACACTATGTTAGTTAAAAGACGATAACAATAATTATCATAATTATAGCGCACTTTGTCTCGACGAAGTGAGTAGTTGTGAGAGACGTGTAATTCATATTTTTCTTTGAAAACAGTCCGTTACCACTCATTCTTAAGGTGGAAGCTCCCATTTTTATATAAAAAAGGAAGGTTATCTCAGTTTGTTTGGATAATGAATGGTAAGTGTTTTTCCCTTGATATCTTCTGGCCATTTTCTTAACCCTTTAGGGGAAATGGTTAACATCTGACATAACACCAAACAAGCATTCAGTTTATTTAAAATTAACATCTGACATAACACCAAACAAGCATTCAGTTTATTCAAAATTATGAGTGAACTTTAGCCACAAGAACAAGGAAAGAAAATTTTTCAGCAAAGTAAATTTCCTACTGTTTTATTTTTGCAGAACAAAGCTAAGGATATTTGATTGATTCCAATTTTTTTGCTTAAATTGAATTGACGTGGAAACAAGGATTTTATTTTTCGTTCTGTCTCTGACCAAGCAAAATTGGTATGATACTATATTTCCTTTGAAAATCAGTTAATTTGGGCCAAAGTGAAGGTATCTTTTTCTGAATTGTCTGCGGAAACCGCTTAACAAATAGCACCACTCGTCGAAAGTTCTCCTTGAAATACCTTTTTGTTTTCTGTTGTTTAACGACGTGTTTGCATTGCAAGTCGCAACAAAATCTTTTTGTGCGAGTAAAGCAGCTTCCACTCGCTAATTTCTGTTCCCTAGATGTATTTTTAATGAGTAAAAAACTGACGTCCTCGGTGGCTTGGCTAATAGTTGACAGCCTTCGTTGCACTAAAGAAGCCGGTCATTGTTTCTGCAGCTCGTAAAAGTTAAGCCGCTAAAATTTTCAAGTTTGTCATTTGTAATCCGTATGAATCTTTTCCATTCTTAACCAAGTTTATTATTGTCTAGTTGGTGTTTTCTATCTTGGTAGATTACTACTTTCAAGCTTCCCTCAAAATTAAAGTTAATTGTGTACGTGGCAAAAAATAACTCAATACGTTGTGACTAAACTCCTTTAATTACCAAGAACTCAAATACAGAAACTGCGTTGGGAAGCTTGTTTAATAATTTTTCTTCCTGTGGGGGAGGAAACGAAATGCTTCCTTGTTGATATCTTTTGTGATGGCTTGACTTATTGCTGATAATGTGTATATTAATTATTAAGTGCTTATTTGCTTATTCAACTAAAAGGAAAGACCTCACTGACGTTTTCTATACGCCAACGGTATTATTGTGACCAAAAGCTCTCTTCACTATATATTCACCAAACATTTAAGTTCTAGTCTTCTCGTCTCCAAATAATCGTCGTAAATTGCAGAAAATGTTTTCCTTTACCTTGAAAAAGAAAATTTTGAAAATATTGTACTTTAGTAAAATTTGGAGATAAGTGGTTAATCTTGCGCCCCACTCAAAGCAGGACAATTCCCAGCCGTCAATAATTAAGAAATAGAAAACATGTACCGTGTTTGTATCGAGTTATACAAACACGAGTGGAAGTTTGGGAGAACGAGAAATGCTGTGGGAACACGAGCCACAGGCGAGTGTTTCCACGGCTTTTTCGAGTTCTCCCAAACTTTCACGACTGTTGGTATAACTCGATACAAACACGGAGTACATGTTTTCTATTTCTTTTAGAAAACACCACGACGAGAAAAAGGAAAACAACTTGTTAACTTTGATTATCAAAATGTAAATTCTCTTTGCTCGCGCCATCACTACGTCAACAGCGCGCGCTAGTTCTGTGTCTCCATCGAGTTATACAAACAGGATTTTTAACCAATCAGCGCGCGTGCTTTCTTAGGACTGTTTTCTAAGTAAATATAAAAGTTGAAAACAGGTGCGTAGTAAGAATTACGGTGAGATCTTATTTACTACATTCACGGACACATTCTTGTCACCGGGATGATGATGATGACGCTAATTTTTATATATAATTTAATTGTAAACTTATATATTTAAATTTTAAATTCAGATATTTAAATCACTCTGACTCGATAAGGAGTTTTACTTCAAACTATTGGTCTGAGAAATGATATTTTATTTTAGTTATATATATTTTAGTATTATGCTTATCGAATTATTGAATTTATTTATTTATCTACTTAATTGTTTTTATAATTCACCACACAGCTTTTTTAATTCTGTGTATAATAAAGTTATTGTTATTATTATTTTTATTATTATTATTATTAGTCTATTGTATATAGCATACAAAAGTTGTAACTGCATAATGATAATAATAATAATAATAATAATAATAACAATAATAATGACAATGACAATGAAAATGGCAATGACAATTACGATGGCAACGACAACGACAACGACAACCACACCCACAACCACAACGATAATGATAATGATGATGATAATAATAGTAAAGAGCTGCTGGGTTTGAAGCCACAACCTGTTGTTGATTGCATATGTCTGTGTTAATTTTCAGCGGTGCTTGTTTTTTCGACTATTTTGGTCTTAAAGAGCATCTCCTTAAAGCGTACAGGAGCAGATTTGACAACTAGCTCTGTGGATGCAGCCTCAAACTCCGTCTCTGCCTCTGATGAAAAGTTTAACACTGTCTCTTCTTCTCAAAGTCTTGGGAGTTTACAAAACGAGTTAACACCTGCGAGTTTTACTTCAGTATCATTCACGCTCACATCATCCGAGGTAGAATCATCATCACTGCTATTGCGAACGTTACCATCGCCAACAACAAGGATAAAAAAGTCAGAACAAGTCAAGCCATCAACATCTTCTTTGTCACACAGGAAAACAGCATCATCACTCCTGACATCATCACCATCATTATCAACAACCTGCATGACAATATCTTTGTCACAATCACCAGTGCCGACACCTTCATCGGCATCATCGTTCAGAGCATTGTCATCAGTATCAACAACCACAAAATCATCCAAAGCATCATCAATCATCACAACATCATCATCATTCATAATATCATCGTCAGTACCAATCAGATCATCATCATCATCATCATCATCACCTACAGCAACAGCCACAACATCGTCACCATCACCACCAATCAGGATATCATCGTCTTCACCAATCATAGTATCATTCAAGATCTCATTATCATCAGCAACATCATCATTACCATCAGTCCTAAAGTCATCATCACCTTTACCAACGAAGTCATCATCACCAATCGAAACGTTAACATCATCACTGTCAATGCCATCACCATCAACAAAATTAATCGCATCATCATTATCAACAATCACGACATCTTTATTATCCACAATTACAACGTCATCGTCACCATCAACAATCATAACACCATCACAACAAACAATCTCAACATCATTATTATCAATAATCACAACACCTTCATTATCAACAACCAGAACACAATCGGTATCAAAACTCAAAACTCCATCAACGATCATAACATCACCATCCTCAACAATCACAACACTATCGTCATCAACAATCACACCTTCATTATCAACAACCGTAGCAACATCGTCATCAACTATCATAACACCATCAAAAATCACAAGGTCATCGTCATCAACAATCACATCATCTGTATTATCAGCAATCACAAGAGCATCATCATCAACAGTCATAACACCATCGTCATCAGCAATCATAACATCTTCATTATCAACAACTACATCACCATTATCAATAATCACAACACCTTCATTATCAACAACCACAACATCATCGTCATCAAGAATCATAACATCATCAACAAACACGTCATCAACAATCATAACATCTTCAATATCAGCAATCACATCGTCATCAACAGTCATAACACCATCTGCACAAACGATCACAACATCATCATCATCATCACCATCATCATCAACAACAATCAAAATATCTTCAGTATCAACGATTATAACACCATCATCATCAACAAAACTCACATCTCCATTATCAACAATATTATCATTATT
>CM042754.1:2183769-2194828 GCA_022496165.2 Catalaphyllia jardinei | reverse complement strand
ATTTTATTGCTTGGTATGCAATATCAACAACAGCGCTACTCGCGATTTGTTTAAAGAAACAGGTTTGATTGTGGGGCATGCATCTAGCTAAACGTTTAAGAAATCTTAAATATTTATGGTAAAAATATATACTTACGTTCTTGCTTAGTGGCATTTACTGCAAAAAAGTGAGGTCTTCCTTCTTCATCTCTGATGTGATTTATAAAACACTGAAATTAATACCTTTTGAATGCTATATCCTACAAGGACATCAGGACTTATCGTGTATTTATTTGTAACTCGATGAAAAAAGCCAGTGGTCTTCATTAATTACTTAATCCATGGGCCAAGCCTGCCCTGACTAATGAAGTTGAAGTCTTAACTAGATGCATGGCACAAAAAGCTTTTACGAACATCAGAAGCCGCCTGTTTTTGAGAAGCCCAATATATGCATTTTAATTGTTAGTTATTAGTTTATCAATGCAAAACATTCAGTCAGCATTCAAAATATTTAGTCATGTTTGAATGCTGTGTCTTTTCCCGTTTCGGGGAAAATGTAATTTGTGATAATCAATATTGGCATAAATTAATATTTTGCCGACACGGAACAGAGAACTGGGTGCGAGCGTAATACGTAAAGACTCATGGGATACAGGTTTGTAAAAAGAGAAGGTTGAGTAACTTGTGACATTCTACAGTCAGCCTTGCCACTAGCACTTTCCTATAAAGTTTATTTTTATTGTGTAATTAACGTCATACGAATTGTTTTTTTCTTTCTATTGTTTATACATCAACCTTAAAACCCCAAGGGTGGCGCCACTGCACTTGGTCGGGGGGTACACGGTCCCTATTTTTCCTAACGAAGGGTTTTTGGGGGTTTATACGTGTCCGGCTATGGGGCATGTAGGATGTTACTTGTATCTTTTATCCACTTTGTTGTAAGTTCATTGTCACAATTAAACAACAACCTTTGAGTGTGTTCGGTTGTGTAGTGAAGGTAAAATCTGGTGAAAGAGATTTCCCTAAAAATCGGGTTTCAAATAGAAGAAAAATATTTATTTCTAGCCAAATTTAACAGTATTCCACCGATGGAAAGCTGAGAACATTTACTGTCAGCTTCGCTTTTTTTACTCATGTGATGTTATAAGATATCGAAAAACAATGACCTTTTCCTTTGAGCTTGCGCAGATTACTTTACCTTTCGTAGGGTGCCACCTTAATAACCGCTCAATTTCACAAATTTTAATAACTGAGCTAGAAAAACATTCGATCACACGGTTTTATGAGCCTTCTTTTTGCAGCTTTTTAGAAACAACTAAATTAAAATTACGGTATTTAGTTAATATACACTAAAATGTTAAAAATATGTGCAATCAAATGAAGATTGCATCGTAAATTCAATAAATAAAATTAAAATCAATATGGGCATTTAAACAATAAATTTAGATTCTAAGGCGCATAAAACTAATTTTCTTAATAGCTGAGATCGCAGGGTCTAGCTTCTTAAAGTTTGCTACCGATTCCCAATGTTTTGAGGTCCGCTTCTAAACTCCCATACAGAGCATGAAAATAAACAGGGTTACGCAAAATTGAAATGTGTTCCTCTTTGCCAATCTATTCACGAGCTGTAGTACGAGCTGTAGTCAAAACATTTTGACATTTTTAGTAAATAATTTAACGGTCTAGTTGTGATTTGATTTTATGTGATTTTATGTGATTTTATCAAATGTGATTTTACTGAAATTTTTAAAATTATGTTCTCTAAATCTAAGAAACACAGGTGCCCTGGGAAGCATTTTTGGATGACAGCTGGTAATTTTCTCAAAAGCGTGAATTTAAATGACTTCATTTCACAAATCGTCCCCGCGGTTGAAATAATTTGATATTTCGTTAAAATGCCTCTTTCAATAAGTCACATACGTTGTCTCCGGGAAACAGAGGTTAGTAATAAAGAATTCTGATTAAAGAACCACAACTATAGACCTAATATACAAATTAATAGGCTTCAACTCAAACAGAGAGGATAATGCAGTCAAATTTATTCCTAGAGTTTACTTTACTGCTGTTGCCGCAAGTCACTTTTAATGACTTTTTATCAACAAATGAGAGGTATTCGAGGCACGTTTTCAAAGAGAAATCACCAAACCAGCCACGTCATCGATTGATATTTAGTGCAGGTGCCATGTAGCAGTGTTCGTTGCAAACTATCGACAAAATTAGATATTACATCAAAGAGAACCTATCTAAAAAATTCAACTTTTGCTAACGATGGCATAGCTTGAATTTGCTCCGAGGTCTATCGCGCGTGAAATCCTAGAGCAGGGTAAACAACTCTACCATGAATTCAACACCGTCAGCCAAGGCCAGCGAGCAGCTAGTAAGTGCAGGGCAAGTCCGCGGTGGTGAACTTCTTGCGTTCATTATTTGTGACTTACTGTTTGGTACAATGATCACTGTAGCAAACGGCTTTCTCTTCATAACGATCTACCGTGATCCCTGCCGATGCTTGCGAACACCATCTGTATTCCTCATCGTCAACCTTTCCGTCGCGGATTTTTTTATGGGAGTTGTTAGCTACCTAAGAGCCGCGGAACTAACTTATCTTTACTGTGGCTTGGGGGATCTACTTATTCTAAACATGATAGAATATTTCATCGGAGCTGTGTCCATTCTCGTCGCCGTCTCAACGCTTATGGCCATGGCATATGATCGCTATATTGCGGTGATTAAACCGTTACAATACCCACAGAAGATCAACAACACAAGAGCCAAGGTTGCTATCGCCATCATTTGGATAAACGCATTGGTTATGTGCGTTCTTCCGCTTGCTGATGTGAAGAGGGAAAATTTTTTGTTGGCCTACTGTTATTCACATTTCGTGATTCCTTCATTTATTTTAACAGTGATTTATGTGAAAATATATAAGATGGTCGCTCGTCAAAGACAAGAACTTAAAGATGTCCGAGCGAGTCTGACAGCAGATAACAGAAGGAAACAATTAGAGAGAGAGAACAGGATGGCAATTACATTCGTGTTGATACTTTTCATTTTTTACTGTTCATTTTTACCTTACTTTATTCACGTACAAATTCTATATTTTTGCTCTTGTCGAAGCTCTTATGCATATAATGTGTATTATCTTGTTACAAACGAATTTCTCTCTGTGAGTTGTATGGTAGACCCTTTTATGTATGCATTGAAGCTGCCAAGATTCAAACGCTCTCTTCGTGTGTGGTGGAGAAATAGAGATGCTGTGGTCCCGTGGAACGGGACTAGTGTTAATCAAAACATAGCCATCGGTTAAAAAAAAAGACTCCCAACATTTTATGTCATACCCTTGAAAATCTTTCAAGTTTGTTTCGAGAGACTGATCTGTTGCTTAAAACGGTGCGAATTAAAACTAGAAGGTAGATGGTGCACATTAAGCTAGATGGTATTAATTCAGCTAGATGAAATATATAATACTAGATAAAATACATTAAACAGGATGGTAGATGGTGTTAATTAAAGGAGATGAAATAGATTAAACTAAAAGGTAGATGGTGCACAATAAGCTGGATGGTACTAATTAAACTCGATGGTGCAAAAGGTACATTACGAAATGAAAATAAGATCTCGCATTAAGCAATTCGATAAAAATCTAATTTCAACAGGTTATGTTAATATATTGTTTAAATTTTTTTCAGTCACTGATATAGCTAGCGTGCGCTCCAATTGGTTGCTTAGGGTTTTGAAAATGTTTTCAAAAACACAAGCGCGTTATAGATCACTTTCAAAAAAAGAAATAGGATAAGATAGATAAGACCTGTTAACCTATTTTTAGATATGTTATCCAATCCTCCCACGGATAATATCACCGCGCTTTGTCTGTTCTCCTCCCAAGAAATCAATTGTGTTTTACCCTGAGTTTCCCAAAGAGTCTCTCGGATATTCCTTTTTACCTTATGGATGACGTCATTCATGAGCTTTAGCTGGCAGTCGAAGGCACTCACTCACTCACTCACACACTCACGCAAGCACGCACGCACGCACTCACTCACTTACTCACTCACTCGCTTGCTCGCTCACGCACGCACGCACGCACTCACTCACTCACTCACTCACTCACTCACTCGCTTGCTCGCTCACTCACTCACTGACTGACTCAGTCACTCACTGACTAAATTATAGAGGAATTATAGAGGAATCACATTGACGAGTTGTTTAGGAAAACTATTTACATCAATTTTACAATCCAGGCAGAACAAGTTTATCGAACAACATAACATCCTCAATCCAGAAGAGTTTGGGTTTCGCCCAAATTCCCGAACAACAGATAGTTTATTTATCCTACAGCAACTCCTTAATTAATTAATAAGTGTACATGTTGGCTTCATCGATTATGAAAAAGCGTTTGATAGCGTATGGCAATCCGGGCTGATCTATAAACTCTACAATATGGAGTTAAAGGCAAATTGTTTAAAGTCATAAAAGTTGCGTCAAAACTAATGAAAACTCTATCACAGAAATCTTCTCATGCAACAAAGGAATAAGGCAAGGTGACGGCTTAAGTCCAGTTTTATTTTCATTATTTATGAATGATTTACCGCAATACTTTAGGGATGACCATTGTCCAGGAGTAATGCTTGGAAGCCATTCTCTAAATTGCCTCGTGTATGCTGATGATTTGTTAGTTTTAAGTCCTTCTCCAGAAGGTCTACAGAAATCGATTAACGTTATAAAAAAGCACGCAGAGGAATGAAAACTCAAGATGAACACCAAGAAATCAAATATCATCATCTTTAGTGGAAACGGCCAAACCAAAAACGATGAAATTTTCGAATATGGATCAGAAACATTACCTATCGTCGACAAACAAACATATTTGGGGTTAGAAATGACTTCATCTGGTCGCTATACCTACGCAAGAGACATCCTTAGCAAAAAAGCTTATAAAGTTCTTGCGACAGTGAAACGATTGTTTTCCAATTCGGATACGACCACAATTACAATTAAGAATAAGCTTTTTGATGCCCTTGTCAAACCTATACTACTATATGGATGAGAAATATGTGGATCGGAGCTATTATCATATAAGACCGATTTTGACAAAAGCACTATTGACAAGTCCATATCAAGTTCTGTAAACAAACACTAAATGCCCATGGTACACAGAGAACATTGCATGTAGGGCAGAACTTGGACGGTACCCTTTAAGTATAGACATAAAAGCTTCAATATTTAGTTACTGGCTTAGATTACAGCATAAAACAGTCAATCCTCTGTTAAAGGAAGCAATTCATCATGCAAAAAATCACAGCCAATTTTTTGATGTATTAAATAATGACGAAACAATACGAATACGAATGCACTCTACAAGTAATACATCAAGCCAACAAAACACCAAGAATGCTCGTTCCTCCATAAAGAAACAGCTTAAAAAGGACTACATTCGAAATTGGCTGAAGGCTCGCAACAATACTTCCGAAGCACTTCCGGTCAGTTAAATTCAAAGGACTTCCGGCGCGTGATGACGCGAGCAACTCAGAAAGTACAACGACTTTGAAAACAAATTCTGGAACATCTTCCTAACGTTTTGCCAGCGTAACTTACTGGATTGGGAGCCAAAGTATGGGGATAACATTCACCATACAGTTCTTTCAAGTGCATCTGGATTGGAAACGCCAAAATCTCTCGCTTAGCATCTTCTTTGGATTCGTTTTCGTTAATCAGCTAAGTGGTTTTCACTTGTTTTGTGTACTAGTGGATGACCTTCGCTTTACGCTTCAATACTAGTTTTCTTTTCGATTTTTAAACTTAGTTATTATATTTTAGTATGTAGAATGTGTGAATGTTAAGTCAAGAGGTTAAGGAAATTCGAAATTATTGCTGTCTCGTTCTCTTCTTCATTAAGCTTATTGAGCTTAAATGCATGCACACAAATGTATTTACGAAAATAGTTAAACATGTTGGGCCAAAGGTGTTCAAGCTCTGATGTAGGTAGGCTGTCGCTCAATTCTTTCGTTTGTCTAACCATTGGCTAATTCATCGCCGTCTTCTTCTATTCGAAAGAACAGGGCATTTAACTTGTTTTCTTTTAGTAGTTTAAACTGCAAATAAACTTTCCGGCTTTTGAAAAGAAAAAAAATACACGGCTTGGACCGTTTCCCTGGGAACGGTCCGTATGGTAAAATCCCGACCAAGAAAGAACCAATCAGAACGCTCGGATTTCCCTTGCCATATAATAATAAAATATATTTTATGCTGTGAACAAAGCCATGGTAAATAATTTTGGCTAAATAACTTTGTAGGGTTGTTTATAATTTTCTTAGGCAGGGCGGTCATGTTTAGAGTTGCCACTCTGCATAATGTTATTGTTGCCACAGAATATGTTCTTGGATGTCTCGAGTGTTGTTACCATATATGGCCGCCAGTTGCGGAAAAGGTTCTTACTCCTGATGGTGTGATGAACAAATGAACAAAAACAGCCATTACCATTATTATGTTTCTATTTTTCGTGTTATATCATTTGATACTTTCTGGACATTTTTATGGCTTGGAAATTTGACCCGACATTTTTTGGGAGTTAAATTTTGGTCCGGGAAGTTTTTTGGATTTTGTTTGAAGCCCTAGGGATTTGGGGGGGGTTGATTTTTGCCCCCATTCAATCATCCCTGTCACTTTAATCCAGAGTACTCCCCTCAGTGTGATAGTACACAATATTATTAGTAAGATTCTTGTAGAGCAATTTTAACATAAAATACCTGTTTAAATAACATTCTCATTCTCATTACCAATTCCCACAACATTAAGAAAAAGTAACTTTTTTACTGTTAGCAGGGTTTGTAAGGGTGCTGGAAAACCTGGAAAGTCCTGGAATTTTATTAGAGCATTTTCCAGGACTGGAAAGTCCTGGAAAAAGGCCACTGGTTCTAGAAAGTTCTGAAATCTGTTAAACTCAGCTAAAAAATATGAAGCGTATGAAAGATAGTAGGGAGAATTAACATTGAGATCTTGGGAGTATAGAAGTTTTGTGAATTTTAAAACCCTTGAAAAATCAATCTGAGTCCTGAGAGAGTCCTGGAAATTTGTGTCTGAAAAAAGGGTACGAATCCTGTGTTAGAAAATTAATCTTTTGCAAATACCTGACAAAGGAGTTCACCAAATCTCATGGCACATATGGCTGTTAAACCCATACATTGACTTTTGGGTAATTTCGGGCAACCACGTACTCAGTTTATTTTAGCTTATTTTTGTTCATTTAATTTCCAGCTGAGTACAAATAAAAATGTACTCCTCCCACTAGTCCAAAAGTGAACAAGTGGACATCCTACAAATGTTGACAATTTCAACTTGTTATGTCAGTTGATCATGTGAAGTTATAGACTGGTGACAGGGTTGTTAAAAGTAGCAAAAACTCACCATCTACTTTGTGATGTCATATGTCTGCTGAGCTATTCACATGTAGCTGAGTTTTTTACAACATATTGCAAAATCAGCTGCCTACTTTAAAACTTTGTGACGACCTTGTAGGGAACGTTGTTTATAATTAGACTTCCCTTAAGACAAAGATTAAAACGATGATTTGATGTGATTTGTATTTCTACTTCCTGTAATTGTGCTAGTGCTTGTCTCTGCTGCATGGTGCCCTAGATGACGCTCTACGCCAATACAACTTCGCGAATTTATTTTCTTATGGTACCAATTTCTTCGGACTTCAATTAAAAAAACCGATTCAAATTTGAATAATTTCAATTTCTTAGTTTCGCCTTTTCATTGTAATTATGCACGAAAGAATCTCAAAAAGATAAACAAATTAAACCCTTGAAAATGCTCAGCAAAAGATTACAAAACTGACTCGTCTTGTTTGATGATTTCTGTTGTGATAACTCAACTCGTGAATATAAATCGTAAGACTGTAAATCTTCCTTTCTCCCCGTTCAGTATTTTTATTTCTGTTTTATTTCGATTATAGGCAGTATTCAATTCTAACTTTTCCGTTCTGTCTTCAAATGGCTACTTGTTGTTTACGATCCTCTTCACTTGATTTCGACTTGGCTCTCATCGATTTCCCACCGGATGTCCTGAAAATGTTTTTTCTTCTCCAATATCTTTCCATATTTTCGAAAACGACCCTGGCTGAAGTTTCCTTTTATATCAAAACATTTACATTAGACGGCCAAAGCAAAGCACTTGAAGTGTTTAGAACAGATCGCAAAATCACCAACAAAATATCGCGCACTTTTCTTTAGTACGGGACTACTGTTGAAAGAGACTCCGATATTGATATCAGCAATATTACTGCAACCATGCACAACGCATCTTTTTCCCGGCATTGTTTAACTCTATCTTCGCCTATTACTGGTAAGAAAAGACAAGAGACATGCGATTTAGTAGATCTTCGTTACGAATATGACGTCACTAGGCCCATGCCTCCTACTGCGCGGTAGGAACATAACCGATTAATGGCGGACGCAAAATTACGAGAAATACCGTGAGAAAAAACGGACTTCCAGTACTCGGGTTGAAAAACGGCTTGGCCTGGTAAGTAACCGCTACATAAACTTTCGAAAAATTCACAAACATAAACGTCGGAAAATTTGATCCAACTGGCACCCTAAGACGTGTGTTTTTCCTTAGTTGTAGAAAATGGTTTTGTTTTTGTCTCTTTTTCTGTTTGGCTATTTTTGTGTTTTGCTCAGAGGAGGGATAATACTAAAAATGTCAGTTTACCAAGCAATTCACCTGTTGATATTCATTACCGTATGACATCTGTCAATAACGACTTCCACATTTTCTTTTATTAAGCTCTTTATTTCGCAGCTTGTATGTACAATTTTATAATATTCTACCTTCAGTCCTTGGGGTCTCGTACTGCTGCATCGCATGAGGATTACATTTCCACATATTTTTTAGTGGTCTTTCGTATCTGGCGTAGCACAGGTTCTAATCGTCAGAACTGCTGGTAGTAAGTTCTCCTATTACACGGAGTACATCTACATCAGATGACTGACTGACGCATCCTCATTAAGCTATTCACATTGCATGTCTCGTGTTAACGATTAGTAAGAATTGCTTCATTGACGTTGCGCAAAAAACTCTGTTAATCTGGCGACTACAAGACAACGCAGGTGTTACAGGTGTTATTTCACCAGCTGAGTAAAGGAGTAGCAGGTTAAAACAGTTGCCTGAAGTAATTCTTACACGTCTGGCCTGTTGGTCTAGTGGCATGATTCTCGCTTTGGGTGCGAGAGGTCCCGGGTTCGACTCCCGGACAGGCCCATTTTCCAGTTTTTTTAGGTTACAATTAATATAATGATCAGGATATTTTTTTTTATATACAAACAAGCCCACTTTATTAATAAATGTGCTCTCCATTGAGACCCTTCAACTGTTATTAGATGGGTTTACACATGGTGCAACATCACTTACATAAATCTCATCATTGAAAGCATAGTATTTTCACATTCACACAATCTTTTCCTCGCTCCTTTGCATTCTGTTGGACTTTTCAGGAATCCACTGATGAATGCAAGGCGAATTTTAGTCACAACCCAAGTTTAGCGAAAACTGTTTAATACGTTCATTTTCATTCTCCTAGAAATCATTAACGCAACGCAGGTGCTAAAATTATCCGCGCTTGAACTGGATACTATATGTAATAATAATTTGAAAGGAATTACCTTGTAGACTATTGAGACATATGGAGGATTAACCTTCATCTTATCTTTGAGGATTACTTAAACATTTGGCCGGTATCAACATTCTCTACACCCTGAAAGGTGAAAGGTGCTTACATCATGCTATACAATAATAAGGGGCTAAGTTTCTGGATTCTTTGGAATGGAATGGGTTTACAAGCTTTCTGTCTTCGTGATAAAAAACTAAAAAGAACTAACGTGGAGTTAACGAAAACTACCTGGCATCTTACATTCGTAACCGGTTTGCGTAGGGTAGTAGCCCTGCCGGAAGGTTGCCAGTTTGAGCTCGGCCAAAATGAGACTATAACTTGCTGACCAACTCTAGCCAAAACCTCATATGAGAACAAAGAAGGTAAGTTTGTAAAGAAACTGTGGTCCTGCGTCGGTAGGAAGTATTACAAGATAAATGATGAAACAGAGAATTAACTCTGAAGTATTAATTTAGTGCTGATTTAACCCATAAATAACCCACTGGGCGTTAGCCCTAGTAAAGGGAATCAGGGAACCACACGAGGTAAAGAAAAAATCTTTTGACCTCGGTGGGAATCGAACCCACGACCTCCGGAATAGATCTACCGTTACTCTGCCGACTGAGCTACGAGGTCGGCCAGAGAAAGTCGGGGTCAATTTGGATGGTGAATCGCGGCGAAGAGAAAATAAGGGTACATGTGAATGTTGTGCCGCGTAGCACTATGAACACAAATGATGAAACAGAGAATTAACTCTGAAGTATTAATTTAGTGCTGATTTAACCCATGAATAACCCACTGGGCGTTAGCCCTAGTAAAGGGAATCAAGATATTACAAGATAGTTTGGTTTTATTGACTTGGTTGATAATGTGAGTTGGCCACCGTGATCGAATCTCTAATTAAGAAATAGAAAACATGTACCGTGTTTGTATCGAGTTATACAAACACGAATGGAAGTTTGGGAAGGAAGTTTGTTGGGAACACGAGCTGCAGGCGAGTGTTTCCACAGCTTTTCCGAGTTCTCCCAAACTTTCAAAAATGTTTATATAACTCGATACAGACACGAAGTGCATGTTTTCTATTTCTTGGAGACACAGAACATGTTTTCTATTTCTTGGAGACACAGAACTAAGCGCGCGCTCTTGACGTAGTGATGGCGCGAGCAAAGAGAATTTACATTTTGATAATCAAAGTTTACAAGTTGTTTTCCTTTTTCTCGTCGTGGTGTTTTCTGAAAGAAATAGAAAACATGTACTCCGTGTTTGTATCGAGTTATACAAACACTCGTGAAAGTTTGGGAGAACTCGAAAAGGCTGTGGAAACACTCGCCTGCGGCTCGTGTTCCCACAGCATTCCTCATTCTCCCAAACTTCCACTCGTGTTTATATAACTCGATACAAACATGGTACATTTTTTCTATTTCTTAATTA
>CM042754.1:2153080-2171676 GCA_022496165.2 Catalaphyllia jardinei | reverse complement strand
ACGAAGCTCTATTGTTTTAGGGCTAGGGTCCATTGTTACCTTTGTTTGTATATAATTTTCTCAACCAATCCTGTGAGACGTTCCGAAGAGCTTCGTGGCGGCCCTATTTTTCTGCCTCTACAACAAAGGTTGTTGTGGTTCACTCTCTATCTCCAGCAACCGAGGAGGGCGAAGATGACGACTGATGACTCGGGTGATATGAAAGAGGGACGTGTTACGAACTGCCACTCCCTCATTCTTTACCAAAGTAAATGGCCATGGTAGCCTTTACAATCCGGCCCTGCAGTGAGCTCAAAGCTAATTTGACTTGTACTTTAACAATTGTATACCAGCAGTTAGTCCCTTTAATAGCTCAATCGGCAGAGCGTTGTCCTGACAACGCCAAGGTCGTGAGTTCGGCCCTCACACAGACCACGACGATTTATTTTTCTTGTTTTGTTGTTATTGTTGTTGTTTTGTAACGTGATTTAGAAACAATTTAAAGCTGATGTTTTTCTCTTTTTTTTTCAGCAAACGTCTCAAGGAAAACTACTCTACCTGAACTACTTTAAACTTCCCATGTAATTTTGAGTCAGTATTCTCAATTTTAACAGAACATCGAGCTTCTTTAACTCTATTCACTTACAGCAACTCCAGTCACAATTTTGTATGACAAACGCATTGCGAGGAATTAGCTCAAATGGTAGAGCGTCGGGCCGCTTAGCATGCGGGAGGTAAGTGGATCGATACCCGGATTCTCCAATAGTACCCTCTAATTTTCTTATATTTTTTCTGTCGTGAACAAAGCAATATTTCCTAGCAGTCATTTTTAATAAAACATTGTTTTTCAATTTTTTTCCTATTTCCTTTGTTTTCTCTCCTTGTTACTTTTTTAAGAAGCCCAGGGTAGAAATCCAAGTTAATTCTTGCACAGCTTTCGCAAAAACCATTCCATTGCTGCTTTTCTTTTCACTGAAGCAAATGTCCAAAAAATAGTTGTCTTTGGTATATTATGCTAGCATTTTTTGGAGCATTTTAGTGAGGCAAAAGCATTGAGCATTATTCGAGCACAGAATATAGAAGTAAAACTATTTTTTACGAGAAAATGAAGACTTGATGTCTTCCCTTGAGTATCACTGAAAGGAGACAAATGATTAACGAACAACAGATCATTTAGGTCAAATGGTAGAGCACCCGCCTCGCATGCGTGAAGATTTTTGCAACAACGGTAACAACTTTTTACTCTTATGAAACGCAGGTAGTGTGTCAAGACATCTTGCACAAAATCACTGTATTACATTTACTCTGGATTCAACTGCCGCTACAACAAAGGTTATTATGGTTCCCTCTCTATCTCTAGCAACCGAGGAGGGCAAAGATGACGACTGTTGGCCTGTTGTAGGCAGCAAGTTATTTAACTTTAAAACAGAGCAACGCTTTTTAGTTTTCGGAGCATGTTTCGGTGTTTCAAACATCATCATCAGCCATTTTTAATGTATAATAAAGATTTACAAAATGGTCGGTATAGATAACTACTTATAACTTTAACAGTTAACGAATATTTGAATTTATAAAGTTCATTGAATATGACTGAGTAGTTATATTTACCGACCATTTTGTAAATCTCTATCATACATTCATAATGGCTGATGATGATGTTTGATACATCGAAACATGTTCCAAAAACTGAAAAGCGTTGTGTTTTTAAAGATAACTGTTTCAATTAACTAGTGAGAGTTTGTGTTAACCAAATTTGAGGCATTTTGCTGTGCTAGAATCGAAAAGCACCATTATCGTTTTTAATTCTCCATTTATTACGTATATTTTCCGCATGTACGCGGAAAATGATCACTAACTTGCGTGCAGTCTGCAACTTCGCCTTCACCTGTTCACATGCTTGTGTCAAGTTTTTTCTTTCCAAACCGTGATGAATCTTCTTCCCAGAATCCGGGTTATTCATTACGACGGTAATGCGAGTTCTTACACCGAGATTGAAACCGTTACGTACAAGTTCGCAAGCTGGATTAATAATTGAAAATTACCTGCAGCAGAAAAGAACCAGAAACCTGCTTGCCCACGGGAATCATAATATGGAATCTGTCATCCGGCGTTGGTGAAAAAATTCCCTTTGATTACGTAACAGACGCGCGTGAATCTGAGTACACCCATATCTGATTAGACACCAGTTTACGCGAAGACTTTTTTAATTTCCCCGACACAGAAAAGACAATTCAGTAATTTCTATGAGCAGGTTGTTCACGGCATTTCCAAACATATGTTCAGATGGCATCGTAATATCAAAGCATAAGGTATGTTCAAGTAGGTGTCTAATTTTCATTACATATTTTTAGTAATATGAACATACATTTTTAGCAACAAATATAATTTATCTTCGTCGACGTTTTCAAGTGCTTTAATCCTTAAACTCAGCCGGTTCTATGTACAATCGTCGAAATATTCGGGAGAAGAAAGATATTTTCGTCGCCGGTGTTCAAAAGTAAGTCAAAAACCTGTCAATTCTTAATACACTCGCTTTGTGTCTTAGGTAACGAGTCAGAATTAAAACCCATGGGGCATTCACAGGAAATAAACGATATTTAAAATGTTTCCGTAGCCCTTTTTGCCAGCTGCTGGCGTTCTACTCATTTCGCTCCTTTGAGCATACATAAAATACCGTGATAATGGTGCACTTTCTAGTAATGCGTCGCTTCTAACAAACAAATTTATTTCAAATGATTCCTATTTATTTTATAATAACGTTTAAATTTACCAAGATGTCTCTTTTGAGGGAAGTTTTCCAAGATAGATTTTTTTTCGCCGTCTACAATCTCAGTGCGAATCTAGACAACAGTATGCGATTTAAGTGATTAACTTTTTCGCTTGGTTTCTGTGCCTGTTGTTGGCAGTAGAAAGATGGCCCGTCGATTACTTTTCCTCTTTTGAAACTGCTTTTGTATCATAAAATTCTCTTGGAACGACGACCAATTCTAAGATAGCTGGTGACTCGCTCAAACAAACCAAACCAGGACGGCAATAATATTGAACAATCAACGCTGAGAAAGTGTTATTTTTCATGAAGAAACAAATATCATTTTATGTATTTAATTTCCTTATATTAACAAATATGTTGAAAAAGTTGGGCTCAATTTGTTCGAATCCAATATTTTCCAAAAGAAAACCCGCATCCCTTGACAAGTGTAAATTATATAACATGCGAAAGGCGAAGAACTGTGATTTTTTTGGAGAAGTTTCTAATGAGTAGATCTTGTTTTGAAAACCAAATGTTGTCTTTGTTTACACTTAAATTTCGGGCAATTTTGTTCCAGAATTATCTAGAAATCTGATTCGAAAAAAATCTTGAAACAAATATAAACCTGCCTGAGGGAAGGTCGGTTTATTTCTACCCGCTATTCAGCACCTCAGGCAAACAAATTGCCTGGCCTTATTTTTTCCGTTTTAGGAGAAAATATTCCCTGGTTTCCAAAGTTAACAAAGAGATGAGATTTTCTATTAAGGTAATTCCTTAGTATTGCATTTCGCATCCCTGCTGCGCACGATTTTCGCGTCATTAGCGCGCGCAAATGAGCGCGTCCTCGTAAACAACGAAAGAAATTTTCCTCAAGCTAAGCTTGATAGCGAAATAAATGTTCTTTTTCTCTTAAACGAGCATGGTGACCTATATTTTTTATTGCTTAAAGGTCAAATGCAACGAAATTTGGAAAATTTTTCTTTTGTTGAAAATCCATTTTGAAAAAATCAACTCTCAAAATTAGGTTATGCACAAACCGTGGGGCTCAAGATAAGAAAATCCGACGGTTTCCGAGAGCTTTACGAAAACGAACCAGAAATGGCCGCGCTTAGATTTGAAACGAATATACGGTATTTGTGACGTCATATTTGGCGAGCTTGATTTCATGACCAGAAAAGATTCAGAGGCTTTCGAGAAGTCATCGAGTTTGTTTCAAGGATTTTCTGAAGTTTATTGACTAGCCGATGTGTAAAAGAGATGACGACATTGATTTGTGGTCTGGAAATGTCCAAATACGGCCATGAAAGTTTGAACCATTGGAATCAGACAAAGATTTGGTCAAAATAAACTTGAATTGATCAGACTGTTAACAAGATGGTGTACGATATCAACAACGGAAGAATCGACCACATGGATTGGTGAGCCTTTCTGAACTTGTGGAAAACTACTCTTCAAAGATTAGTAATAAAATTAATGAATACAGGTTATCCTCGAGTGTTTGTCTTGTTTTATTTTGTAAACTGAGATGATGTGTGCAATTCCCTTAGTGTCAAGATCAGTTGTTTCGTTGGAATGTTTAGCATCGGAGCTCATCTTGTCGTTGTTGTTGTTTTACATGACATATGGGTGTTGCTTTCGTCCTTAGAATTTTAAGGGTTACGGGGTTGTCAAAGGTTTGGAAATCGTCAGCTTCTAGCAAAGCTACATCCTTCAAACCTGGTGATTGCACTCTTTTACTTAGTATTTTTAATGTTTTGATTCACGAATTGTGAAAATTCAATTCTGTAAAAAGGTATTTGCCATCGGATTCCCACACAAACACTGTAATTTCTGACCGCTTTGCCTACCCATCAAGGTGTCGTCTAAAACCGTGATAGGGCTTATCAAGCTCCCAGTGTGGCTTCTTGTGTAGGTTACATCATTTCCTGTAAGTCCCAGCCCTTCTGTAAAGTTTTGTGTTCCTGCACTGGTACACAAATGCCAAAAACATCCATACGAAATGCTTCCCTGGAGTTAATAATTTCACATCACTTGCACTGGACAAACTCAGAACTCAATTCCACTTGGCTACGTAAACAAAATCGTGACTGAATCTATCAGGCCACTGCAAGACATGATGCTGACATTTTTTCAGTTCCTTAAATCCTCAGGTTACATGTGCAACCTCTGATGTCAAAATGACGCCTCCATTAAACTTTATCCAATAGCCCTTACCTTGAAATTAAGCATTTCAGGACTATTGTATGCTAATAATCTTGTTTGAGTGATTGACAGGAACAATGTTGAAAACTATGTAACCGTAATCAGATATTAGCTCTACTAATAGAAACTCAATAACAAACCAGATCCTTTTAATTTGTAACCTTCCCCATCAAAGCAACTAAATTTCCTGAGCCACACACGCACGCATTACGGACCTATTTTTTTTAATTCCTTTGCCCTGGTGTGGAGTGGACAACATTTGATGCGTTTTCAAAGTGAAGTCTTCGTTTTCAAATTCCTCTGGCGAAGTGTGGACGAATTCATCAACAACTGGAGGCGAACGACGGCTAGCAACTCACAGATAATTAAAAACCCTAACTCTCCAAACTAACACCTACAAAGCGAGAGCGTTTTAAACTGAACACAAACGGTTAGCTGGTTTCTGTGTTGTTAACATGCGTTTCATAAAATTTCTCTTTCCCTAAAAAGCAATTTAAATAACCAAATAAGACCGCCACTAGTATTATCATCATAATATTTTTCTGTGTACTTGTAACGGAAATTGGAATGAAAAAATTTTTTTCCGAACTTCATCAAAAAAAGCAAACTGAGAGAAGACGAGGCGACGAAACATAACATTGTTAACTGCAGAAAAGTATCGAGTCACGTTTTCAATTTTCCATCTATGATGTTTGTTTTCCGCCTCTACGCGGGAAAAAAATCATAAACTTGGACACGGCTTGCAAGTTTGTATTTGCGTGCTTCCGTGTACGGGTCAAGATGACTTCCCAAACCGTTATCAATCTCGTTCACAGACGCGGCGTTATCCATTATTCAAGCAGTAGTTATTACAACATTTTTTCTAAGAGCTAAAAGAGCTCGTCTAGGGGGCTTATGCTGTTTACAATGCATATTACACTTGACGATCAAACAAAATATTCACAAAGGAATAGAAGTTAACTGACAAAAACAGTTGCACATGGAAATAAATGATTGGACGTACTGGAAATCATATCATTAGTGTCAAAATCATCGTGAGAAACACCCTTTAAGGACCAATCAATTTTCTCTCATCGAAAGCACAATGCCATCTTTTTCTGCGTAATTGTGCAGCGAATAGCGATACTCACCGTTACGTCACCTATTGTCATTAATGTGCCAACCAGAGGTTTATTGACTGTCGAAACAAAGGATTCTTTTGTTCTGTGGTTGGCGAAATTTAAATATCAAAAGACTTGTTTGTAAACAGTGAGTATCGCTATACAAACAACTTTTCAAGCAGAGCAGCAAAACTTCGGCAATACAGAAAATGGCCGTTTTTATACTAGAGGATGCATTATCCGTCCAGACGGATAATGCGTCTCTCATGTTATGCGTCTGGTGTAAAGACGGGACGAATAACAAGACGAACTTCGACAGACGAGCAATGCGAACTATTACGCTCGGCGAAATAAAACGGAATGGGGACTAGAGTGTTTTTGGCGGTAAAATTAAAGATAGCGGCCCTGTAACAACTTGTAAAATTGTTTTCCCGTAAAAGAAGAGCAGAAGAAGAGTTTTTAAGTCTCCAATATAAAATAAACGAGGAAGTGGCAAGGAAACGTTTCGTTGGAGAAACGGATTTCGAAATTATGTCAGCAATCGTGATTACAAAAAGCAACAGAAGCGAACGAGGTCTACATGAATTGAGAAACGGAGATTGGAGGACGAACGGATACTAAAACTGGGACGAAGTCTCTTTCAAGAAAAGGCTGAGGGTGTCTCGAGACACATTTGAATTTATTCTGGGCGAAACAATCAAGGAGTTCACTCGCATGAAACCTCACCCTACTCCACCTGCTACACAGTTGGCATTATGTCTTTACAGACTGGCACGTGGTCATGGGTGTACGTTTTTGACCTTAGGAGATCTCTTTGGGGTTGCAGAATCAACTGCTCACATCATTTTTCAAGGAGTTTGTAAGGCCATTGCGGGATGTTCGTATGACAGACTCGTTTCCCCGCCAAGAAATCTGCAAGAGTGGAGTCAAGAGCATTGTGGAAAATGTTCTGGCCAATTGGGAGTTTCCTTGTGCAGGGGCATGGAATGGATTCATGTTGACGTCACCACTAAACTTAAGAACTTTTATAGTTACAAGAAAAGATATTCTGTGACAAACATGGGATTCATTGGTTACAATAAGCGTTTTATGTGGGCTGCAGTGGGTGCTCCAGGATCCACACATGACTCCAGGGTTTTAAAAAGTTCTGGTATTTATTTCATAACGCGGTGTATTTTTTTACTTTCTTCGTCTGATGCCCGTCTTTACACGCACAGATGAATTATGCGTCCAGTCGAACTTTCTTTCGTTCACGACACATAACCATGGATAGTTCGTCTAGACGCATAGTTCGTCTTGTGCCCGTCTTTATACAAATGTTTGCCCAAGTTCGTCCAGACGGATAATGCGCCTCTAGTATAAAAACGGCGAATAGTCTTAAGGATCTTCAACAGGTGCATCGCAAAGAGGAAAGGCTGGTAATAGACAATAATGTTTTCTAATAAAGGTGGTATTTCATGGCACGAAAATTATTCAGTTATAGCTATTATTTAGTTATCCATTACGAAGGTAATGCGAGCTCTTGGAACGAGCCGCAAGCCGATTTAATAAATAAAAACGACCCGCACTACACAGAAGAAACAGTTACCTGCTTGCCGGCGGAAATCATGTTAGGGAACCTGTTATCGACGGTTGGTGATTAAATCACCTTTAATTACGTCACAATGACGCGTACTGAACACACAACATATCTGATTAGCCACCGGTCTGCGCGCAGACGTATTCCATTTTTCCGACACAGAAAAGACAATGCAGTGACTTCTTTACGCAGGTAGTTCGCGGCATTTCCAAACATATGTCCAGATGGCATCGTAATATCAAAGCATTAGGTATGTTCAAGTAGGTGTCTAATTTTGATTACATATTTTTAGTAACATAAACATACATTTTTAGCAAAAAATGTTTTACCTTCCTCGGCGTTTTCAAGTGTTTTAATTCTTAAATACAGCCGGTTCTATGTACAATCGTCGAAATACTGGACAGGAAAGATATTTTCTTCGCCGTTGTTCAAAAATAAGGCATAAACCTGTCAATTCTTAACACACTTGCTCTGCGTCTTAGGTAACGAGTCAGAGTTAAAACCCATGGGGCATTCACAGGACATAAACGATATTTTAAATTTTCGTAGCTCCTGTTGCCAGCTGCTGGCGTTCTACTCATTTCGCTCCTTTTTGCATACATTAAATACCATAATAATGGTGCAATTTTCAGTAATGAGTCGCTTCTAGCAAACAAATGTATTTTAAATTATTCCTATTTATTTTACTTTACCGTTTAAATTTACCAAGCGATCTCTTTTGAGGGAAGTTTTCCAAGAAATTTTTTTTTTCCGCCGTCTACAATCTCAGTGCGAATCTAGTATGCGATTTAATTGATTAACTTTTTCGCTTGGTTTCCGTGCCTGTTATTGACAGTAGAAAGATTGCCCGTCAAAAGTACCGTCGTCCCTTGAAAATGTTTTTTTATCGTAAAATTCCCCTGGAACGACGACCGATTTTAACAAAGCTGGTGACTCGCTCAAATAAAGCAAACTGCAACGGCAATAATATTGAAAAATCAACGTTGAGAAAATGTCATTTTTCATGAAGAAACAAATAATCATTTTATGTATTTTATCTCCTTATATTAACAAATATGTTGTAAAAGTTGGACTCAATTTGTTCGAATCGAATATTTTGCAAAGGAAAACCCGCATCCCTGGGCAAGTGTAAATTATTACATGCAAAAGGCAAAGAACTGTTAATTTTTTCGAAGAAGTTTCTGATCAGTAGATGTTGTTCTGAAAAACAAATGTTGTCTTTGTTTACGCTTAAATTTCGGGCAATTTTGTTCCAGAATTAGCTAGAAATCTGATTCGAAACAAAATTGAAAAAAATATAAGCCCTCCTGAGGGAAGGTAATCGGTTTATTTCTACTCAGGTACAAACAAATTGCCTGGCCTTTTTTTTTCCGTTTTAGAGGAAATCTTCCCTGGTTTCCAAAGTTAACAAATAGATGAAATCTTCTATTAAACATAATAATTCAGTCATTACTTTTTTTACTTTGTACTTTTTGACGTTTCCATAACGTTCTGAATGTACCGTGACTTTGGATACATATCTAAAGACATCTTTTGGCATTTAATTTTGGTGCATTCTACTTGGCTGCAGATAGCTCTACATGTGTAAAGTTACTTCTTAACCTTAGTAAACTGTACTTGAGTTGATAAGAGTTTAACTGTCGGTTTTGAAGTTTAAAAGGATAGATGAGCAAACAGGTACCGAAAATATAATGTTATCTAAGCAATGTCTGCCCGAATGAAAAATCAGAGCGACCTGAAGAAGAACATTACAAACACGTAAGATTTTATTCAAATTTTTGTCGTTGTTCTTATAATAATGCAGTTATTCGAAATTTACGATAAAAAACATATGGTAAGGTGTTCGTTTAATAGAAATAACTCGTCAAAGGTGCATCAAAAATACGTGCAATGATACCCATTAAGTGCATTTCCTTTGTCTGAATGCCGCTACGTTTCGGGGTATCAGTTACCAAACACATAGATCCTTTGCATAAATGGCGCCTAAATTTGAATAACAATACAAATACACCCTAAGCTTCACATTTATGTGGAAAGTCCTTTGTCTGGAAACATGAGTACGAGGCTAAGGTTGTACAAATTTAGGCTCATTTATGCGAAGGGTCTATGGAGTTAATGTCAACAAGTCCCAATAGATATATTGCATCGTCGTAGAGGAACAATTTGATCTGTGTTCCTTTGCAAAAATGTACATCTTGGATCAGAGTTGACAAAAGGTCTTTGTAGCGTGCGTCTTCTAGGGGTGGTAACGTTCAGGTCACAAGTGAAAAGGTAAGTAAACATTTTTGGCAGTAATTTTTTAACCTGACGTTAAAATTATTTCTAACTCATTCAGTGGAAAGGCAATGAATTACACACTAATTTAATGCAATAAAAAGGTACCTTACTGTGCTTGTCCAAGAGAAAACGAGCATTTATTTCGCTGTCGATCTTAGCTTCAGGGAAATCTCCTACGTTAATTTTTTCGTTATGTACATGCAAGCGCTCGTTTGAGCGCGCTAATGACGCGAAAAGCGTACGCAGTAGGGATGCGCAATGCAGTATTAAAGAATTACCTTAATATCACAGATGACATTTTGGCAGCTGTTTATCACGGTTTTAATTATTTAGCTATAGGAAAGTGGTCCTGAGGGAAAAATGAATATTTTTAAGTGTTGCAGCAGCGTTCATAAAAGGGTCTGCTAAATCGTATCTCGCTGGAAAAGCAATATAAAAACGTATCCTGTGGTGATTGAGCAAAATTTTTTAAAAATTCAATTACAACATTAGGCTAAGCCTAAAAACAATTTTAATCTAAAACTAATCGCACTGAGTTTCTTGAAACTAAAATTAGCATGGAAATTGGAAAACTTTTTGGTGGGCAAACATTGTTGCGCGATATTTCAAAATGTAGTCAAAGTAAAAATGATATGGGTCACCACTTCTAAGAAAGAATAATGTTTGTTATAGTTTGTGATACTTGTAAATATAATACTTTTCTGTGAACCGTCTATTGCTCATATCGGGAGTCAAAACAAGCCAAGAGATTTGGTTTGGCCTTTGCGTGCACGCAGTCTCAATGTGACGAATACTTGTTCCCGTACGTTTCCAGTGATTATTTATCTTGTAATATGGAAATTCGGCCATACTCAGTTTGTGAGATCAAGATAATTGCATGACTTTAAGATAAGTAACAATAAATTTAAGATCAGTAACAAGTTTGCTTACGCAAAGCAATTAAACTTACCATTTATCTCTCCTGACAAACTTTGCAAAAAAAGGAAAAGCACTCATATTCTAGACGCCCCCGTAAATGAAACAAAACGCTGTCACGGAAACATTGTCACACTAGATATTCCCCGTTTCTACGTGATGTGAAGTTTGGAGCAAAACGGAAGCCGTTGCGAACACATGTCAGTTTTCTTCAGAAATTGGCTAAGAAATAAACATTGCCGGCAGCTTTAAACGGTTAGACATCATTTGAAAAGTTCTTGCTCCATGATTAAAGAGTATAGATTTCGCAAGCTTCCTTAAGAAAGGCCTTTTAACTCAACCAGAAGTTATCCTCAATTTGACAAGTGATAATTGCAAGGCTTCTTCGTTGATGGCAAATCAATTAAATTGTCAATTTGTCTGCGGAAACATTGTCTCTCTTCTCAGTTTGTGCCTGTGCGCAATGTTTACTGCGGAGGAAGGATGTTTTTGATATTTTCGGAAACATTTCGAAACACTGATCCTCCGCAGTAAAAGTTTTCCCAGGAAATGCGCGTGCCAAGGTAACTGTTGTGTTTCTTAGTTTGGCGGGAAGAGCTTTTCTACTCGCACTACTAACTAAAAATTATGCAAAGCGTTCATACTACACGATGGCAATCATGTGATATCCATGCCCGACTTTTCCTTAAACACTAATCCAGAATGTTCGGTCATTGTTTCGCCTGGTGTGGACAGAAAAACATTTGATACGTTTTCAGGGTGAAGCCTATCTCCATTTTCATATTCCTCGGCGTAGGTGAACGGGAGCTAACTTCATGGATTCTCCAACAACTGGGGGTGAACGACAGCTACCAACTCGCAGATAATTAAAATCCTAACTGTCCATACTAACGCATGCAAAGCTAGAACGTTTTGAACTGACCACAAACAGATTAGCAGGGCCTAGCAGGTGTCCGTGTTGTTAACATGCCTTTAAAAAGTTCTCTTTCCCCCAAAAGCAGTTTAAATGTTCAAATAACACTGCCATTGGTATTACTATTATTGAAATTTACAGTGTACTTGTAACGGAAATCGTAATGAATTTTTTTCCCCGAAGTTGATCAAAAGTAAACTGACAGAAGAAGAGGCGACGAAACATAACACTGTTAACTGCAAGTCCGCACCGAAGAGAAAACCTAGTTTCATCAGTTTTGATACCTTGCCGTTTATTTAAGAGTTAGCTGAAACTCGCTGTGATCTGACAATGCAGAAGTTAACAGTTGACACCTCAAAGAGGAGAAATTGTTTAAATGTGTTTATTTGTACAGTACAAATCAGCCTTCCTTATCTGCCCTTGTGGTTCATGGTTTGCTATTCACAATTTTGATTGACACTCTCACACTGTTATTGTTTGCTTTCAAGACAACATTGTGAAAGTTTTTAATCATTCACACTCTCACACTGTTATTGTTTGCTTTCAAGACAACATTGTGAAAGTTTTTAATCATTATTATGCGTTCCGAAAAAAAAAAGCACCTGCGCTTTTCCAACCACAGTTGTCTTTAAGGTATCGTCTGAAACATTTATTCTTACATTTGAGTGTTTGTTCGAGTTTTGCTATCGCAATCATTTTCCTTGCTGCGATAATTCATCTTTTGAGGTTAAATTTGGTAGCAGGAACACCAATCGTTAAATGAAAAATATGTTAAGTTATCATGTTCCTTGAATTGATCTGTACAATTTATTCCATGCTTTTTTTAACGTCCTGGCGTGTTGAAAAGTAGGTAATCAGTTAGTACATTTGGCACGATTGACATATGCAAATTGAAATGTTCAAATATAAATCAACAATGTACCAGGTCGTAGTATATTAATTTTTGCAAACTAGGCCTGTCAGAATTGCGGATTTTGCAACCAATTTCTGCTTTGACGAGGGTATGTCTCTAAGTGCCATAATTTGGGTTTGGTTTGGCACTTGTCATAGAGGTTTTTTTGCTTTGCTGTGAAATCAATTTACTTTCTGGTATATCGTAGTCGGCTTCGTGTATCATTATATTCCGTCATGATCTGTACGCACTGCGGACCTATCAATTTTTTATCCGCATTCAAATAATTCAAATTGAGTTAATATTTTCAATTTATCAGCGGCTTGAAATCTTTTTGTTAGCTGCTTGTTATGCTTATCATTTTTTTTACCTCAGGAAATCCTCGACGGATGACGGAAGAAAGATGGTATTAAGATCAAATAGAGACAGACGATGAATCCAATTACAGAATTCTTCTCTTTCCAAGCCGTTTCTATGCTCTGAGATCAGGCCAAGCAAACGAGCAAGATGAAAACAAACTTAACATTTAACTCAACAATAGCACCGACAAAGGTGGATTTAGACGAAATCCCAATTGATGGAGAAATCTTGTCGGATGACGCGACGTGGATTTTGACGAGCGCTTTTATTATTTTCACAATGCAGTCCGGATTCGGCCTTCTCGAAGCCGGAATGGTCTCCAGAAAAAATGAAGCAAACATCATGGTTAAGAATGCAGTGGATGTGGTTTACGGCGGATTGTCTTACTGGCTTTTTGGATTCGCACTCAGTTTCGGGAAAGGCGAGCAAAGAAATTCTTTTTGCGGGCTTGGATATTTTTTGACGGACGCTGATGACAGCGAAATGGGGCATGTGTTTTCAAAATACTTTTTTCAACTCTCCTTCGCCACGACTGCAACTACCATCGTTTCTGGCGCGATGGCAGAAAGAACAAGCTTGAAAGCGTATACACTTTACTCATTCTTAAACACTCTGACATACTGTATTCCTGCTTTTTGGGTTTGGGATGACAGTGGCTGGCTTCGAAAAATGGGCGCCGTTGATGTTGCGGGATCCGGTGCTGTGCATTTAGTTGGCGGAGTGAGTGGTCTGGTGGCGACTATAATATTGAAGCCCCGGATAGGAAGGTTTGACGACAATTCTCCATCAAAACAAGTCATGGCTTCTCCTACAAATGTAATGCTGGGTACCTTCATGTTATGGTGGGGTTGGCTTGGCTTTAACTGTGGTAGCACGTTTGGAATAAGCGGCAAGAAATGGAAACTTGCCTCCAGGTAGAAAATTAGTTCACTTTTTTGTGTATACAACAAATTTATATTTCGCAAATCTTTTAACACATTCCTGCGTAAGGATATTAATGTTTGAGAATCATCTCAGTAAACTTCCAGTCGCCCAGAGATTCGTGTACTTTGAAAGAATTTTTAAATACAACGAAAGGTGTAAAGCCTTAATTGCTCGAGGTTTTCACACTACTTTCTCATTTTTTTACGAAAGGGCCTGTAGTATTTGCATTACCATGTAAAATGAAAAATTAACGATACATATGTTTGCTCTCAACCAATCACAGCTAAGTAATTTCTCAGCCATCTAATAAGCCTGGATAAGCTTGTGTACACTGTCTATACTCCTCCTTGTTTTTATTTGTTCTGTTTTGAACATTTAAAAGAAAGACAAGAATTAAAGCTTATTGAATCGGAGTTTTTACAGAAAGGACATTTTATATTTTGTCAGGGGATTTTCCCAAGTGCAATAAGGCTGCTTCTTTTATACCTTTTACTCGGTTAAATGAAACGATTCTCGAAACGTCATTTGAAATAAAATTGTGGGACTTGGCACTTGACACCTGCTTCTCACCTTTTAGGTCAGCGGTCGTAACTATCAATGGCTCCATAGGCGGAGGCATTCTGGGAATGCTTTACAGGTAAGTAAGCCAGAAAAATTTAGTATTATATATTTTTTTAATATGGCGGACGACTGACAAGGCTCGAGAAATATACTTTGAGCTACCACGGTTTACAGTTGCGTCGGTTGTGAATACAAAACACGATGTCTTCTTCTGATCTTGTTCTTATCGTTATTCCAACACATTCCTGCCCTCGGCGATTCGAAGTTCGCAGGGCAACATCATTTAGTTTTTTTCTAATTTAACTATTAAGGGAAACTAATTTTGGTGCTGCATTTTTTTATTTTGGTTAGTCGTCTAAAAGAAGATAATTAAACTTGTTAAAGAAAAGTATTTCGTCACTGTATGTAACTTTCGAAGGAAAACATGCTGAGTGGTTTATTGCGTAGCCCCACTGGCTTTTCGTGCGGGCTGTGCAGGGCATTATGATAGCTTAGCTTGTGACAGTTGAACAGCGGTTTGATGGGTCCTGTGGTTGATCTTTAATAACATACGGCTTGCAGAGTAAACAGGAACTCAGTTGCAATCAAATGATGTAGGTATAAGATTTGAACAGAGAGTTTTTAAGCGAAGTTGAACTCGGAACATTACTTGTTGCAAATCGACTAATCCTGTTGAAAGTAAAGCCCTCCTTTAACATTCAACTAAGTGGTAACATAAGCCCCTTTTTTAACCCCGAAACGATACTAAGAGCACCCCTGTCCAATTTTTAGGGCGCATTGTAACAAGCATTTGACCGAGAGAATCACCAGTTTCTCACAAACACCTCAAATTCAGATATCATTGAAATTAATCATGAAATAAGACGTTTTTTTGATTGTATGAAGGTATTCCCACTAGTTACACCTGAAGGAGTTGTCAAGGATCAAAAACAGTGAAATTATGCGTTCCCTGTGATTGCAATAGAAAATCCGCCATCAAACTGGTTTGCCATCCTGTCATAACTAATCTATTTCGCTGGTATCCTGCTGTTTAGCTTCTTCAAGGTTACTTCCCACCTTCGCGGGAGTCTTTCGGGGTCTTCGGGAAAAAAATTCGTACGTGCGCTAGTTTCAGTAAAACCCTGACAAACTATACATCAGAAGAAAGCTTAATAAATGGAGTTTACGACAAAAATATATTTTTAGCGATTTTTCTGTTTAGTAAGTGTCAGGAGCCGGTAAGACGTGAAAGACTTTGAAACGACCGAGGTTCCTTCTATTGAATTTATCGGATATCAGATACCGCAGCACGAGCAAAATAACTACACAGTGTTATTCACGAGGCATCAATCAACAACAGTGTGTCGGGAAATTCTGGTATTTAAAATATTTTTCCAGTGGCGTCCATTTGCGCAACATGTCTCGCTTATTTTTAGGTACTCCAAATTTAGATGCGGATATCTTGACAACCAATCAGAATATCGAAAAAGCCTGACACACTTTTGTTGATTGATGTTTTGTGAATAGCTGTGTGCATTCAATTTGCTCGTGCTGCGTCATCCGATACCCGATAAATTCATTAGAACGAACCTCGGTCGTTTCAACTCTTACCGGCTCCTCGCACTTACTAAAAGGAAAAAGTCGCTTAAACTATATTTTTTTATCGTAGACTCCATTTATTAAGCTTTCTTCTGATATATAGTTTGTTAGGATTTTATTGAAACCAGCGTGCGTACGAATTTTTTCCCGAAGGACGCCCGCCAAGGTGGGAAGTAACCTTATTAATTCAATTTTTCCATTTACGAGACAATCTAATCTCTAACCTCTGGAACACTAATCTAATCTGTGTACCCTTCTTCTTTGAATCACTCGTCCCCAGAAAAACAACTTACACTATAATTTTTTTACTTTTATTTCTCAGTCACATTTGCTTCAAAAAGAAGTTAGATATTTCAATCTTTGTAACCGGAATTCTGAGCGGTCTCGTCGGCATAACAGGTAAATTAAATAACGACGTGTAACACAGGGCGTTGTTGTAGATATGGTATTATTTCACCAGCTAGATATTCGATGCAAAAAAATTATTAGCAACACATTTTCACCTCCCTTTCTTTCATTTTACATACACTCGTTTTTTTTCTTTTTTTCAGCTGCTTGTGCTCTTTGCAGACCTTGGGAAGCCATCGTCATCGGTGCAATAGGTGCCCTTCTAGCCTGCCCTGGTTGTGCTCTTCTCGAGCGGCTCCGAATCGATGACCCTGTCGGTTGTGTCTCTACGCACGGTGTGGCAGGGGCATGGGGTGTACTGGCCGTCGGCCTTTTTGCTGAGAAGGAAGAGACGTTCTCCAGTGAGTTTGGAATCTTTAAAGGTGGTCCGTGGTGGTTCTTGGGAGTTCAGCTGCTCATGATTGTAGTTTTGACCGTCTGGGCTGCGTGTACAACTTTTGTAGAGCTGCTATTGGTTGAGAAGGTTTTTGGACTGCGCATGAGCGTGGAGGATGAGCTTTTGGGAGCTGACAAAGTAGAGCACGCAATTGATGAGTACGTTTGGAACCCAACTGAAGCTACGGATATTTGCCGCGAAAACGGGCGC
Organism: Catalaphyllia jardinei; assembly: GCA_022496165.2. Lineage (NCBI taxonomy): Eukaryota > Metazoa > Cnidaria > Anthozoa > Scleractinia > Caryophylliidae > Catalaphyllia > Catalaphyllia jardinei. The sequence goes on along the minus strand of CM042754.1, from coordinate 2,154,653 downwards.
GCTAATGACGGACTGAACACAGCAGAGGACATCCTGAGTGATCTAGAAATCACTAGAAATGAGAACTCACCAGAACGCAACCTCAATACAAAGACACTTTGAAATCTGTAGGGAGACTAGCAGCTAGTCTGTGACCACTGTTTCTAGGAATGACCTGGTCGTATTTCTTTGAGTTAATTTTACTCCTACAACAAATTTAGAGCGTGATAAGAATGTAAGAATGATTTGTTATGTGTTAAAGAGAAGATTCATTGTAATTAACTCTATCGAATTACTGGGTTTGAGCAAACTGAACGATGTTTGTAACATCCACAATGTTGGCGTGAATTACACCAAGTGTATCAAAATGTAGAAAAACATTACAATGATTCTGTATTAAGCATCAATCGATTCTAGTACGATCGCAAAATGGTGAGAGCACCTAAAATACACTACTAGCAAATTCAACGACATTCTTGTAAGCAAGGATGTAGGGATTGCAAACAAAAATGCTGCCGGTGGTGGGTATTGTTTTTATTTTCTGGATTACACCTTTTACTTAATGTTCTCGGCCCAAGTCAGCCATGATAACAAGATTACCCGCTAACACAAAATACAGAGGCAATCCTCCTCTATCGAACATTGCTTGGCCATCTCAGCCTTTTCATTCAGTTATAGTATGGGAACCGCGTAGCACCCGTCAAATAGAAATATTTTTTTAAAAAATAAATGTTTAAGTGTCGATACACCAAATCCCCCCTGGATTATTAATTAACCTATTAAAGGAAATTTGGGAGTCCCCACAGACCAAAGAAAATTTGACCTTGGTAGGGTTTGGCCTCACGATCTCCAGTTTAGATCTACCGATGCTCTTCCGACTAAGCTACGAGGCCAGTACGGGAGCAAGTCGCGATAGAGCATCTAATCAGGAGGTCGTGGGCTCAAACCCCACCGAGGTCAAACTTTCTTTGGCCTGTGGGGATTCCCAAATTCCTTTAATATAGGGGGATTTGGTGTATCAGCAGTATTGCCTACTTCCGGCACCCAAACATTTATTCAAATTTTTTTTTTCCATTCAGTTCACTTGATCCAGAGCTTGATGCCTGTCATTCTACTAATGAAGGTCGCGGCTTTCATAACACCCCCTCCAATACCCCCTTCTTCTAGCCCCCTTCATCCTGAACTGTATCTTGTTCTTGTTCAACTACAATCCGCCACTAGAGACGAGATTTCAAACGATCATTGCTTTGTTGTTTGTGAGTTTTGTGCGCGTCGGAAAATATAAACGTGTGCCAATTCTATTAATTACACAAAAATGAACCCTCTGGGCGGCTGTTATTAGTGTTTGCTGGCGCGGGTCTTTCATATGACCAAAACCAACCTCGTTCCCAGGGTCTCTTATCTTACCGCGCCCTGAGGCCTCAGGGGGCGGTAAGATGAGAGACCCTGGGAAGAGGTTGGACCAAAACTTCCAAGGTTTCTTAACTTTTCGATACAGCAAAATACTTCCCCACAGAGGCATTTCAAATAGTTTATGGCATTAATTATATCAGTTAAAAGATCTGAAGCATTTCTGTTGTAGGGAAGGGACTAG
>CM042754.1:2133830-2145580 GCA_022496165.2 Catalaphyllia jardinei | reverse complement strand
TAAAGATAGATCGGTCTGTAAAAATGCCATGACATGCCTTACTATGATAGTTGCACGCTCCTAGTAATGGGCTCCTGAATCAATATAGTTCATTTTTCTAAGATGGCGGACACTGTTGTCTGTGGATGATCTTGTTGAGGACATCGTCATGGCGTTGGATAACGGAAAACACTTGGAAAACACATACATCATATTTGCATCAGATAATGGATTTCATTTAGGTAAATGTGAAAAATGTTTGTTTAGTGTGCATGACAGATGTGTTTATTTTCTTGATAGAATATACATGAGATCATGATGTAGAAATCGAAACAAATAATTGGTTGTCGTTTGTTTTTTCACCGCGTTTCAGCCATCCGAAAATGTTACACTTCACTTCCGGTTGGGTTCGAAACTGAGTGCGAGTTTTTAGTTGCAACAGAAAGATTATTCCAAGTTTTAAGCGCCCTGTAATGGAAGCCACGTTGCACTGCTGATGTCCTACACATCGGTAAACTGAGATGGTCTTCATTTCTGTTATTGAAATATATAAATTTAGCCAAGCCTAAAGGCGAAGCCCCTGGTAAAAAAAATCATAATGGATAGAGGATAACTTTTCCTGGATCAGAAACTTAAAAAATTATCATTTGTAAGCATATGATTGTTCAGTGAGTGGGTTCACTACTTTTTCTAGTAACATTTTAACAAACCATACCTAATGAGGGTACCCAAGATTGTACAAATTTCGCATGTAGTACATCAGGAACTTTCCAAGAGACGACAGTGTGCAAGCAATATGTCGGAAGAAAAGTCAAAACCGCGTCTGGGCCTTGCATATGGTGGCTTCGCCCGCATTACGAGCGCAGCAGTCAAAGCAAAGCTGTCCTACCAAAACGACACGATGATAGCCTTTAACTTCGAAGCTAACAACTCTTTAATTGTGTTTTCCTCGAATCTCAATGTTTCCCTCGACTTCGTCTCGGGAAACATTGAGATTCTCGGGAAACAAAATTCACTGTTCCCCTCAGGACAAGTCATTAAGTGTTTATTATTACATACGAAGCACCACATTTTGCAGCCATCAGCCAGTATTGTCTGGCTCAGATTTAGCCTGAGGTATGCGCTTTTTGGAAACTGTGAACAAAGGGAAGATTTCTCAGCACTTATGGAATGAATTTCTAAAGTATGGAACTTAGATAGCCAAAAATAAACCACGACGGCGAGGCCGACGGTAATTTTGATTTAAGATTATTTTATGTTTTACCTACCAATTTTATGGTACGCTTGAGTCATTTACTTTGTTTCTAACTGTCTAAATAAGCACAAAACTAAACCTGGAACATCTAGTAAAAAATGTGTTTCTGTTTTACTTTGAAAGTTTCGCATTTACTGAGATCCATCAGTTTGTTTGTCGGTATTAAAACATGCCTCAGCTGAATATGCTACGAATGCGTTCAATTCCACGTCCTCCAAAACAACGCAGAGTTCGGTCATTTTACGTTGTTGTTTTGCAGAGGAGGGCAAAGAAATGTACAAATATTTATAACTCACGTGCACAACTATTGTTCTGGCCCGGGCTGTTCGAAAGATGGATAACGCTGTCCACCGGTTAAATTTCTATCCAGCGGATAGCGTGGTTTGTTTTGTTAACATTTATCCGCCAGAGAGCGATTTATCCAGAGGATAGCGTTACCCAGCCTTTGAACAACTAGGGCCTGCTCATTTAACTTTTTTTTTGGTGACGTTCTCGTTGCCGTTGTCGTCGTGTTTTGCTTAAGGTTCCTGTTGTTTTGCAAAAGACGGCAAAGAAATCTACTTAACAATTGGATTATGAGCTCGAGATTTCTATCGCGTGATAGTTGACAAGGGGGCAGCCCGAGTCAACTATCACGCATAGAAATCGAGAGCGAATAATCTACTTGTTTTAGTATAAATCTACTAGTCGTTCAAAACTTTATCTAAATCCTCTTCACAGGCATTTCGAAAACGCCAAGAAATGGGCTTCGTTTTGCCGACAAAAGTACACTATTTGATAGATAGTGAGTAGCGTAGCCAATCAGAGAACGGCATTCGTGATAGAACGCTAGTAGATTTATACTAACAAGAATTATAACGCACGTGCATAGTCATTGTACTGCTTATTAAACCGATTGTTTACGGACGTTCCATTACGTTTGCCGTCGGGGTTTTCGTGTTTCCCATAGGGTGACAGAGTTGAATCTGGGTATAATACATTCTGTCACCTACCTAGCACGTTTAGTTGAATCTTTTCAGAAACAGGAGTTAAATACTACACTTATATGCCCAAAACGCTTGCAGACTATCTTTGTCTCATGTGTTTCATAGCAATTCTCTGTCTAAGTTAGAAAGGACATTTTCATTAAACAATAGACCTCAGTACGATTCTGGGGAATAACTACAAAGTTTGTGGGGATTATTCCCCAGATTATTGTGCTGAGGTCTATTGTGATAGGCTGGACTTTAATATATCGAAATTGGTCTATTAGACTTGAATGCGACCTCGGTTCAAGCGCAAGGCAAGAATATGACGAATTTTTAAGTTTTATTAGAATTAAAGAATTATTTTATTTGAATTATAAATTATTAGAATTGTAAAAGTAGAATTGTTAGAATTGTAGAATTATCATATTATTACTGAACATATTTCTGTTTTTCTTAACTTTTAGCTAGGTACACGACCCCACAACCAAATCGTGATTAACTAAAGGATTGTTGTTGTTGTTGTGTTACTGTCGTATGTGATATTCGACCTTGGTTACCTCCTCTGTTTCTGCAGGTCAGTTTTGTCTTTCCCAAGGCAAACGCCAGCTGTATGAGTTTGATGTCCGTGTGCCTTTTATGATCAGAGGTCCAGGATTGATGGCAAATAAAACTTCTCAAGTGAGAGTTTCTTGTCCAGGAAAAAATAAGTAGAGTTATTAGTGCTTTTGTAGCCCACTTAGTGGACTCATCTCACATCAGGTTCAAACACATACAAACAACGTAGGTATGCTGAGTTTTCTTTTTGTCACTTTGTAGAGCCCTATTCTCAACATTGACATCGCGCCAACAATTGTGGAGTTAGCTGGTGGAAAAGCACCTGAAATTATGGATGGTCGGTCAATTTTACCTCTTTTGATACGTTGTTCAGTCCTAATACAAGCTATTCCAGCTGGTATATAAGGGAGGATGGTATAAAGATAGATATGTGCGGATGGAGAAGCTACGACTGGTCTCTAACAATTTTTTTGGAATTGTTGTTTCTAGTAGATAGTGTGTCCTGTTTGGAATAACACGCATTGTAGACGTCTATAGGGACGTTGATTACCGCTTTTTTACTTATCGTTTCTAGAAAGCAGAGGTTGAAAACGGCCAGAAGGAGGTAAATATATTAACTTGTAGCTAGTTTTAATGAAAGGTATTGTCTAGGATGATATTTGCTTCAGGCGAATTGGTTTTTGTTTCAGGGATATAAATAAATATCTTATTCTTACGAGTGTCCAATGAACGTTTTTGAGTTACAAGTATTAAAACGGTTTGGTTCCTTTTGTAGATAACATACAAAACTGGTTTTACTTGATAATTTTATACAAGTCTTGAATTGTCGAGCCTGACCAATCGAAGAGCCGACACCCCCACATGACATTTGCTTCAGGCGAATTGGTTTTTGTTTCAGAGATATGAAGAAATATCTTCTTTCGAGTGTCCAATGAACGTTTTTGAGTTACAATTATTGAAATGGTTTGGTCCCCTTTCTAAATAACATAGAAAACTGGTTTCACTTAAAATTTCATACAAGTCTTGAACTGTCAAGCCTTAGCGAAAATCTTTCAAAAATTGAGGTCAAATTACTTAGTGAATTACACACACAAGATGTGAAGAGCTTTTCAGCAGTGTAATTGTTGTTTATAAAGACCAAGCTTATTTTAAACCTGTTGCATGCATCTTCATAATTATTTATCATCGTTCTTTACCAGGAAAGGGTGGAATGGCGCACAGACTTTCTCGTGCAGCATCACGGAGAAGGTCGACTCAAAATTGCGGTATGCCCACAACTTTCCGCTGGACTCTCGGTAACATACAGTGTGTTTTTATCATTGTTTAGACATAAAGGCCCGGCGAAACGGATCCAACATCATCCAACATTGTTGAATCCAACATTGTTGGACGATGTTGCACATTGTTGGACGAGGTGGCCAAACGAATGCAACATGTTGGATTCAACACTTGGACTCGAGAGGTCTGGGTCCAAAATCTTCCCAGAATCCTTAGAAAACAAACGCGCGCCATATTGGTTTGCCTAAAAGATGGCGTGCGATCGATCGAAGAGGTGTTTAGCCGCTCTTGCTCTGCTTGAAATATTGGAACAGAAGGATGATAGAGTCACAAAAAGGGGAAAGACTAGACACTGGATAAAGCGAAGGGGAGGGCCAGTTCGCCTGTTTAGATTTTTTTCATTAATAAATGCCGATAGCTTACATCGGCGATAGCTTACATCGTGGATATAGTTTGCAAAGCCATAGTCAAAAATGTTGGGCCGGTTTGCCTTTAAGAGTGATTGAAAACCTTCCTCATTCACCATACCGTATCTTAACATCCATGCGGAACGCACGAAGCAAGTATAAAGAGTGAATCATTGCCATGGAAACAAATACCCGCAAAGTCAGCTTCGCGGGCATGCGCGCGTTCAGCAATGTTGAACACGGTGGCCAAACCAATGCAACATTTTTGTTCACACTTAAGAACAAAAGAAATGTTGGATGATGTTGAAGACGAAATTTGATGGAAATCAAACTTCGTTCAACATCATCCAACATCATGCAACATTGTGCAGCATGGTGGCCAAACGAGTGCAACATGTTGGATTAAACAATGTTGGATGATGTTGCATCAACATTTTGGATCCGTTTGGCCGTGCCTTGAGCTTAGCTCAAAATAGGTAAACAGTGCAAATATTAGGTTTGTACAGAAAACGCTACATAGAAAGTAAATGAGGTTTCAAAAGCAAACTTGCGGCATTTTATGGTTTGGAAGTAATATATTAGACACGAAACAACTAGTTTGAAGAGAGCTAAAAATATGATACGTAGCAGAGTATTTTTGCCGAACTTAGATATGTTTGAAAATAAATGTGGTCAGACACTGTCTTGAGTGTTTGATATCTTCACATTCGAAACTGAAACTAAGAAGAAAATGGAGAAATAAAATAGTCAAAATCTATGCTAATTAAGATCAGATATCCAAACATCGCCACGGTCATACTTCTTGAATTATTAATGAGTTCGAGAAGAGTTTGTCCTGAGACTGTTTTTCTTGCTTGATTAAGCATTGCAGGCTCAACTGTGTGTGAGGATGCCTGGAACAACACGTATTCATGTGTTCGCTCATTGAGCCAGTCGGAAGACATGATGTACTGCGAGTTCAAAGACAAAGAGGTAAGCTTGATTTTGTGACGTGTGGTTAATAAGCCCTTTTCGTGCCACCATCATGTTTAATGATTGACAAGTCTTTCGATGGGTTTTTTCCTTTGCCTAGCACTCTAACTGGGTGGCGTCGTGGTTAGTGTGCTCGTCTCCGGATCGAGCGGTCTGGGTTTGAGCCCTGGCTAGGAACATTGTGTTGTGTTCTTGGGCAAGACACTTTACTCTCATAGTGCGTCTCTCCACCCAAGTACGTGTATAAATGGGTACCGGCGAATTCAATCCTGGGGGTGTAATCCTGCGATGGACTAGCATCCCATCCAGGGTGAAGTAGAAATACTCATAGTCCCTTCAAGCTACTGAAACCGGGTTCAGCTCAGGCTTGATGAGCCACTTGGCTCGTATGCAAACTTTACCTAACACTCTAGCTGGTTTGCAAAACTCATGTGTTATAAGGAATCAAAAGGAGATCGGAAATGACATAGGCAGGTTCTCCCGAGCTTGGAGGAGATTTCAGTCGTGTTTTTACAATGCATTTTTAAGTCGCTGTTCAATGTTTATTGGAGCTGTTGTTGACTTATTTTTGTTTTCTCTTGCTCAACGTCACGTGCATATAGGAGTTTGTGGAGCTGTATGATACGAAGGAGGATCCTGCTCAACTCAACAATAAAGTCAAAGACGCTTCCTCTCAATTCCTGAAAGCAAAACACAACCGCCTCATGGATTTGATATCATGTTCAGGGAGCTCCTGTAGAAAGAGCTCAAGCAAGGATGTGGGGCCACTCTGATCATCGACTGTTTCCCAGATCTCAGTAGCTTTACTTACATGAATTTCAATGCCCAATTATTCGGAGACGATTCAGTGACTTTCTGATTTTAGAGGTTTTATGAGTGTTGGCACACCTTTTAACATCTGCAAGCGATGTTTATTCTAGTGGAGACACCTTTCGGGTCGTCACGTAATCTAAAAAAGATTGCGTGACGAATCCAAAGCGATAGACCTAATTATGACGTGACATGTTCATTGATTTTCTTTTAGTTCGTTGGTTGCTTGTAGGAGTGGATTTTTTTAGTTTTTTTTTAGTCTGAGTCCTTTTTAAGTGTATTCATTATATTTTGGCACTGGGAAAATAACTGTTCAACGTCGTGATCGTTTAAGGCTGGTTTTCACTAGTGACGGAGTCGTAGTCGGAGTCGTAATCACAAGTGTAGAGCGATGCAATCTAGTGAAAATCAAACCGACAGAGTCAGAAGCAGAACACTGATTCTGCTTATGACTCCGTCGCTTATGATCAAATGAAAACTGCATTGTCGGAGTCGCAAGCAGAAGCGGGAGAATAAACCAATGACAATGTTTGACTCCGTGCCTTGCGATTGGCTGGTTCTTCCGCTTCTGCTTCCGACTCTAAAAACCTAGTTTTCACTGGATCATAAGCGACGGAGTCGTAAACGGAATCGGTAGAAATGGAAACGTTCTGATTCTTCTGACTCCGATTCCGTCGAGCTTGTGATTCCTCTTACGACTCCAATTTTCGATTTTCACTAGTTTATAAGGTCTCTTACGACTCCGACTATGACTTGGGCTAGTGAAAACCAGCCTTTAGGAATTTATCATGAATAACTGAAAGTTATATTTTATTTTATGAGAATTATCAAATACTTTACTTGTTTATTTACTTTACTTGTTTATACCGGAATTTGAATCCTAAGGTATTGAAGATTCATTTTGAGAAACATTTCTCCCTGTAAGTTCAAAGCTTGTTTTCTCACTTGAAACTTGACCTCAAAATTTCAGGATTGCTAGGTCTTACGAAGTCAACGGTAATGCCTTCGAGTTCTTAGGATAAATCCTCTGAACAAAAATTGTGGGGCCTTGTCGGCTTGTGTGTGATGGCCAAGACAATTTGCCGGGACTCGCGCGCGCCTCAACCAACAGCGATTACGCTATGTGTTCCGGTAGTTGCTAGGCCTGTTAAGAAGCGTTTGTTCTAGGTTAGTGTAACAGCTTTTCAGAGTGAGTCGTTGAAAATATTTTGTTCTATAGGTTAAGCACTGAGCAGAGTGCCAGTCAATGTTGTGGTTTGTCAGCTTACGACGTACAGCAAGGTGATTGTTGGAATCACCAAATCTCATGCCTGTGGCTCGTTTGTGTTCAGTCAGTCTCGTGTTAACTGAAGGTTTCTGCCTGTCTCACCAATGTAGAAAGCCTGACAGTCGGAGCATTGTTCTTGTAAACTGCTTCCTGTCTATTGTTGGGTTCGTTCCTGTCTTGGTCAGTAAGTGTTGTAACGTAGTTGTAGGTTTGTAAGCTACACAGATGTTGTAGGGCTATAGGATCCGTGAGATGATCTCAATGGTCGAGTTATAATGTAAGGTATAGTCACTGTAGTAACAATTGTTCTGTTCTTGTTTGTTGCGTCAGCTTTAATGGGTCGGTAATTGTTTCGTCAAAGTCATCGTTGTAGTCGTTTTTCTAAAAAACACGTTCAAGCATGATCTGTTTTCGTCACGTAAGTTGTACGGTGTGTCACAAACTAGTTGCGCTCGTCTTCTCAAAATCTTCATAGTCGTGCCTGTGTGAAGTCGGGTTGTAGGATGATTCGTCAAGTAATCTGCCGGTATGCGTCGGTTTTCTTTGCACTGACGTTCGCAGTTCGTTGTTGCCGCGGTTTACCAAACAGTTTGGAAAAGGAAGTTTTCCATTTTCTTCGATTTCTTTAGTAAAAACTGGATATCGGCGTTCTGGTCCTTTAGGTGGTCGCGAAAAGCGTCAATTTTGTCTTTGTGAACGGCGGTATAAATGTCGTCAACTAAATTTCTGTTAAAACACCACCTACCAGGACCTTTGTTCTCAATCCATGATTTAAAAAGCTTAAATTTTCATGCTCTCGCTTTAACCTGGGAAAACTACCTTTTGATCCCAAAAATCCGTCACCAAAATCACAGCCAGTCCTTTTTCCGTTTACTTTCTTTTTCAAGCATTATTTCCATAGGAATCTCTTGAGATTGGGAATATTGCAGACTAAACAAACCAGGACATGATTACTGATGAGCTCGCTTGTTTGGACGAACAGTTGAAATCACCCAGTTTATCCCAGTAACAAAGATGTTTGATTTAGGTAGTTAAATATCGTAAATCCTCAAATTAGAGCCTATCCTCAAAAAAGCGCCCCCTTAAAATAAACGCCCCTGCTATCGGCCAAAATGTAACATAAGCGCCTCCCTTCAAATCAGCGCCCCTCCTTTCGGCCAAAATGTGACATAAGCGTCTCCCTTCAAATAAGCGCCCCTCCTATCGGCCAAAATGTGACATAGGCGTCTCCCTTCAAATAAGCGCCCCTCCTATCGTCCAAAATGTAACGTAAGCGCCTCCCTTCCAATAAGCGCCCCTCCTATCGGCCAAAATGTGACATAAACGCCCCTCCTACCGGCCAAAATGTAACATAAGCGCCTGCCTTCAAATAAGCGCCCCTCCTTTCGTCTAAAATGTGACATAAGCGCCCCTCCTATCGGCAAAAATGTAACATAAGCGCCTCCCTTCAACTCCTTATCAACTCATCCAACCACTGCGAACTGATCTTGGAAACGGATGGTAGTGACTGCATCTGTTGGTTCACTGCCCGCAGCCCAGCCAACCTTGTGCAGTAGACCGGCTAAAGGGGTTAGATCACGTTGTTTTTCAAGAGAAACGGGATCGTTCTGAGACTTAGTCTGAGCAAATGTGACAAAAGCCGAGTTTATGCTTTTTGCATCAAGGCAGAAGTTATCACAATTTATGGAAAGTCCCTCTCTTACTGTTAACGAGAACGCAATAGAACAAGTAACCTCTGCTAAATCCTATGGAATTTACATCGATCAAAATATAAACTGGGAGCACAATATTGAAAATATCTCTAAGAAGATAGCTTGTCCCAAACAAATTCGGCATCTCACTGTATTTAATATTTTAATTTAAGTTTATCATAGCCTTGTTCGACCACATTTTAATTATTGTAATGTAGTGTGGGGAAACTGCAACAAGGGCCTTTCTGAAAAACTTGCCCTGCTCGCACTCTTATGTCTGCGAGCTATGATAGTGATTTGGATGATTTGCTCCCGGGGATTTGCTCCGGTTACTTGGGTGGCCAAGACTCTACTATCAAAGATTGGAACATGAGTCTTCTTAATGTGTAAAACATTTCATGGTGTGACACCTGATTATCTGAGATCAAGATTCGTATATCGTGACAATGTAAATGCTTATCGTTTAGGGAATACCGAAAACACATTAGTCCTTCCACAACCTCTATCTTAAGAGAACTTTTTCACACAGTGGAGCTCACTTGTGGAACGCCTTACCCATAGACCTAAGACAAGCATCTTACAACTACAGTTTTAAGCAATATCTTAATTTTAAGTAACTTTTTAGACACGGCCTCAGTGAAAAGCATTTTTTTATTTTCTAATTGAATTGTTGTTGTTAATTTTTATTGTAGTAAATAGGTTGATAGGTAAATAGTCCTTTAACAGTAATTAGCTGATGGAAAAAATTGTGTAAATATTATCAATTCGCTCTAAATCTCGGAATAGCCCTTAGCTGGACGACATCATCCTTGGTAATGAACAACTCACTATGGCTAGAACAGTTACTAATCTTGGAATCATCTTTGATCAAGAAATATCATTCAATGATCAGATAAATCAACTTTCTAAAACTTCATTTTACTTCTTAAGAAACCTGTTCAAAATTCGTAAATAGTTGACAGATGAGGCCATTTGAAAAGTTCGCCATTCGTTTGTAGCTGGATTACTGCGACTATATATATATCTTTACTTTGGCCTGCCCAAATATCAAGAATTTTTGGCAGAAATCGTGATGTATTTTGCTCTTCGAGAACAGGCTTTTTTCCTTCTCTTCCGGCGGGCAGTCGAGGCTTGTTACGATTGACCTGTTAAATTTGTTCGTATTTCGTCAGCCGGGCGTAGTGGCGCACGCCTGTAATCCAGTTACTTGGAGGCTGGGGTCGTTGAATGGCTTGAGGGTGGGATTCCTGGGGGTGGTTGTTCTATGCAGATCGGGTTCTCCAGGTTGGTTAAAGAGGAGCGAATCGGCCCAGAGTGGAACACAGCAGACAAGAGCTCAAACAGTAGTGGAATCTCTAGTCCTTATTGCCCCAGGTGGGGCATGGGGCCCCAGTAGTGGAATAGCACCTGGAAATAGGCGATCATTCACACCCCGTCCGAGATAGTGGAACTCGACTCTATTTTTTCTCTCTTTTCGTTTTTTTTTTTTTTTCCTTTTTGCCTATTATTAATCACCTATCTAAGTTTTTTCTTGTTTTTTATTTTTTTTTTACCCAATTACAAATGTCCTTTCTAATTCTTTCTACAAATCAAATTTAACAGAAGTATTTGGCGTCGATATACTCGTGATACAAGACCTGAGAGTATTTTGATATGTGCGCTATATAAATACTCGTTATTATTATTATTATTATTATTATTATTATTATCATTATTATTATTACCATTATCATTATCATTATCATTATCATTGTCATTGTCATTATCATAACATTATCATTATCATTATTACTTATTATTATTATTGTCACCATCATCATCATTATCATCATCATCATCATCATTATCATTATTATTATTATCATTTTATTTTATTTCATCTTATATCTGACCACGATTATATCTTACCACGATTCGAGAAAAATTAAATGAGCGCCACTCTCGATTAATCGCACACGGCTTCCTTATAAAGCAGGTTTTTTATCATTTCTCTTATTGTAGTAGTTGTTAATAATTTTAATTAGGTAGTTAGATTAATTCCACAATTTTAAGCCCTGAAGGAAGTACCGTGTCTAAATAAAGATTTTGCCTTACCTTACCTTACCTTACCTTACCACCCTTGAATATGCGCTACCCCTACACCTCTTTCCCCCTCCCCCCATAAAACCCGCCATCTTCTCCTGATTTTAGAATGAGGGCTAAGGGCGAAGATTTCGGTATTGGTTTACTGACATAAAGATGAATGGAACTTGAGCCGACTTCACTGGTAAAACCTTGTAGGTCTGACCAGGATACATAATAAACCATGCGCTATGATAAAATCTGCTTTGCGACTCAGTGGATGGCAAACATGGGGCTCCGCTAATGACTGGGGCAAGGCGCAAGTGCTCGAGAGCAATCTTGACAGACTCCGTTATAAAGTCCAACGAACAAAACAAGCTGAGCGCGGTCTTGTTACAGAGATTCTCATAAAGCCCCTGAAATTGAATCGCTCTGCTTTCGGCAATTTATTCCTCGATAGTGTCCCACAAGTGTGTTTGTTCACAAACTATACAAACATCCATGGTG
>CM042754.1:2121330-2128830 GCA_022496165.2 Catalaphyllia jardinei | reverse complement strand
TTCAGCTTTAGAAAACTCAGAACGGGAAATTAATTCCGAGTTGAACGAAAAAAACCCCTATGATTACTTATTGATAATATAAATATGAAAAAAATCACATGGAGGAAGTGCCGGAAGATATTTGTTGTCAGAAACGTTTATTTTTTCTCATTCGAGAGGACTTTTTTCAAAGTTTCCGTCCAAAATTTTTTTTTATCATTTTACGTGACATCATCGGCTTAGAAAATTCCTTTGTCTTTCAACCAATTATAATCCAGAATTTTGATGTTCAATTGGATCTGGTGTTACATGCATATAGATCTTAGCATCCTGTTAAAGCTATATTATGCCTTAATTTACCCTTTTTGATCTATGGCGTCGTCATATGGGGCAACACGTATGAATCAACACTTAAATCAATATTTATACTTCAAAAGAAAGCCTTGCGTACTATCACTTTTTCTCAATATGATAGCCCTTCGAGCCCCTTATTTAAATCTCTCCAGGTAATCAAATTCTATGACCTTGTCACATTTCATATTGCTACATTCATGTATAAATTTCATAATCAGCTCCTACCTACTGCCTTTCATTCATTTTTCACTAAAGTAACCAATATTCATAAATATAATACTAGACTTGCAGCAAAACAATCTTACTATCTTCTTTTTGTTAGAACTAATTACGGCAAGTTTAATATTCAGTTTCAGGGTCCCTCTATATGGAATTGTATTGATAAACACATAAAATTATCATCCAAAGCAATGTTTAAGAAACAAAATCAAGCCCAATATTTAAAAAAATACTAGCTTCGCCTCAATTCAATATATTTAAGGCTGTTTTGCTCTATCTTCCAATTTATTATTGTTTTTTTATTTTCCTCCTACTATACTTTACCTTTTATATTTCAATGTCTTAGTTTATTATTACTTCTATTTTCTTTTTTTTTTGTGATGTATATGTGTGCGTATGTGTGTCCGACCTAAATTATCCAAAACAAATTGTAATGCTGGCTGCCTGCCCCTTTTAACTTTTTAGTTATTTCAGGCAGCCAGACCCCTATATATATATCTCTATCTATTTAAATAATTTATCTGCATGTAAGTAAGTTTATGGGGTAAATAAAAATTGTTGTTGTTACACTTGAATTACACCGCCGGCTCGGCCAATTAGAATCGAGTAATTTTTTCATGCATATTGTGAAGTCAAGAATCTGATACATGATATATGATTGAAATAAAACAATTTCGCCAAGACTTGGGTTTGTTTGGTTTTTCATCCGCGCGTTATTAAAAATGTATTCGAAGAACTCATGACCCAGATGCATAGACTTTCTATAGAGACGCCATGTTGGTCCCCCACAGAGGGGCGCCAACATGGCCGCCGGCCGTAAAGTACTAGAAAAATCTGTCATATGTATCGCTTTCACGCCTGATTGCAAAATGTGAGTGGTTGCAGCTTTGCTTGACACAATTTCCAAAAATATGTTTAACTCAAGCCAATGTAAAAATTAAAACTATGTGTAAATGACGAGTTCCTTCTTAGCTGGTAAAACCTTGTAAGTCTGGCAAGGACACACAATAAACTTTACGTCATTAAAGCACAAAATCTGCCTTGCGAGGCTCCACTGATGCCTGGGGCAATACGTCAAGTGCTCGAGAGAAATCTTTAACGACTCCCTTATGAGCTCTACCAACGACCAAATCAAACTCGAAATACCCCACAACTGTGTTTGTTCACAAACTATACAAGCATCCATGGTATACATGTAGGTGATTTTTACATGACTTATCTTATCAATCTAGAAATAGCACCACTCAGTTAAGACCCTGCGCAAGCGAGGTTAATGTTGTTTCTAATAAAGAGAGAGTTGATAAACAGTTTCTAAATTCAGCTCGGTGCAATAGCTATTCGTTTATTAAAAGTTATAAAACTTAAATTCTTGGAAACGCTCGGTGTTTCATTTGAGTTTCAGAGTTCACAAGTCCGTTCCACTTTCTTTTTTTCCCAATTCGACTTCCGCCGACCAGGCTCCGTGCAATCGAACGAAAGCCAAACTCTGACAAACTGTATCCAACCAACATTGTGAGGACATCGTTTGGCGCTCAATATAACTTTAATATCAAGAATTAATTGTTTCGTTCCTTAAAATAGAGTTATCGGGAGAAATCGTGATGTATTTTGGTGTTCAAAATTAAGCTTGTTTACTTCCGGTGGGAAGTCGAGGCTTGTTACGATTGACCTGTTAAATATGATCGCATTTTGTCAGCCGGGCGTAGTGGCGCACGCCTGTAATCCAGTTATTTGGAGGCTGGGGTCGTTGAATGGCTTGAGGGCAGGATTCCTGAGGGTGGTTGTTCTATGTAGATCGGGTGTCCGTGCTAAGTTTGGCGTCAATATGGTGAACACAGAGGAGTCTGAGTTCTCCAGGTTGGTTAAAGAGGAGCGAACCGGCCCAGGGTGGAAACACAGCAGGCAAAAGCTCCCGCGTCAAACAGTAGTGGGATAGCAACTGTGAATAGGCGGTCATTCACAGCCCGTTCGAGATAGTCAAACTCGACCCTACTTTTTTTCTTTTTTTTTTTCTCTTTTTTTGGCTAATAATTAATCACCTTTCTAAGCCCGTTCCACAAAAAAAAATTGACCGAAATTATTTGACGTCGATATACTCGTGATACAACACCATACAAATGTCATGCTATAAAAAATGAAAATCATAAGCAAGAATTTGGGATATGTTATATGATTGATATAAATTAACTTCGCTAAGGCTGTGTAGTTTTGCATTCGCACGGTTTTTAGTCGGAGAAGTTATGACCACATTTATAGAGCTTTGTATGAAGACGCCATGTTATTGCTCCTCAGATTGCACCAACATGGTGGCTGTAAGGTACTAGAAACATCTGCGATAAATTTTGCTATTGAAACGGGTATTACTCTAGGGCTTCAATACATTGACTGCTTCAATAACTTACCAGAATACCAGCGATCAGCTTTCCTGGAAAGAAAGTTATGAAAAGTTATTTTAAACATTTTTTAATCATTCTAAATTTTGAGCGTTTGAGTTTTGAGCGTGTCGGTAAACATGAATTTGCATCAGTAGTATTTCGTTTTTTATTCATCACGCCAGGGCTGTGGCCTCAGTCACGTCTCGCCTCGCCGTGTGACTGCATTCTTTCTCAGTCTCTCCACACAGACAACATTGCAAAAGCACAACAGAGCTCGGGGCATTCACATGACGAGAACAAATCGTATCCAATATGTCGGCCAACAACAATGTAAATTGTATTACTATAGTATTAGTATAAGTAATCTTACGGTTTCGAGTTCAATTTAGAATTAATTTGTACGACTGAGTTGCTCGAAGCTGAAATTGCACTCGCCGAAGCGGCTTATGCAATTTCAGCTTTCTGAAAACTCATAACTGCAAATTAATTCCGAAAGCAACGAAAAATTGGAAACTGCATGATTACTTGTGGATAATATAAACATGAAAAAGTTCACGGGGAGGAAGATCTTTCTTGAGGCGTCTTTTTTTTCCATTCCAGTGAACTTTTTTCAAAGATTCCGCACAACATTTTAGTCATCATTTTACGTGATGTCATTGGCTTGGAAAATTCCTCTTGTCTTTTAGCCAATCATGATTCAGAATTTTGATATATAATTTGCATTGGTGTTACACTTTTTGCACTGGTATTACAGTTGAACTACACCGCTTTTGGCCAATCAAAATGGGAGTAATTTTTTCATGTATATTGTTAAGTCAAGAATCTGTGATATGATTTATGATTGATATAAAACAACCTCGCCAAGACTTAGGTCCGTTTGGTTTTTCATTCGCGCGTTATTCGAAGAAATCATGACCCAGATGTACGACGTTTTGTATGGAGACGCTATGTTGGTGCCCTACAGAAGGGTGCCAACATGGCTGCCGTCCGTAAAGTGCTAGAAACATCTGTAATGAGTTTTGCTTTCATGCCCGACTGAAAAATGTGAGTGGATGCAGCTTTGCTTGACGCAATTTCCAAAAATATTTAAACTCAAACTATGATACTTTCTTTTTCGCTGGTAAAGCCTTGTAAGTCTAACGAGGACACGCAATTAACCTAGGTACGTCACTGAGGCACAAAATCTGCTTTGCAACTCATGGATGGCAAACATGAGGCCTCACTGATGCCTGGGGTGATGGGTCAAGTGCTCGAGAGAAATCTTAACAGACTCCCTTATGAGCTCCACCAACGAACAAATCAAGCCGAGAGCGGTCTGGTTACGAACGTTCTTAAAGCCAACAACAACAACTGTGCGTCTTCACAGACTGTACAAGCATCCAGGGTGTGCATGTAGGTGATTTTCATATGACTTGTCCTAGCAATCTAGAAATATCATCACTCCGTTCAGACGCTGCGGGAGCGAAGTTGTTGTTTCTAATAAAGGTAGAACTGCAAAACAGTATCTAAATGTCAGCTCGGTGTAACCGCTATTCGTTTATTAAAAGTTCTAAAAATTAAATTCTTGGAAACCCTCGATGCTTCATTTAAGTTCCAGACTCCACAAGTCCGTTCCATTTTCTCTCTCTTCCAAATCGAGGACTTCAACTTCCGCCGACCAGGCTCCGCACAATCGAACGAAAGACAAACTATGACTAACTATATCCAACCATTATTGTAAAGAAATGCCTCGTTTGGCGCACAAAATAACTTCAATATCAAGAATTGTGTTTCTTTCCTTAAAATGGAGTTTTCAGCAAAAAACATGATGTATTTTGGTCTTCGAAAATAAGCCCTTTTACTTCCGGCAGGTAGTCGAGGCTTGCTACGATTGACCTCTTAAATTTGTTCGTATTTCGTCAGCCGGGCGTAGTGGCGCACGCCTGTAATCCAGTTACTTGGAGGCTGGCGTCGTTGAATGGCTTGAGGGCGGGATTCCTGGGGGTGGTTGTTCTATGTAGATCGGGTGTCCACGCTAAGTTTGGCGTCAATATGGTGAACACAGAGGAGTCTGAGTTCTCCAGGTTGGTTAAAGAGGAGCGAACCGGCCCAGGGTGGAAATACAGCAGGCAAAAACTCCCGCGTCAAACAGTAGTGGGATAGCACCTGTGAATAGGCGATCATTCACAGCCCGTCCGAGATAGTCGAACTCGACTCTGATTTTTATTTGTTTGTTTTCTTTCTTTTCTCTTTTTCTTTTTGCCGATTATTAATCACCTTTCTAGGTTTCACCCTGAAACCGTTTGCACAAATGTCACGCAATCTATAGACTCAATGCAAAAATGGCTACCTTTAAATTATTCTTTTGTTCGTATTCAAAACAGCCTCACTAATCTTGTTCGGGATAATAAATTCTTCACAATTTTTGTCTCAAAAGCGAGGATAGTGAGGCTATTTTAAATACGAACAAAATAATAATATAAAGGCAGCCATATTTGCGTAGGGTCTATAATGTAAATCATATTAGTATAGGATTAGTGCAAGTAATCTTACGGAGTTCAATTTGGAATTAATTTGTACGCATGAGTTGACCAAAAGCTGAAATTGCACGAGCCGCTTCGCGGAATGCAATTACAGCTTTTTGGAAACACTCGTAAGTGTAAATTAATTTCGAATGGAACGAAAAACTGAAAATCGTATGATTACTTGTTGATAATATAAACATGATAAAATTCACGTACAGGAAGTGCTGAATGATCTTTCTTGAAGCGTTTGTTTTCTTCTCATTCGAGATAGAACATTTTTTCAAAGTTTCCGCACAAAATTTTACGTGATATCATTAACTTAGAAAATTCCTATTGCCTTTCAGCCGATCACAATTCAGAATTTTGATGTATAATTTGCACTGGTGTTGCACTTTTTGCACTGGTGTTACGCTTAAACTACATCACTCTCGGCCAATCAGAATCGAGTAATGTTTTTTATGGATATCGTTAAGTCAGGAACCTGGGATATGATTTATGATTGATATAAGACAACCTCGCCAAGACTTAGGTCTGTTTGGTTTTTCATTCGCGCGTTATTCGAAGAAATTATCACCCAGATGTATAGAGCTTAGTATGGAGATGCCATGTTGGTGCCCTACGGAGGGATGCCAACATGGCCGCCGCCAGTAAAGTGCTAGAAACATCTGTCATAAGTTTTACTTTTACGCCCGGCTGAAAAATGTGACTGGTTGCAGCTTTGCTTGGAACAATTTCCAAATATATGTAAACTCAAACTATGATACTTTCTTCTTTGCTGGTAAAGCCTTGTAAGTCTGACGAGGCTACGCAATAAGCCTATGTACGTCACTGAAGCACAAAATCTGCTTTACTATTCATGGATGGCAAACATGAGGCCTCACTGATACCTGGGGTGATGCGTCAAGTGCTCTGGAGAAATATTAACAGACTCCTTTATGAGCTCCACCAACGAACAAATCAAGCCGAGAGCGGTCTGGTTACGAAGTTTCTTAGCAATTTGTTTCCGGAATACCCTACAACTTTGTTTATGCAAGAAAGTTATGAAGTTATGAGCATGCCGGTAAAGACAAACGCTCGATTTTCATTCATCACGCCAGAGGTAGGGCCTGAGTCACGCCTAGTCACGCTACATTGTCACAGTGCGCGACTGCATTCTTTCTCAGTCCTCCCAAGAACACAACAGACCCCGGGACATTCACATGACGAGAAATTCTAGTTAAAAATCGTATCCATTATGTACGGTTTGTTTACCTTTTGGTACAGCAAAATGTTTCCCCAGCAGAAGCATTTCACATTGTTCCTTGCATTGCTTTCTTGCTGTTCGATTGCTGTTTCGAGCGTCGCCGAGAAGCCTCCAAATATCGTGTTTATCCTAACAGATGACCAGGATGTTGTTCTTGGAGGCCTTGTGAGTCAGGTTTAATTCTGAAGCGTACCGTAACTGTTTATAGTAAGGTTGTTTTCTTCTTGCTTTGGGCATAGATATTGATTCAATTTAATGCAATCTTGTGGTGGAAGAAGTTGCTTCCGAAAAAACAGAGAAGATTTTGTCCCCAGTTTCGTCGACTTCTGGTGCATCATGCATTAAATGTATTGTGTCCAAACAAAAATAAGCTCGGTAATATTATATTTTGTAGAATAAAATTGTTGTATCTAGTTACTCTTTGCAGGCATAGTTTTGTTTGATGTGTAATGATATTGGTCAGCATAATATAGATACTCTTTGCTCTTTTGCTTGCTAATTAAACTACTTAATTTATAGTTTAAATTCAGTAAGATAAATTAAAGTAGTACAATCATTTATATTGTGCTCATGCTGTGGGTATTTTTTGAAGTTGTAGCTTGGCAGAACATAAACACATTTTGTTGACCCAAAGTTTGCTCTGAATTATGTTCAAAAACAGAGTCCCATGGATAAAACGAACCTACTAATTGGCCAACATGGAATCAAATTTGATAACATGGTAAGTGTAAACAATTTTGGTACAGCATTTTGTGTCATGAAAGAAAACAGTGTCACAGGTACCAGGTGATCTGGTGACGTAATGAAGAGGCCTGGACACAAAAAT
>CM042754.1:2110958-2121320 GCA_022496165.2 Catalaphyllia jardinei | reverse complement strand
GTACCAGGTGATCTGGTGACGTAATGAAGAGGCCTGGACACAAAAATTTTAATGCCGTATCCCACAACCGCTCGCGGCCTGAGGTGTTGTTTTTGAATTTAACATGGCGGTCGCGAGGGCAGATCTCGTCAGTTCTACTTCAACTTTTATTCTTTGCATTTGGTAACAGGAAATTTGGTAGACACGGGAAATGATCTGCTTCGTTTTGGCAATGGGAAAACAACACTTAGGACCGCACGTGGTTGTGGGATATGGCATTAAAATTTTTTGGCCGGGCCTTTTCATTACATCACCAGATCACCTGGTACTAAAGGCATCTGCAGTTAAGCGTCAGTTGATATCCTCAATCGTTACCCTTGATCAATACTCATTTGACGCTCAATCGGCACTCCATCAACATCTCGGTCGACAGTCAGTTGAGAGTCAGCTAATTTTCGATAGATTCCTTTGAATCAGTCGACATTCAGTAGACTATTGACCAATTGTTGATCAAGGGTTGATCAAGATGTTAGTCAAGGGTATCAATCTTATTGATCAATACTCAACCTCTTATACTTTTAGCACACAGGGTCCAGAAAATATGTGATGTATTAATAAATGTTGGTACGTAGACCCTGGATCGAGCATTTCATGTTGGAGTTAAGTCTGAGGTCTAAAGATACCTAGGGATGTGACATAAACTAGTACATAATATTAAAACTGAATCATTAAATAATGCAATTGAAGAGCCTTTATTGGTTTGGCTACCATTCTGAAAAACTGGATCATTGGAGAATGCAATAATATTATTTGAGTTTTGTGAGCCATTATTTCATGCTGTACAAATATGTTAAGTGTACACATGATTCTTTATAGCATTTTTTTCTTTTATTTTAGTCAAGTTTTCTATATTTTCGGGGCATTGTTTATAAACAATTAATCCACTCACGAGATGATTACAGCCCCTCCAAATATAGTTAACATATGACTGTGTAATTTTAAGTGCCCTTTTTATTTTCATTTTTTTTAGTGTCATTCTATATTTTGGTTTTATTTTTTATTGAAACAATTATTATTTCATTATTTTGCACTTGTTGGATACAAGATGGTTTGTATGGCTTTGTGCTGTTATAAGTTATTCAGCTTGCGTGGCATATACTAAAACAATCATTCACCTCAGTGTCGATGAAAGTGGTGAATAATTGTTAAGTATTATTCAAATTGTGGCTTAAAAGTATGAATTTTACTTTCTCTGGTTGACAACAATATTTAATTACTCAAAAATAAATTATTTCTTGCCACCATTCACTATCCTCTATATATCACAGCCCAACTAATTATTCAGAGAGAATGACATGGCATTCGTGATAGACTGAATAGTCTAATTTAAGAATGTTTACACTTATTGTTTCTATGGAATGATCCTTACTACGCACACAAATTTACACACTAGGTCATGCATGAGAGCATCGCTAAGCAATAAAATGAGCAATGATTCTGGAATGGCCATTATTATACCATTGCCTGGATTTAACGATCCTAGACATTCAGTGACCCCTATTTTCCTTTTGATGGATGATTTTCTCTACTGATTTTTAAGTTTAGTGAAAAAAATGAAAAAACTCTATCAAATAGAAGTTTGAATTTTTTGCAAAATGCACCATCGAACGCTGCTCTTTTTACCTCTTTGTTTATCAGTGTGATGTTTCAAATACCTCTTGAAGGGTTAAGTTTTTTGAAAATGTTGGTAACATTTGGAATTTTTTACATAACATTAACAGACCCACTGCTATAAAATGTGACTAAAATCATTTGCCTCTGTTGACTCACCTTCAATGTTTTAAACTATATATCCCTGTAGACCATGCTGAATAGGTCCTTTGCACCATGTGGTCACATGGTACAGATTAAATTATGCTGGGATGCAAATAATGCATTGGGACTTGGTACCAGTCCAGCCCGACTTTCCTTGTTTTGAAAGTCCCACTGCATTATTTGCATCCCAGAATTTATTCTGCACCATGTGACCGAATCGTCCAAACGGCCTATTATGTGCACCAAATTTTCAACTTCAGGGTTGTTTTCCACATGCTTTATCTTATTTTAAAACAAATCTATTGACTGGAAAATTTTCAGATGAAGATCCTTAAGTCATTTATTTTTTTGTTATAGTTTGTTACAAGTCCTTTGTGCTGTCCAAGCCGATCAAGCATTCTAACTGGTCAATACGTACATAACCATCATGCCAAAAATAACTCCATATCAGGTGGATGTTCAAGTCCAGGTTGGCAAGCAGGACCAGAGAAACATTCTGTCAGCACTTACTTGAAAGATCTGGGTTACAGGACATTCTTTGGTGGAAAGTACTTAAATCAGTATGGTATGAAATCAGTGGGTGGTCCTGAACATGTTCCCCCAGGCTGGGATGAGTGGCTTGGATTAGTGGGTAACTCTAGATATTATAACTACACCTTGTCAGCAAATGGAAAGCCAGAGAAACATGGAGATACCTACAGCACTGACTATCTTACAGATATTTTGGTGAGTAAAACTGAGGGTTTTTCTTCAGGCTATCTATTTTTTTTCTTCCTCCATAAAAATCAACACTTCTTAATTTTATTGCAATTCAATCTGGAAATAGTGGTCAAAGAGCCTCTCCAATCTGTTGGATGTACACTGCAAATTCCCATTAATTTTTCTTATTTTTTATTTATTTCAACCATAATTTGTTGGGGGTTTTTTTTCATTTTTTTAGAAAAGTCATGCTGTGAATTTTATAAAGGAACAGTCAGAAGCGTCACCTCCATTTTTTATGATGGTTGCCACGCCTGCATGCCATGCACCATTCACCCCTGCACCTCAGTACAAGGAAAACTTCAACACCAGTAAGGCACCGAGGACTCCCAGTTTCAATACAGCTGGTGGATCTGTGAGTGTTATTAATTAAGTTACTTCGACCTGTTAACAAATGTTAAACCCTCAAATCATTTTTTTTTTCATCTCAGCCAACCAGTTTATAGGTGAATCAAGATCAATAAATATTTACAAAAGATTCAAATCATATTAACTTTTTCCAGGCTAGTCAGACTCTGCAAGGGGAAAACAAGCAGACAGGAGGGAAAAAGGCACCTCCCTTCATGTTCATTTGCACTGCTCTTCCACTTTGGTGAGGAGTGACGGACTGGTCACATATCCCTCCGCTATAATCTGAGTGCAAGTTGAATCAGATTTACTATGGCACCAAGGGTGCTTGAAATTTCAGTGCAGGACACAGAGTTGTAAAACAAAACTTTTATCATACTCTCACAGTTATGTCCGCAATTTGGGCAGAAGACAAAGGCCACATAGTCTTCTGCATGCACTTCAGACCCAGATGCGAGGGATAATTAATGGTGTAGATTTATTTTATTGTTCATCTTTAGTCAAAGCACTGGCTCATCAGAAATACTCCACATCCTATGAAGGACTCATCTATCACTGCTTTGGATAATTTTTTCAGGGACAGGTTTGGAACATTTTTTAAAAGTAGTCATTCAACTCTGTTTTAACTCTACAGTTAAAAATAACAGTACTTACAGTTGTGACAGTTCACAAAATCCACCTAATTTGTGTTTTTAAGATGGCGGACACTGCTATCTGTGGATGATCTTGTCGAAGACGTTGTCAAGGCACTGGATAATGGAAAACACTTGGAAAACACATACATCATATTTTCTTCAGATAATGGATTTCATTTAGGTAAACTGTGATCAATGTTTGCCCAATTTAAGCATTGTGTCAGAGAGTGCGTTACAGAATGGCTACATATCAATTTGCTGTTGTTGTTTCGTTGCTTTGATGGACGAAATGGTTAATGTGTAGAACTTTGGATCAAGTAGTCCAGATTTGACCAACTTTCTGGGATCGCAAAAGTGATAAATCCCATCAAACTGGTAGGTGAAACAGCATGTTTAGGGGGAGGGAACTAGCCATGAACTAAGCATCCCCACTCAGGAGGGTAGCCATACTTCATTCACTTCGTGTGAGAGAAACCTGTGGGAGTGAAGTGCTGGAGGAGCCATCCAGCTCCATTAATAATATAAAATTCTGCAAGCAATGGATGCCTATGATAAATTATTAAGCATAAAGCTGTGAAGTAGAGGTTAGGATTATAATTTTCCAAGCCAAAAAACAGCTTAGCAAAAAATATCCATTATACTCATTAACACAAGCTAAATAACTAGCAGAACAAGCCATCGATGGTTGGAAATTTCAAAATCTCTGGTCAGAGGTAAATAGTGCTTTGCTAATCACCTCCGAATTTGCCAATCAGCATGCATGAAAAGGACCATTCACATATGTGATATATTCTTGATGCAAGATAGTATTCTCCCCACATTTGTGGTAATTTTTTTTTCAGTATTATTTTTGAAACGTCAGCTTCCGAATCTTTTTACCGTGGCCAATTCACATTATCAACTCGGTTGATAAAACCAGATTATCTTATAATACTCCCACCGACGCAGCACCACAGTGTCTTTAGAAACTTACCCCCTTTACTTGGTAGAACTTAGACTAGCACAGGTCACAAGGACCTTGGAGACCATTTTTAAGTGGTAGGGCTTAAAAAAATCTGGCCAATACAAACAAACGTTAAGGTTAGTGTTTTGCCAACTATCTTGCATTTGCACCCCATTTGGAGCCATAGAAAAACAATCGCAGCAATCAAAGTGGTAGGGCTATAGCCTTACCAGCCCCTCCCTCTCCACAGTCCCTGGATCACAGTTCTTTAAACAAATCATTTATTACCCAACTCTCTTCGTTAATAACTTGTGTGTAGAGGCTTGCAGACAGTAGGTGGGTTTTTGGCCTTATTTACCTCCCCTTTTTCTGCAGGTCAGTTCTCCCTTCCACAAGACAAACGCCAGCTGTATGAGTTTGATGTCCGTGTGCCTTTTATGATCAGAGGTCCTGGAGTGATGGCAAATAAAACTTCTCAGGTGAGAGTTCCTTGTCCAGGAGAAATTCACACTGGAACATGTAGAATTTAGTGTTCTTGTTAGGCATTTTGAGGGCTCAAGTCAACCCACATAAGACACTTCAGGCATTTTTTAAGTTTTGGAGTTTTCCTTTTGTCACTCTGTAGAGTCCTATTCTCAACATTGACATCGCACCAACAATTGTGGAGTTAGCTGGTGGAAAAGCACCTGAATCTATGGATGGTCGGTCAATTCTTCCTCTTTTGGTACGTGGTTCAGTCCTTAATCTTGAACCTGTTGCTGACTTATACTAAGGTTGTATGAAAATATAGTTCAGTAATTCTATGGTTGGTAAAATAAGGCAGTGGCGGATCCAGACCTTGAAGCAAGGGGGGATGGTTTTGTTTTGTTTTCCCTGCTGGCTTTTCTTTTTTCTGTCATTTCTTCTTTTTTACCCAAAATAAGGGGGGCAGGACCCCCTCCCCTAGATCTGCCCTACGCTCGATTACCAGCCGCTGTTCGGAACCCTGTGGATTTCTTAAATTCTTATTGCCGCTTGTGGGGGATTGGGCCAGACCCTGTGGAATTACTATTTTTAAATAATAAGTTACCAGTAGAATACCTTGCATTGTATACGTCTATAGGGACATTGATTACCGTGTTTTTTTACTTATCGTTTCTAGAAAGCAGATGTTGAAAACGGCCAGAAGGAGGTAAATATATTAACTTGTAGTTAGTTTTAGTGAAAGGTATTGTCCGGTTGCACCCTTAGAAAACTTAGTGTATTTCCGAGTTTTTAGTCCAATCAATGAATTAAAGGCAAATATGCTTTTGTTTGTGAAATAGGAAAAAGTTCTTTGGAGAAACAGTTTTGAATTAGTCTTACAACGGTTTGGTTTCCTTTGTTGATGAACAATAAAAAAGGATTTCCTTGGATTACTTATCAGGCTTTGAGGTTGAAGATGTGGGATTTTTTGGTAGTTTGTCAAGCGTGAGTGGAAAATGTTTCTCATCGGATTCTCATACAAATAAAACTCTTTGATTTCTGACGCTGTTGTCCACAAGTGTGCCCGGCCATACCCATGAAGATGGTTTCCAAAACCATGATGAGGTCTAAATTCTTCGATAATGTATCAGTGAAGAATGGTCATCGCAGTAAATTTTACAGTTTAAGGAACTGGAAAAGAGAAGCCTGAAAAGACTCAGGGCTTCAGCGATGATCATTCTTGACTTTCATCTACAACCGCAGTTGAAATGTGAATTATTTCATATATACTTCAAAAACTCATTAATAATAATTGAGCCTAACAGCCAATCAAAACACTGAGAAAGCATCACATCCATGAGCTTTATATCCGATAAAACACTCCTCGTTAGTATTCTTTATATAAAGAATACTGATAAGGCATAGCTTGTTTTTCTTGTATGCTAAAATCTTCCCCCCACAATTTGAACCTTTGTTCGGACTCCCAAGAGACCCACTTTTTCAGGAATGTTTTTGAAGCCGTTTAAAAAACCTGCAGCACGTGTTTTGTCGGGTTTTAAACCACGAGGCGCAGCCGAGTGGTTTTAAACCCGATAAAACACTCCTGCTCGTTTTTTAAACATTACTTCAAATCATTTCACTCCTCACGAGAGATATGAACTCAATAAATTGACCTCGCTCCCAATGTGTTGCTTCATAGCTCAGTTGGTAGAGCATCGCACCGGTATTTGCAATTGTCACGGGTTCGAATCCCGTTGAAGCCCTGGGTTTTTTTTTTTTCAGGCTTTTTCTTACCAGTTGCTTAAATTGGAAAATTAACTGCGATGATCATTCTTCACTTTCGTCTACAACTGCAGTTCAAATATGGATTTTTTCATATGTACTTCGCATTATAATGTATCAAAGTTACGAGAATGCAAAAGCCTGGTGTATTCAAAGTTAGTTTAAGTTATTGCCGTTTATCACGACCAAGCTTATTTTAAAACCCTGTTGCATTTTAAAAATAATGATTTGCCTTTGTTTTTCTTCAGAAAAATGTGGAATGGCGCACAGATTTTCTCGTGCAGCACTACGGAGAAGGCGATCTCAAGATCGCGGGATGCCCAGAACTTTCCGCTGGAGTCTCGGTATTAAACATGAACTGTGATTTTTTGTCATTCTCAGACATAAGCTTATTTAAGGTGGTCGAACACAGTTTTCGCACAAGGATCTCAAAAAACAAACATGCCGTCAATAGAGCGATCATTTTATTTACTCAACACTCTATAATTGAACGCAGTGCCACTGCGTATTTCATTTCAAAGATATATTATAAAAGGTAACGATGGGAAGAACTCAGCAAATTTTCAGCTTTTGATTCTTTATACCGAAAGAACCCAGTTAAATGCAACGCATGCGCAGTTACTTGAAAAATTGAGACCGATTGCTTTTGCAGAAAAGTGCCGATTTCTAACGATCCAGTCGTTAGAATTTCAAGAAATTTGGCAAAAAAATTCAGAAACCACGTGAATGATCTATCACGAAAAATCTGAATTTTGACATAGGGAATTTTTAATGATACAGAAAACGATTGACGGTGAATTACGAAAATCGCCTATTAGTCTCTATGTCAAAATTTTATTAGAACAGTGTTGACAGAAGGGATTTAATGTCAATTCGTAGTGTGCAAACGATGAAAACAATCGAACGACTGGATTTTTTAAAAAATAAACAAAAAACATTATTTAAGCCTTGTTTTTTAACCAGCTTCGTTGCCATGGCAACAGCTCACCCCCTAACCAAAATGCGAGAATAAATACTTCTGTGATTAACCTTGACTCCTGCAAAGCAAAGCATAGTTTAAAAGTAATGGTGAATTAGGCATAGGTACTTGAAAACTGTGTTCGGCCACCTTAACTAGCAAGTCAAATTGAGTAAACAGTGTAACTATTAATTCAGTGCAATCTGTATAAGCGGACACCCTTGTGACATCACTAGTATCCACCTAATACAGATGTCTGCTCTAAACAAGTTCTAATATGTTGTGCAATAATGTTTAGTTAACTCTTTTGTAACACAGTAACTCAGTGTAAGATCAAACACCGCTCATAAACAATGTCCAATCATTCAGTGCATCAATCTGGAATAATCTACTCTGTAGCATTATTAACGACATCACTTAACAATGTCTAGGACAGTTCAAAGGAGTCTGAGCTGAGCTGTCCGCTAATTGCAGGTTTGGTGCAACAAAATGGCTTGATATTGGTCTTCGTGTCCACTTAACAAGCTGTCCGCCGAAAGCAGGTTTATTTTACGGTAAATGTGGGGAAAAAATTGGGACTCGCTGTTGTCCACTTAATAGAGGTTGTACGCGTAATACAGGTTTCTCTGTAGGCTTATTCAAAAACGCTAAAAGAACTGAGTAGAGTTTGTCCTGTGACTGTTTTTCTTGCATAGTGTTGCTGGCCCAACTGTGTGTGCGAGGATGCCTGGAACAACACGTATTCATGTGTCCGCTCACTGAGCCAGTCGGAAGACATGATGTACTGCGAGTTCAAAGACAAAGAGGCAAGCTTGATTTTGTGGACTTGAGAAGCCCATTTTAGCCACTATTATCTTTTATGATTGATAAAGCTTCTAAGTAGTTTCACAAAAGGTCAACTCTTCTGCAATCAAAGCGAACGCGACGGCAGGTTTTCCCGCGCTTCCGGGTTGGCACCGGTTACAACTGCTGGTTACTTGTTACTGCCTCGAGTTTCCATTGGTTCATTGCGTTTGTTGTCATTGACAGTGATTGGCCAGACGTCATTTCGTAAACCGTAACGCTCAAAACTTGGCTTTATAGAGCGTCTTCAGTTCAACCGGTTCGCAAAAACGAATTTTCGTCATGTTTCTGCCAGTTCACTTTTGAACTCTCTCTTTCCGGCCTTTGTTTGTCCCTACTCTAGTACGGAATATACAAGACTCTGGTGTCGGGTTTTTCCCCTTTCTCAGCACCACGAGCGTTTGTCCTGCAAACTTCCCGTGTTTTATTTTTCATTTCTTTTTTGACTATAGGCGTTTGTGGAGCTTTACAATGTGAAGAAGGATCCTGCTCAACTCAACAATATAGTCAAAGGAGCTTCTCCGAAATTCTTGAAAGCAAAACACAACCGTCTCGTGGATTTGGTGTTGTGTTCAGGTGACTCCTGCAGGAAGAGTCCAAGTGAGAGCAGGGATATGGGGCTCTGAAGTGCGAAGGACGTTTGAGCTATAAACAGCGTGGAAATACCATGCTGATTATCTGTTCACGATTTCTTGCACCATCTTGGTTGGGTGGTAAACATTTTAAAAATACGGTTAATGTACGTGAAAAGATGAGCTAGAAGTTCAATGCTTAGACTGGTTAATAATTTGAGGGTGATTAACATTCGGCTGAAAATTTTAAGTTTCCACAGTACAAGAGTTTATCGATCACATTTGTAGAACACAGCTATGCTGGTAGGAGTTGCAGCTTTTGTATAGACGCTTTACCCCTCAAATTTGCCCAGTGACTTTTTTTTACCAGGTATCTTTAGTTTTTGGTTCGTACTAAATATTTCAAGAGTCGAATTTTTGGTGAATTATTTAGACATAAGATTCTTGACTTTTCTTATACGTACATTTATTGACATTGATTCTGTGTTTGCCCCACCCCACCCCACCCCCACCCCTCTTCATAAGATGGCGTCAATTTGAATCGGATTAGGATCTCAGAAGAACTGGACACTATTCAGGTGTGTTTTGTTTCTCTAGCCTCTCTGTCAAGATATTTTTTTATAGTTTTGTAAGGAACATAGCGAATATTCTCCGTCCGTTTAGGTGAAAATGGAATCTTGGTAGCTTTGCAAAACTTATTTTATTTGGACAGAGTAATAAAATAATAAAAGTACAATTTTTTAGAGTTATTATGTAGTGCATGCTGGGGGAGAATTTCAATTTCTAATAATAAAAGGAAAGCAGTGTAATATATTATTATTACCTTAAAGATTATTTTAAATCTGTTTACAATGATGTGTCTTTGAATAAATGCTGTTTCAGAACAGCAGTTTTGTGGTGAGATGTTTGAGTTGTTAGAGTTCATATTTGTTGGCGTGCGTTTACTAAGGCTTCGGATTAAATAGTCTGTGAAGTCTCGGCCTGCCAGCAGGCTTTCTAATAAGTCAAGGATGAGGCGAAGAGAAAGCGGTAAGCTAGAGGATAGAGCCCACGCTTTTCTCCCTCGCTCACCTCCCTCTCACCCAGTTTCCTTTCGGCCCCTTCAGCCGGAGTGTGACAACTTACTTTGCATGAGATACTAAAGAATGAATTTCAATGAAATTTCGTCGCGACCTTGTTCTTACTTTCCAAGCAAAGGTTAGTGCAGTAATGTATCAAATGAGAGGCTGCGTCGGAAAGAGAGAAAACAAAGCAGCGGGGTCCACAAACCATGAAAAAGGGTGA
>CM042754.1:2085958-2105958 GCA_022496165.2 Catalaphyllia jardinei | reverse complement strand
AGGTGGTGAATGATCACTTTCCACTTCGCCTTCATAATCTTTTTCAAACAACATCGCAAGTTCAAACCTATAACTTCAGGGGCTCGGCTAATAATCTCTTTATTCCCAGGCCACTCTCTGAGGCCGGAAAATGTAACCTGCCTAACCTAACCTCTTGACATTTTCGATGTTTGATTGGTTTCGATACTAAATAGTTTACTGAATAGCAAACGAATAGGCATAGACAGAGACACTAACAAAATGATATAGTTGTTCCGTCCAGATTCCATGTTCCACAAGTCCGTTCCATTGTTTATTCCTTCCGAAATAAAACCTAACAACTTCCGTGGACAAGGCTACGCATGAACGAAAATCAACTATACAACGCTGGAAGTAATAAACGTCTCCTATTAAATTGAAAACGCTTGATGCCTCTATAAGAGCATTTAAGTATATGGATGAAAATACGGATTTCAAATTTCTTTGCTTCGATGTAACAGTCCCTTCTTAACAATTTTGATATTTGATTGGTTTCGATACTGAATAGCAAATGACTACACAAATGAAGGGCTAGTCAAACAGACGCAATAGTTCCGTCTAGTTTTCCATGTTCCATAAGTCCGTTCTATTGTTGGTTCCTTCAAATAAAGCTTACTACTTCCGCCGACGAGGTTTCGCTTGAACGAAAATCCATAATCATTGTGACAAAGTACACCCAGCCAGCTCTATATAGTTCAATCTAATCCTAAGATAAATATTTGTTACTTTCCTTTTGCTTTAAGTTTACAAAATAAAAATCATGATTTTTTTCCTTCAAGAATAAGCCTTTTTACTTCCGGCGGGAAGTCGAGACTTGTTACGATTGACCTCTTAAATTTGATCGTAACTTGTCAGCCGGGCGTAGTGGCGCACGCCTGTAATCCAGTTACTTGGAGGCTGGGGTCGTTGAATGGCTTGAGGGCGGGATTCCTGAGGGTGGTTGTTCTATGTAGATCAGGTGTCCGCGCTAAATTTGGCGTCAATATGGTGAACACAGAGGAGTCTGAGTTCTCCAGGTTGGTTAAAGAGGAGCGAACTGGCCCAGGGTGGAAACACAGCAGGCAAAAGCTCCCGCGTCAAACAGTAGTGGGATAGCAAATGTGAATAGGCGATCATTCACAGCCCGTCTGAGATAGTCGAACTCGACTCTATTTTTTCTTTCTTTTGTTGTTGTTTTTTTTTTTTACTTTTCTTTCTTTCTTAGTTTTTATTACATATCTCTTAGCTTTTTTTTTCATTTTTTTTCTTTGTTTTTTCGATTACATATATCTTAAGGCGGGGGTAAACATGAATAGAAGTGAAATTTGAAGTAATATTAAAAGGGAATTGTAGGGATTAAAATGGATTGGAAACACTCTGTCTAGTAATTCTTCACTTCAAATCAGTTCAATTTTCCAAATCCATCAAATCTTCAACATATCATATTTTCCTCAATTTAACCTATCCTTGAGAAAAAATATAATATCTCTTTCCTAAAAAGCCCAAAAAATCACTCAAAAATTTACAGAAAACTGTCTAGTAATTCTTTACTTTAAATTTCAATTTTCCAAATCCAACAAATCTTCAACATTTCATATTTTCCTCAATTTAACCTATCCTTTGAGAAAAGATTATCTCTTTCCTAAAAAGCCCAAAAATCCCTAAGAATTTACAGAAAACCGCCAAACAGTTGTTAATGAAATAAACCGATAGATTTAATGTCGCTTGAAACGTGACAAAGATATTATCAGAAAGGCCGTGTTAAACAACGTCAAAACAGCCTTCATGTGTACCCCCACCAAGCTCTTCCAAATTTGACCTTAAAAGTCATTTCACAGAAATCAATGATTTTCAAAACGGGTTATATCTATCCCTTATACGTTTTGTGTTGTCCCGTGCTTGTCTGTTGTGTGTGCCGACCTCAACTAGTACAGTAATAGTAAACATAGGTATAAACTGGCTGCATACCATTATTACGTTATCCGTTGTTCTAGGCAGCCAGTGCTCTCCTATTTCATTTTCATATTCAATAAATGTAACAAATTAGGCAAAATAAGAGAAATAAACTTGTTGTTGTTGTTGTTATCGTCGATGCAACATGGTGCAAAATGTAATGGCGCGTATCAGGACCCTTTTTAAATCAACTGGTGGGAAAAAACTGGTGGTTAAATACTTGCCTGGGGGTGTTTGCTTGAAATCTTGCAGCAAAAAAGCGATAAAACATAATTTTAAAAATATTGAGTTCCAGTTATGAAGAGAGGTTCCAGACCTCCTCACCCAGAAGTGGCAGATTTGTTACAGTAAAACCCTGTTGCGTTTTAACAATAATGAGTTGCCTTATTGTTCTTGTTCAAAAAAATGTGGAATGGCGCATAGATTTTCTCGTGCAGCACTACGGTGAAAGTGACCTCCAGATTGAGTCTCGGTATTAAACATGCACTGTGTTTTTTATCATTCTCAGATCGAGACAAGCACAATTATTAAACTAGCAAGTTAAAATGAGTAAACGGTGTTATTATAACAATTACAATTTCCTCAAATGTGATTGGTGCATAAACTGCTGTAGTTTACCCTAATTAACCTGCACAGTTGTAATCGGACAGTGTCATCGAACACTTAAGTTTGATCTGACAGTTTATCAAATGAATGGCTGCGCCGGAATGAGAGAAAACATATTTTGCCCTTGTAAAATAAAGCAACGGGTTTGCAAACCATGAAACGCGACCAAATCATTCCTCAGCAATTAGGCTGCCCGTTCTCGCAGGAGAAATTGTGCGATCTGTATTTTTTTTTTCAAACTATCATTGAAAACATTTTTCTAACTTGCACGTAAAATAGCTTCATTTTACTCCCTTTTAACCCATAAAGGTAGAGACCCTGGAAAAGCTCTAATCTAGTGGGAATACAATTTTTCCTATCGGGATCCAACTGCGCGGCCACCTCGTTTCCATGGCCTAGTAGGGCTTGAACCTGAGAATGAGGTTGGTTGCTCAAGGGCTCAGTCAATTCTTTTAGACTTGGCCCCAGTTGTTCGAAGAACATAAAAGTAATTTGGATGAGTGTTTCCTGGCACTGGGGTGGCGAAGACTCTATTATCAAAGATTGGAGAAGAAGTATATCCTCATGTATAAAACATTACATGGTATGACTCCTGATTATCTAAGCTCACGATTTGTATGTCGTGACAATGTGACTGCTTAAAGCACTCTTACCTATAGAGCTAAGACAAGCATGTTTAGAGACCGATTTCAAATCTAAATTAAGTCGCCACAGTTCTCAATGATATATTAACTTCAAATAATTTTTTAAACACGGCCAATGCATGAGTCGGTTAAAAAAAACAAACAAACAAACCACACTACTGGGCTGGATAGTGATTTTTCCGGTGAATATTGTTATCTACCTTTCAAAAAACCCAAACCTGATTACATATAAAATCTGGCCAAAAGTATACAGCCCTGAAAGTTATAAATGTCCCCTGAAATGGCTGAAAATTAATTTTGTTTTCAAAACGCACGATGCTTCTATAATAGCATGTAAGCATATGGTGAAAACACGGATTTCAGATTTCTATGCTTCGGTGTAGCAGTCTGTTATTGACAATTTTGATGTTTGATTGGTTTCGATACTGAATGGTTTCGATACTGAAAAGTTTACTGAATAGCAAACGAATAGACAAAGAGAGAGACAGACAAAAAGATCTAATTGTTTCGTCAAGTTTCCATGTTCCACAAGTCCGATCCTCTGTTTATTATTTCGAATAAAAGCTTACAACTTCCGCCGACAATCAAGGCTTCTCTTGAACGAAAATCATTATTCATTGTGACAAAGTATATCCAGCTAGCTTTGTATAGTTCAGTCAAACCTCAATCCTAAGATAAATATTTGTTGCTTTCCTTTTGCGTTGAGTTTTCAGTAAAAATTGTGATTCTCTCGTGTCTTCAAGAAAAATCCTTTTTACTTCCGGCGGGCAGTCGAGGCTAGTTACGATTGACCTCTTAAATTTGTTCGCATTCTGTCAGCCGGGCGTAGTG
Organism: Catalaphyllia jardinei; assembly: GCA_022496165.2. Lineage (NCBI taxonomy): Eukaryota > Metazoa > Cnidaria > Anthozoa > Scleractinia > Caryophylliidae > Catalaphyllia > Catalaphyllia jardinei. Next base: position 2,101,927 of record CM042754.1, on the reverse strand, counting down.
GCGCACGCCTGTGATCCAGTTACTTGGAGGCTGGGGTCGTTGAATGGCTTGAGGGCGGGATTCCTGGGGGTGGTTGTTCTATGTAGATCGGGTGTCCGCGCTAAGTTTGGCGTCAATATGGCGAACACAGAGTAGTCTGAGTTCTCCAGGTTGGTTAAAGAGGAGCGAACCGGCCCAGGGTGGAAACACAGCAGGCAAAAGCTCCCGCGTCATACAGTAGTGGGATAGCAACTGTGAATAGGCGATCATTCACAGCCCGTCCGAGATAGTCGAACTTGACTCTGTTTTTTTTTTCTTCTTTTCTTTTCTTTTTTCAAGTACAGATCTCTTAGCTTTTCCAAATTTGACCTAAGAATAACCGTTTCATAGAAATCAAATGTCCAAAGCGTATTTTTCGAATTCGTCGATTCGTCGTGGTTCAAATTGGAATGATGCCATCGGCACACTTTTAAAACTGGTAAAACGAAACCTACTCTACAAAAAGTACATTCCGATCGGATTGGTTTCATATTTATTTGCCTTGAAAGCTTGCTGCAAAAGAATCGACAAAATAAAATATTTGAAATATTGAGCGAGGTCCTTAGCCTCCCCACCCAGCGTGTGACAGGTTTGTTACATGACGCAACGCAATCCTCTTAGGATATCTCATATTTCACGACCAAGGAACATGGCGAACCCGGACGGGGAAGAGTTTCAATTTCACGTCATGTCTGCGAGTGTCAACAATTTACAAACACGTCTTCCTTTCGAGCCACATTATCTGAAGCCCTTATGCGAACTAAACTGAAAGCCGTGGATAATAATTCGAGGAAGAAACGTTTTCACGACTGGATATTTCTAAGACTGTTGCTCATTTTTGAAAGAGGCATATTTTGGTTGCTGTACACTCTCTCTTTAATGGAAGGTGACGACGTTTTCGTGAACGAGGAATCGAAACCTCGAAGCCCAAACTCTCCAGGTAAACACTACAAGGACTTCAAAACGCTTAACAATGATCATAGAGACAGAGCACGAGCTATATCTGTTCCTCACATTCCACCGCCAGCGAAAAACCCAGTGAAAGACTTCATCTCGAATATTGTCAACAGAAAAGGTACAAAGAAACGAGCTAGTTTGAAGCGATCTGTTACCACGGAAAATGTGACGGACGAGAAGGCTGCTGTAAGACACGTTGGCAGAGGACATTCATTTGTTTCGTGTCATCTACGAAATCCTACTTGGTGTGACTGCTGTGGGGAGTTTATTTGGGGACTTTTTAAGCAATGTGTACGTTGTAAAAGTAAGTAAAAAGTTCACCATTTTTACGCTTAGCAATTTTAAATGCAGTTCCAACAGCCCAGACATGTCCGTAATCTGGCTGTCGTAACTACAGAGTAAATCAGCTACGTTTAAGACTGAAAGTGGAATGGTTTAAACTTCAAGATCAAAAATTATACAGAGTAGTGTCAGCTTGAAAGCTTAACACCACTGACCTTACCGCTTCCTACTTTCCACACAGGCTTACCAACTCTTCTAACTTGCTCAAGTTTCATAGAGCAAGTATAAGCTTACATTTTGGGTAATTATCTTTGCGTTTCTAGGGCAGTTTCGTTAGATAAGACATTAAAGCGTTAACAGATTACATTCACGTAAACAGATTAATACAATCACTGAGTTAACACAGTCCTGTAGAAATATATTTACTAAACCGAGTATAGAATTTTAATTTGTATATATATACGTAGTTCTTCCAGTCTTGCGCCACCGTTTAAGGAATTTAAGTTAATTTTTTTCTTGAAATATACTCCACACTTTTGTGTGAGTTGCCAATTAAATATGTTGTTTCCACCAAGTCTGCACATATAAATTATATTGCTGGTTTTCACATGACGTCACTAAAATTCAAACTTTAGAACTATTGATCCTTCTGAGATTTGACTTTCATGATGTGTAAGAGCAGCTAAAAACTAATATTCATTCAAATTTTCACTCCGATTGGGTTCTTGGTTTAGCCATAAACTATGCTTGAATTTCTAAGCTTTTGCGTGACGCGGTATTTACATGACTGGCAAGTGAGCTGTGGTGTTGGTTTAAAAAGTGACTTATTTCGGGGAATTCGGCTATCTGAACAGTTCTTGTATTAGAATAAAGTATTATTATAACATTTTTGAGTTTTTTGAGAGATAAATTCACGCTTTTGTAGCAAAACTCAGTGACAGATGTTTCTGCTGGTTTCCGGCTGCCATGTTGGTGCCCATCTAGATGGGTACCAGCATGGCGTCTCCATACAAATCTCTATAAATTTCGTGAGAAAACGTTTCTCCACATATCTTCCATAAGAAAAATTGTTGTGACCTGAATCTTGGTGAGGGTCTTTGCATATCTACCTTCTTTCTTTTGCCTGATTTTGGACTTAATATATTGTTCAAACGGTTTTGATTTTTTATTTTGATCTATTTTGAATGGCGTGACACTGAAAACCAGCAATTGGGTATGTACATATAGTACCTGACTTGAAACCCATTGTATAAAAGTTAATGATAGATGACTACTCAAATATTACTGTACCTTTCAATAACATGAACTCTGCTTAATTAATGGCTTCTTGTTTTGTTGTCGTCAATCACCTTAGTCAACATCTCAGGAAACAGAAGTTTATTTCAATGGGTTGAAAATATCACATAGACTATGAGTTGTGACTGGTAGATTCTGACCTGTGTTTTTTGTATTTTTTGGAAGTTTCTTGGATGTCGTTGTTATTATGACTGACTTGCATTCTGAAAGAAATGGCGGGGTTAGGAAGGGGAGGTTAGGTCTGGACTTTCAGGGGAGGAGGAGGTGTGCAATCAGAACTTCTGGCAAAAATGTTTGAAGTGAACCAGAGCTTGTATTTTGCTGTGTCTTGGATTTTTTGGGGTACAAAATAAACATTTTAGTTTTCTTTTCCTTTTCAAGGAAGACAAACAGCTTGATCAGGTCAGTGCAGTTTTGAATTGCTGGGCTGAAAATTATCAACAAACATTTTTCAGAGAGAATGAAAAGATGAACTCCATGAAATAAAGGTGTATGGAAGTTAGAGAGGGCTTTTCAAATCGACTGTAAAGAGAAATCAGAATTTCCTGAGTAGGGTTGAATGATTGATGGGGGATAGAACAGTTTGGAATAATTTCAAAGGTAAGAGGGAATTAAATTACATGTACTTGGTGATTAGCCAAGTACATGTACTATTCACCTCCAAGCAGCTGAAGAAAAACAAAATGGCTTCTGTCAGTATATTGTCACAAATAAAGTTGCTCTTTGGTCTGCTACATGTAGTTATTCAGCTTGTGTGGTATATAGCAAAACAATTAGTCAACTCAGTGTCAGTGAAAGTGGTGGATATTTACCTCCACTTCAGTGAATAATTTATTGTTAATTATTCATTCATAAGATTTCTGATTGGTTAAAACCACACACATAATTCACCATAACCAGCTGTTGTTGATCAAAATTGGAAAGAAATTTGTCATATTGAACTGATGGCGTCAAAAGTTTTGTCGTATTGAACCAGTGATGTCAAAGTGACATTAAAAGTGCAGCCCACTGTAGGTTATTGAACTGTTGACCAAGAACCTGGAGACCAGATTTTTTTTGTTTTTGGTGAGCAGAAAAGCAAAGAGTGAAATGGTGAAAGCAGGGAAATATTTTGAAGAGTAATAAATTATTGAATTCAAATATGTCCTGGATTGAACGCTATTAATGAGATTCAAATTCCATATGTTAAGCATCACAAAGTGTCCTCATTGGTTAAGTCACCAGAACACACACAATTCTGTCAAATATGAATTAATATGAAAATGTCAAATAACTCTACCAAATATGAAGTACTAATCAAACAATACTTGCATTCAATCTTGGACATAAGTGATTGAATTCAGCTTTCATAGGATATGAAAAGTTCTATGGTTGCTAAATATTTTATGGCCTAGTGTATATGAGGCTTCTTAATCGCTTTCACTAATTGGCACTTGCCCATATACAGTCAACTGCAAGTCACATTACATTGATAGTTCTGTCCCTAAGGAATGTTCATGGAATGTTCACTTTGATTGTTCAAAGCGCAGCCCCCGGTTTTTGGTGCCAATCAAGTAGGAAAAGTCCTTCATCTGGCAGGTACTGAATGAACAAGACAAAGGACTTTTCTGAAAGTCTAGAGGGGATTGAGCATTTTATAATTTTCGAAGCCTGGGCGAGATTTATGACAATACCACTTATGGGGTTGGGTATGGATATTTTCTGGAATCATCTAATGTTAAAACATGGGTCCAGTTTGCACTGAGTAAAAAGGGAGATGACGTCATGTGTAATCATATTCATAGCATTAGAGCTCATTTGCATATAATTTTCATCTTTCCAACCTTTGATTCCTGATACATTTATATATGAAGATTAGCTAGCTTTTGATCAGGAGTAATTTAAATTTAATCAATGGTTGCTCAATACCTGTACTCGGATGTCAGAAAAGTGAAGATCTGGCTATGAAAATTTATGAATGATTGGACTTTGGTGGAGAAAGATACATATGTCAAACATTTGAAATGTTAAATTTACTAATACAGCTTTCAGTTCGTGTCATGCACAAATCCTGTTTTCAATTTTTAAATCTCTTAATCAGTCAAAATGTGAAGGCCTATGAATGCAAAGATTTTTAAAAATGGCACAAATTTCAATAAATTTGCTGTTAATTGCTGTTAAAACTGTGTAGTTTTCACTATGTGCCTTTGGTGTTTGAATCACTCAGATGGAATAGACCTCAGAGTAAAATACATGCGTAAAACCTTAGTTTGCGATTGCCATCTTACTTACCACTCAATGAACCACATAGGTCTTTCATACATGAATATTTTTGTAATTTTTTGCCAAATAGTGAAAAAATTGTTACATACTTACAAATAAAACTGCTTGGAGATATCAAAAGGTAGCAAATTTACTAACTAGAAGATCATAGAATTGAGGAATCTTGGGGGCAACCCACAATTATTTTGTTCTGTGACGTTATCAGTTACTGCCACCTGATTGTTTTGTAGACAAAACACAGAGATAAGTTGAGTTCTAAAATAAGTAAATGTTAGTTTCATGCATGCCCTTTGCAGTAAGGAAGATGAATATATCTTTAGTTTTTAAAATAATTTAAAATATTATGCTTTGCACAGCGTGATGGGCAGATTCATATTGACAGCAGTCAGTTGTAACATAGTAAATAAATATGAAACTAAATTTTATGAATTTCCAATAACAAAATGAAAAAAATATAAATTAATAGTAATGAAAAAAGTCTACTTACTTTATAATGCCAGTGCTGAATGTATAATCTTGAGCAATGTGGTTTTGTAGAAAAGATTTGGTGAAAAATAGTCTAAAATATACCCTTTGTACTGTTTAATATAAAATCAAGTACAAGCTCCAACAAATTTCTTAAGATGTGATGACACTGTGTTTGGTCAGCCAGTTCTAAATTTAAAGCTATCAGCATTCTTTTTACTTGTCACATGACAAGCATATATTTAATAATTTCTGGGAAGAAAAGGAATACGTAAACTGTGTTTTTAATGCGTTATTTATTAATAAAATGTATTGAGTTCAGCTGGTGAAGTTTTTGATTGGTCAATAAAGTGATCTCAAAGATTTAAATCAACAATATGACAAAACGTAATTTAAATTGAATTTTCAGAGAGTAACACAAATTTAAATTTATTCAAATATTTGACATATGATAGTTTTTTCTGCATGATGTCATGCATTAAAATAATATAATTTCCAGTTCAGACATCAATTCAAACAACAATAAATTTAGTGAAGCTGCCTGTTGGAAACAACAGTGATTTACTACTTACATTTTACAAGAATATTGACAGCATTTGGGTAACATTTTTTGAGGCACATTTTCCATTTATAGTATTGTAAGTGGTTAATTCTAAGGTACACTTTTAATAATTTTTTGTATTGGTTTTCATCATGAACATGCTTCATATATGTTGAATCGGTCCTTTTATTTTGTTTGGATTTCAAAGTGATGGGAACTTCAGGTTTATATCTTTTCACCCTTCAGTTGTGATTAGTCAAGTTTATATTTGATAATGAATTTACAGGTAAATCCCTTTACCATTCAAAGAAAATCGTAATTGAACAGAACTTCACATGGTGCTGTTTGTAGAATCAAGTTTGAAATCTTCTCTCAGTTTTAAACTTGGTCTGTTTAATTTGATTTCTGGAAAGAGAAGTAAAATGATATTTATTTAATTTTTAAGCATCTAGTACATATTCAAGTTGCAGCAAAGTTAGTGGTAGGAAAAATTTTACTTTAATTTTGATAGAAACAGTACAGCTAAACAAGATGAATTACGATCACTGTAAAGCAATTTTTGATATATTTTTCTGTTTTCATTACAGACTGCAAGTACACATGTCACAGGCGATGTAGAGATGACGTGGATTTAGACTGTACTGGTGGATGGCAGTTAGAAAGAAATCTGTCAGTTGATGAGATGACTATGAAAACACTGCACCTTATAGATCAGGTTACAATATTTGTTCGTACGTGTCTTGTTTTGTCTTTGGTGTTAATGAAATTATCACGATTCTTATCAGGAATGGCCAGTGTTTAGAGTTCTTGCCTTCCTCTAGACAGTATGGCCTGGATTTAAAGACCACTGACTCTTTTAGGTTGCGTTTGTTGTTGATTTCCGTCCTTTCTCTGAGGGATTGTTTGGGTTCTTCAGTTTACCCTCTTCTTCAAAAATTGCCACTTTTAAATTTCAGTTTGATCTGGAAACTGTTGGCAAACAAGCACTCTATCATGGATGTGCCACTCACCGTAAACTCCATATACATGTTATTTATAAACAGTAAAGTTCTACAATTTTATCCATAGGAGCTTGAACTGTAGTGTTTTCATAATTGCAGGGTGAAAAAAGAAAAGAGCCATTTATGCTTTACACAGATTCTCCAACTGGAAGTCTCCTTCGCAAAAAGATTGAAGAGTTCAATTCGTCAACAACTGGGCTTATAATGACCATGGTAAGTTAAAGCAGTGTGTGACTCTGAACTATTATCTAATAAGCTTGTTGTTGGTTGTTGTTCATTTGGTACATGGTCCTTAGCAGATTCCTTTGACATGGAGTAGTGATCTTAAAGCCATAAAGTAATTGCACCTCTCTTTAGGGGTGGTTGCAATGATGCTGGAATTGTATCCGAAATTTAACATCAAACGATTATCTACAAGTGTAACATGAAGTGAGTGTTGTAAATGGTCACGTTAAATTGGCAAAAGCCTTGGGAGAAAGTTAACATACATGTAGCCTGCGTAGCAAGCGTTTCCGTGGGGTTCGGGAGCAAAGAAAGACAGAGGAATGGGATTTTCGGTATTTTGCCTGCACGGAAAATGGGGCGAGAGCCGAAAAAAGAAAGATGGGGGTAGGGGAGGGGAATGAAGAAAACACTTGCGGACAAACCCCAGGATTTTGCGAAACCCCGTTCGCTGGCGGACAGGGCTTGTGATTGGCTGTGCTAGTCAAACATTGTTGACATATGTAGATCAAAGGTATTAAAGATCTGAGTACCGGAAACAAAGGGAAGACGTGTTTGAAGCTTGTTTACAAAAAGCGTTAACTTTTCTCACGGAATGAATATTTAGTCGTGAGCTTCGACAGTATGGTAGAATCCTGTGGTGCAATGCCGACGCTTTGGTATTTCAAAACCTGTACATTATTGCAGAAGCAATTGCGACTCAATTTGCAGCTATTCCTTTAATTTTAACATCACTTCCTTGAATGCCACGTGCGCCAAGGACAAGATATTCACACTACTGCGTGGGAAAACTGAGTGATTTTGTCTGGCTTGTTACATGGCATGCTTTCGGATTTTATCATGTAGGTACTCTGACATTTCATTAGAAGCATTTTTGTTGACAGAATTTAGAACATCTGGGTATAGCTCTGAATGATTTGTTATAGTGAGCTGCAGCATGCCTGCCGTTTTTGTCACCGAAACATTTATAGTCTTCTCGTCGCGTTCTTACGAGAACATTTCCAGAGTTTATAAACAACTTTTACTCAAAGACCGCCGGCCTAGGGGGAGATTATCTCTATCCATTATTCCCACCATACACTCTTTCTTTCAGTCATATTTTGACAAGTTCAAAGTTTGTTTTGGTTCAAGGTACACTTCCGCAATTTTACAATTCGCAGATAAATCATTTTAAAAGAACTTCATTTTTTGAGAATTTCCCATCTGCAAATGCAAAATTTACTTTGACAAACAGGTGCATTTAGTCTCAGAATCAGAATTTATTTTGGATTAATTTTAATTGGTTTATTTTGCCAATGAAAATGGTTACCAAATAAGTAAAATGGTCAAAAGAATAAGTTTTGTTTATTTATGATCTATTTGCATGGATAAAGCTTGAATTTGTCACCCATATAATTGACAAGTCCATGCCAAACTACATGTACTGCAGGTATTTGAATTCTCCTTGAAATGATTTGTGATAGTGATACAAAGTTTCTCTTCTGTCAGAGAAATGAAGATACTTACCAAGGCTTCATCCGTGTCCATATGAACCTGGTGCGTCCTATTAACGTCATTGCAGGAGAGAGACCTCTGTCAATATTTGAGACAGTTGGTATACAGAGAGAAGAGGATCAGAAGGTCAGTGACATTTTAATAATAATATTGTTATTTGTAGTGAACCAACTGAATTCATCCAAACTCAAGTTTAAGTTTGTCTGTCTTATGATGCATTTACCATTTAGTTCATTATCATAAATTAACGCGAAAAAGAGTTTAAAATAGGGTAACAACTGTGTAATAGTCATAATCATAGTGTTGCCTTGCAGAGTCCACAGCGGACTTCATTTTTTCTTCCCCTTGGGACGGTGAAAGCATTACATGTAACAAGTGAAACTACAGTCCATGAGGTTTGTTTCCTCTAGTTTAAACTTGAAAACGTTAATTATGTTTTTGTCTTTGAAATAATCAGCACAACATGACTGATTTGGTATTACTAAATAAAAATTAAATACGATCAGTTCAAACATTGCCCTTAGTAGTAGGCCAGGTCAGGGGGTGGGGGCTTATTAAGTCTGTGAAATAAATGCTGTCAGTGGCAGGAGAGGGGCCCAGGGGACTCGGCTCCCCCCTCTCCCCCCCCCCCGCCCTATTATTTTGGGTAAAAAAAGAAAAAAATCACCAAAGAAAGAAAAGGTGGCAGACCCTCCCCCCCCCCCTTAGCTCAAGGTCTGGATCCACCATTGGCTATTACAATTTATTCCTTTTTTACAGAAGCCAAAGATAGTCATGAATTTGGCAAAAGAAAATTATTTTGAGTGCAGACACCACAGCTGTTATTTTGGGTTTATTTAATTCACATTTAGTTGATTTCAGAATTTTTTGTTGTTGTTCTTTTGCAAGCTAAACACTTTTAGTTAATTTATTATCTCTTTTGCAGTTCTTGTTTTTTTTTTGTTAAAATTTTGAACTTCATTTCTTTTCCTATCAGGTTATCGAAGCTCTCCTCAAGAAATTTAAGGTAGCTGATAATCCAAGAAAGTTTGCACTTTTTGAGTGTTACCAAGAGGAGGATAATCACAGTAAGGGAGTCAATATTTTGAATTCATTTTATTGTCAGATCAAATGTGTTGCCCTATCCTACCCTACTGTACCCCATTCTGCCCCCCCACCCACAAACTACCACCTGATCCTCTTGTTGATAGTGTGGTTGTAATGTACATGATGAGTTAGGAGCTAACACTTACAATTATCCGAAGAGCCATCGCCATGTTCAATATTTTTTCTTGCAGTGATTCTTCGTCGGATGTCTGATTTTGAGCAGCCTTTGGTTCTTAGGTTACTTTGGGGTGGAAGTGACATCAGACATAATTTCTCACTTCAGGAGAATGAAACAGGCGACATTGTTGTAAGTGTTTTTCCTTAGTCTTGACAATTTTATGTTCATAAAAGAGATCTGCATGGGTGGGGTTGATTTCACTGTATAGAGGTCAAGTGTGTTATGTTCAAGGACAAGGAACTCAATTCTCACAGTGCCTCAGTGGGAAAATTTCTCTCCAATAGCAACAAGTCATTTAACCCCCTGTTAACAAAATCAAGGCTAACAGATAGGGTCAGCTTTTTGGCAAAATGTTTGCATAATAACTGTCAAGTAATTTATAAATGTCTTTGTGTTTTATTTCAGTGGGAGGTTTTCTCCATTCCAGAGCTCCAAAATTTCATGAAGATACTAGACAGAGAAGAAGAGGAACATATAATCCAAGTCAGTTCCTAGATTTTCTCTAGAGCTGATTTTTTCATCTTGCATTTTTATTGCTCATGTTCCATGCTAAATAGAAGTTGAGTTGTTGCAAATTGAGTGCACTCCTTCCTTCTTTTGTTTTCCTTAGCCAGGTAAAATTAATGTTGACAAGGGTGCAACGAAAACCAATTTTCAAGCTTAACCATTCAAGCAAGCTGTAACTCTCATGTGCTCATGTACTAGCCGGAAAATTAATGATTCTTACCAGTTGCATAAAAAATCCATCTCTATTAGTACTTCTGCAATTTGAATTTCCCCATGAAACTTCAAGGAAGAAATCTACTTGCCCCTGTGCTGTCGGACACCACACTGTTAATTTGTAATGTTTTTCCCTCCAATTAATGGTCTTGTTCATGACAGGTAGAAGAAAAGTACAGAGTTTACAAGGAAAGACTTGAGCAAGCTTTAGCACTAGTAGAAGGAAAAACAGCTGTTAATTCATCTCCAGTTGAAGAGAAGTCACCTTTGGAGGAGTCTAGCGAAACATCTGATAAATAGTTCCTTTATTTACATGTATATTATTCAAGATATCTAAAGCCGTAACAATATTGACAGTGAATGTTTTTAAATCAGTTGTTCTTGTGATATAAATTAGGGTCATATCACTTGAACATTTTGCAGGTGCCTATTAAATGTAGATCATAAAACTAAAATGACACTGTTTTAGACTGAAATAGAAAGTGGTACATAGCCTGCAAATATGAAAACGATTTTAGGAGAATTAAAACATTTGACATTAACCTTCAGCCTGTGGTTGTGGTTTGCATATTAAGGTTTTTCTTAGACCAAATTTAATTGAAAGCTCTAATTTTAGCAATCTTTCGTTGGTGCCCCCCCCCCCCCCCGAATTCTCTGTGCAACTTGATTTTTATTGCAAGGCTTAGGAACTCCTTGCTCTCTTATTAGCCTGATATTAGTCTTTCATATAATTTTTACCAGGTTGTGGTCTAAGAACAGTTACAAGGAGCCCAAAGAAATGAAATCCTGGGTGCCCAGTGCTTAAGCTAGTTGCATAAAAAAAGTAAGTTTGTTCAGTCACCCGAAGGCAAAAGTTAGTTACCTGTGGCACCTGGCCTTTCTAGACCACAGTCCTGTATTAGTTTTTCATATTATTAAATTTACCATTTGCTACCAGTTGTTCTGTTCGTATTGGGCTTTCTGGTAGAAAGTGTTAAAGCCTTTCTCCTATCTTAAAAGTAAAGTCAGTTGACAAAATGCAGCAATACCAGTCATCTTGAAAACCTTACGTGAAATAACTACCAAATCTAGAATTTTATCAGATGTAAATGCCATAATTTTGTATCATAAATGTATGCTGTACATTTAACAACAATATAATGATAGGCAAATACTATAGTAATTATTTATACTGGATAGATCTTAATAAGTTGTCAAGAAAGTATGGTAAATTTTAAAATTATAGTAATTTTTACATTATTACAAATTACTTGGTGCACATACTTTTGGTCCTATAGGAGGTTGATAAGGTTTTTAGACAATGTTACATTCTGTTAATTTTATGTATCATCAGGAATAGCTCCATTTGAAGTCTTTGAGGAGAATCGTTCAAATGATAAAAATGAATCTTGCTTGTACATTTCATTTTAAGTCTTGATCTTTCATACTATTGTCTGTAGAAATTTTAATTTGCTTTTCAGTTTTGTGCCGTGAGAAATTTTGACACGAAACATTTATAACCAAGAAGGGAAAATTTACACAAACATTATTTGTATTATTTATAGATATTGACAGTAGCTGAACAATATAGTTGACCATAAAATTGGAACAAATAATTATTTTTCCACATGTCACATAAAGGTATGTCAATAAGAAGGCAAAATATGTAGAGAGATGTAAATCTCCAACAATATTAAAGGTCATTTTTTTGAGTGGATTTCAACTGACTGGCAAAGATGGTTAAACGCATTGATACCCATGCTGGCTGTAACAGGTTGTGACAAGGTTTTGCTTTTGTTCCTATTCGGACATCATCACCTTTGACCAAAATTGGCATTGCTTGTAATCGAGTTCTGCAGGGGGATGAGATTTTTTCATTGATACCCATATCAGGGTGATTGGACCAATTGAGTATCAGATAATAAAAATGCAGGAAAATGCCTTAGAATTTTGAGTGAAAATCTCAGAGTAAAATTCCCTTCAACTTCACTTGGTTACTCTATGGTAAGAGTCTTTTTTCTTAATGATGTTTTTTTGAGAAATCGTGAACTTATTGAGGGGTCTAAGTAGAAGGCCAACAAATGCAGCAAGAAGATTAAAGGAGCAAAATTAATGCAAAGGCAAAAAAATAAAATAAAAGAGATGAAAAGGCAAAACACGTAGGTCACTTTCTCGTCCTAAGACATAACTATATTAAAATTTTGATTGGTGCCCATGCCCAAGCAAATGTGATGCTAGTGGAAAAAATGACATGCTGTGATGTTGACCAGTGGCAAAGGGTACAAAGACTAAAATAAGGATTTTTTAAAAAATATAAGTTTATTTGATTTGAAATAGTCTCTTTTAATGTTAGGAATGCTCAGGATATAATTTCAAATTTTTTTAGCAAAAAATATTGGGAAAAAATCAAAATATATATGTTACCCATAATGCACTTTGAGCGTCGTCATCAAATTATACAATAATCATCTCAAAACATTTAACACTTAATGACTGGTCCTGAAGGGAACAGTGAATTTTGTTTCCTGAGAATCGCAATGTTTCCCGAGACGAAGTCGAGGGAAACATTGAGATTCTCAGGAAACAAAATTCACTGTTCCCCAAGGGACCAGTCATTAAGTGATTTGTTATATAGCAAAACAAAACAAAAGCAAACTTTGAAAAACTCGCCGAGATTCCAGCGACAACATCAGGCCACCTCTGATCACGTGCAACAGCGTCAACATTTTGCAGGTAACAGTGAACTGTTTCCCGTTTGATGTCAGTTTTCGCAATGTTGCCCGCTCATGGCATTTGGCGGGAAACAGTTTCATTGTTAGACTTCATGTGACCATGAACTATCCAATGAGTCGGCGCGCTGTAGCGGGAAAAACGCCAGCTATTTAAGAAAAAGAAAACATGTACCGTGTTTGTATCGAGTTCTCCCAAACTTTCACGAGTGTTTGTAAACAGTCTGTTTATGTGTGAGTAAATTCAGGCCCCGTCCACACTAATCCGTTTTCAAACGAAAACGGGGCTGTTTTGCTCCGGATACGGCTATCGTCCACACTACAACGCTGAAAACGATCACCGAAAACGGAGCCATTCGAAAACGCTCTCCAGAGTGGAGCGATTTAAAAACGATGCTTTTTGAAAACGCTGTTTTCTAGTGTGGACGGAGAAAAACGATACTATCTGAAATGTCATCAAAATAGACACGACCGGGCGCCACACCACTCGACCAGCAGTATTTTAAGCAGTGCTGCAGTATTTTAAGTAACTTTTATTTCTTAATTAGAAAACAGTCCTAAGGAAGCACGCGCGCTGATTGGTCAAAAAGCCTGTTTGTATAACTCGATGTAGACACAGAACTAAGCGCGCGCTGTTGACATAGTGATGGCGCGAGCAAAGAGAATTTACATTTTCATAATCAAAGTTTACAAGTTGTTTTCCTTTTTCTCGTCGTGGTGTTTTCTAAAAGAAATAGAAAACATGTACTCCGTGTTTGTATCGAGTTATACAAACACTTGTGAAAGTTTGGGAGAACTCGAAAAAGCTGTGGAAACACTCGCCTGCGGCTCGTGTTCCCACAGCATTTCTCGTTCTCCCAAACTTCCACTCGTCAAATCTCCAAAAGATGCCGCTAGGAAAACTGAGTTTTTTTGCATACGTTATTTCTCGAAAACGAAGCGCAAGTCAATAAAATCAATTACAGAACCATGTTCTTCATGTAAAAACAATTCAGTCTGCCCGAAAATTAGCTCGATCCTGCAAAAAATGAAAATCGGACAAAAAGCGATATACGCCCTTTTTGCACGAAGGCCTTCAATTTACTGTATGGTAAGAGAAGTGACATGTATTTTTTCAGTACAAAAGGCCATTTCGATGATAGTATTTTATGATGAGTGTTTTTTTTTTCGTAACCATTAATATAAACAGCGTTACAAGAGAAAAATTTCTTCATTTTATTGTATAGAGAAGTATTATAAGTATTGTTTGTAGCAAGACATCTAAGTTGGATATAATTAAAGATTTGTACAACAACAAATTAGATGTGTGCAATTGATTTTGATGAACTGTGGACTAAAGCTGGAACACATCTTGGTATTTTTGTCACGCATTACATTGCAAAATGGCGCTTATTCCACACAAATAAAAAAAATTAAAATTACAAGTTGTTTCCTCAACCAGCAATATATTTACATACAAAAAATACTTATTTACTAAGCAATCTTTTTGGAAAGTTTGGTTCATTGTCTGCGTTTCGTTTTGAAGATATATTTTAATTTTGTTGTTGCTTTCCGTTTGTACCCCTGGATCTTGCCACTGATCGTTACAAATGCCTTTTTTAGTAGATTGGAGCCAATTTAACTCATATCTATGCTGAAATGCTGGAAAATGTCAAAAATGTCAAAAATGTCAAAAATGTCTTAAAATGTGTTTTTGCCAAAAAGCTTGAGGTGTCGATGGATAAAAATGGCAGATATTTTATGATAACTTTTTTTGGAGCTTACTTTAGTTACATCCTGTTTTGAAAAAATAGCGAAGGTCCACTTGTGGCTAAATCCAAGTTTTTACAGGAGCAATGCAAATGATACATGTACTGTGGGACTCTGCTCTTTGGACATATGCTATTTAGTCAGAACACTTGAGCTTTTACTCTAATGCTGACCAAAATAGACCTGACCACCAACACATGCTCACTGCTGAGAAGATATTGCAGTCAACTATGGGCTGTGCAGTGACTTAAAGGTTGCTGTGGAGGACTTTAAATCATTCAAGTAGTCTATGATCAAGCCCTGGCCAGGGTCACAGAACTGTGTTCTCGAACAAGACACTCACAGTACTCTCCATCTAGGGGTAAGGTAAAGGTGATGTTTGCCTTCAAGCCAAGTGCTGGAGCTTATCCCAGTTTCTGTAGTATTAAGCAACTGGAAACATTTCTACTCCCTGGATGGGAGATGCTAGTCCATCGCAGGGTTACCCCCTGGATTAAATTCACTGGCACCCATTTGTACTCCTGGGTGGAGAGAGGTTCTGCTAGAGGAAAGTGCCTTGCCCAAGAACGACACAATGTCCCCAGCCAGGACTTGAACCCGGACTATTCAATCCGGAGTTAAGTGCACCACCCCTGAGGCCACCATGCCTCCATCTTGGAGTTACATTACAGTACCAGCAAAATGTTAGGGTAACCTGAGAGACCTGTGATGGACTTGTAGTTGCTTCATGCTACAGAATCTAAAGTTAAAGCACCAAGACGTAAAAGCCAGTTGGGTTAAAACACTCTTTTGATTACTCTTTTTGCCCTATATTACAATATAACTGTGAAATTAGCTGACATAACCAGCATTTTCAATAACGTCTTGATTTATTTCCTATTGGTGAACACTGGTCAGCAAGACAAAACTTCATGATTAGAACATCTGATGAAGTAAGCCTGCTGGTAATTGCTCATGCAGGGTGTCCAATTCCTATTACAGTGGAACCCC
>CM042754.1:2070992-2085948 GCA_022496165.2 Catalaphyllia jardinei | reverse complement strand
GAACCCCATTAACACGACTACCTTTGGGCCATGGAAAACTGGTCATATTAACGTGGTGGTCGTATTAAAGGGGTTCTTTAAATAGGAGAATGACTGACTGAGCTTTTGTTTAGGCCAGAATAAAGTTGCCGTAATAACGAGGTGGTCATATTAACGGGGTGGTCGTAAGGCGGGGTTCCACTGTATTTTCCCATTTTTTGAAATTCCAATTTTGTTCTAAAATGAAACTTATTTTTCCACTTTTTGACAGATTAAGCAGCATGTATTACAAAATTTAAAATAGATTTCAATTCTTAAGTGTTTCAGATCTACATTAAGCATTGGTGTCACAACAGATGTTCCCAGTCAACAAAAATTGAGCAACTGGTGGTAATTATTTCTTTGTTCTCTGTTGCTTAGATAGATTATATTAGATAATATTCTGCATAAACCCATTGAAAATACATTTGATATCTATACCTGTCCCTACACTGACCTGTTGCTCATTTACATCATCATCATGACCATCTACTAGAAAAAGCACTACTAAGAGGCTATTTCCGAGTTCCTTTGTACCTCTAAGAGTACAAGTACTGAGTCTAAGTGCTAACCATTCTTATGAAAATGACTGATTTGCATGAAAATGAAACTGCATGCAGAACTCATTTTCATATGAAAGGTTTTGCACTTAGACTTGTTTTGAAACAGAGACACAAGAGAACTCAGAAATGGCCTATCAAATGGTATTTTTGCTTCTCCATCAAACAAAAAAAAGGCAAATCAAGGGTGAACTGTCAATATTAATCCATATTAAAGTTGAACTGTTGTGTAAAAGTCAACTTAAGGGTGAACTGTCCCTTTATGTCAAACTAAGAGTGAACTGTTGTTTTAAATCATCACTAAGGATTTCCTATTGAAAGAAAGTTCCTACTTTTCCCATTTTTTTATAATAATTTACCAATTTCCCTAATTTATGCTGCTGGACACCCTGCACATGAGATGTTACCCATTTTATCATTTCCTTCATTTACTGCATACCGGGGTCAACCAGGACATGATAAGATATCAGAGGATGCCACCTGCACACTCAGGGCATAATAATTTGATGGAGCAGGGTTTGAAGCAAAAGGTTAAATTGCTTTTTGGTACAACTTTGCAAGGGTTCAAAATAGTTAACAAATATTAAGGAACAGTGTGACAAGAGTTCTTAGCATTCCTTCCGAGAGTGAATACAACTTATGTGACATAAGCTTTTTTGTTTGGCCCTTCCTTCAAAAATGGTTGGCGCAGATATGTCTGACTCACTAAATCCTTGTGGTCAATGTTTCTTTCATTATTAGACATGATTCTTCCCACTGAAAGATATTAACAGAAATCGTCTTCTAATAAAATCCACGGGCTTGGTCTCAATATCATGAGATTAATACTCTAGTAACATGTCTCGCACATAACCACAGGAAAATCAACATGAAGTCTTGGATGTGGCAAGTCCACCAGTCCTTGAGGCAGCAACCGACGGGTCACTTTTTTCATACAGAATTTCTTGCCTTTCTTGCTAGGCTTAACTTCTTCATAAAATTCATGGGCTAAGTCGCCATCTTCATCAAAGTACATGGAGCTGAAGAGGAAAAATAACACGAAAATCTAAGGTCGGTCGAGTGTTAAGCTTGCAAGTAAGCTAATACTCGCATGACACAAAGTTATCTCTAGCGAATAAACTGTCCAAAACCAAGCTGTTTCGTGTTGGAGCAAAAGCTGTCTCATCAAAATACTGTATAAACAAGACAAGATAGGTACACGTTTATCTTTCTTTACATGAATAAGAAATATTGATAAGGAACTGTGACGTATTTCACCGACCAAAGAAAGCAAAGATCGTGCCATCTTTTGGTACATTTAATTTATTTAATAAATCAGCCTCAATTTAATATAGATTATTTGTAAATTTGTGTCTGTTCCTAAAGAAAGTAACACGCCAACTGTTTTGAAAAAATATAGACAAACCTGTACACTTTTGGTCTATTTTTGAGATCGCATTCCGAAATCCGTGGCCTTAATTTTAATCACAAATTCGTTTTGGTAAAAAATTTAAACTATAGCAGCCTTATTTGCTTTGAACTGACACAGAGCAAAACCAATTTTAATCTCGTTAATCACAAAATCACGCTAGGAATCCAAAACACCTCGAAGAAAAGAAACAAAGCACTAAAAAACGAAATAAGCTAAAATACCTTGTACGTTTCCAAACAAATGGCGTCGCAGATTTTAATGGGCCGCCATTGTCAAGGCCTCTTTGATTCTCTCCTCCACAGCTCATCATGTACTGAAACCCACCATACATATTAGAAACGACTGATCCCATCCTGCTATCCTGATTTTAAGACATCTACGGGAAAACAAGCCATTAGCACAGACAAATTCGCTTCAAAACACAGCAGCGTCTTTCGATTTACTTCATCCGAATATGGCGGTCGTTGGGGAAGGACTGGAACTAGGGGAATTTTTAGCTGTGCTCTTTGGGTCCCTTGAGACTGGGCTCCAAGCCTTGGAATGCGCGCACTACACGTATGTAGGAGGTTTACTTGAACCTCGAGGCCTTGCAGAAAGCGGATTTCCTGGTGTAAACTGAAGGACGCACATTTTTCCTTTTTTGAGGGATCAAGACATTTTCATTTGAAACAGGGCTCCTGTTTGAAATCATTCATTCAGTTGAAAATGAACACATCTGGACCAAGTCTAGCTGCAATCAATGCAATGCGGGACTTGCTATGCTTGGTGTATCACATCACTAATAACAGGCAAGACGCAGTGTTTTTCATTTTGTTAATCTAATTTGCGTCATCCATGCTAAAAAGGAAAATTAGCAGCCGTGAATGGACACTGAAGTCGGTTTTGGAGCCGGTTATCGACGACATTCTGGAATATGAACAAAAAAACTTTTAACTCTAGAAAGGGGCAACGGACAAATCAAAAGTACCGGAACCTGGTAGGTTCTGATCAGCAAATGCAAAGGCTTGAAGAAACCGAAATTATTTAAAAAACAACGTTATCAGCTTTGGTGCAAAAACGGTGTTAAAATGGCCCACTATACTTATAAATGATCAACAACAACAACTTTATTTGTGCCCAACATAATCAAGTTCCCATTTCCATGTTTTGCCCATAATTAATCAACACCCAACTTTTTACAGCACCCAGGACGAATATGCAACGCAATAGGTGGAGAAAGTAAAATGGCCGAGAAAAAGGAAAGAAAAAGGACGAGAAAAAAATTCGGAACGGGTTATCTAAAAAAAAAATAATAAATAAATAGCCCAGTGCTGGATGGACTGATCAGTTACTAACCTCTTACTAACCGAGCGCGAGGAATATACTGGGGAATATTGGCCCAAGGTCGTGGCAGTACGTACAAAAACGACCGAGGGCCAATATTCCCCAGTACGGCTCGAGCCAGCTAGGTTAGTAAGTAGTTTATTATATAGCACTCGGGCCATGCTTGTTTTGAATTTGCCGGCTTTCGAAAGCAAAAATATACACAGCCGATGACAGTTTCCATGGAAATGGTCCGTATGGCGAAGTCCTGACCAAGAAAGAACCAATCAGAACGCTCGGATTTACCTTGCCATATAATAAATAAAGTTCCAAAAAACTGGATCATTGGATAATGCAATTCGAGAGTTTCATTGGCTAAGCTATCATGGTATGTGAGCCATTATACCATGATCTACAAAAATGGCGAGCGTATGCGTGATTTTTTGGGCCTTGTTGTTTTTATTGTAGTCTAATTGTCTATATTTTGGGGGCGTTTTTAATAAAACAATTATTACACTCGCGCTTGTTGGATATGAGATGATTATAGCCAACTCGGTGGTACGCGCCTCGTTGGCTATCTATCATCTCATATCCAACAAGCGCGAGTGGAATAATTGTTAAATATTACCTTATCAGCTAAAATTAGGGAATAGAAATTTAGTTGTTTGATTTGTTTTTTCACACACAAAGCGGTTATTCCGCGGTTAAATTTCTTATTCCCGGGATAACTCATCGGGGGATAAAACGTTGTTCCTGAAAACAGATTTAATCTTCGATTAAATATCCTTCGATTAAGCTCAGATTAAGCCGGCAAAACCGGCCTGTGATGGGGGAAAACGGTGTAGCTCTAGGGGAGGGAAAGGATAATCTTGACGGCTCCTGCAATATTTACGAACTTGTTGTTAAAAAAATGAAAAAGAAAGCCCAATTTTTATATCTCAACTCACTTTGATTTCTATAAGAACCAATAAAAATGCTTAAATTAAAATTAGAGCTGGAATAAAAAAAGTCTTTGCAAGATAAACGCTGGGCGAAGCTTACTGAATAAAAAAAAACATCAGTGAGCTCTTGAAAACGGTTACCGGTCTAATTTTCAGCCTTACTTGTTTGTACATTTAGAAATTTAGAATAGCCTCTATTCGGACGGGCTATTAAAGTACGTTTGGGAAAATACTAGAAAAGAGGAAGTCATAAACTAAGCAATGAAGCAAAAGCGGAAATTTAACAATTCTGTTAAACAAATAAACAACTTTTTGAAGAACAAGCAAGATCGACAATAAACGAAACGCTAACAATATTTTGTCTATACAATACTCACCTTTAACAAGCCAGAAAAGCCTTTAATTACCCCACTGATCTTTCCTTTTACATTACAGCGGCTGGTAAGCAACTACTTTTACATCTGAGAGCGGAAATGCTGAAATTTCTTGCTCTGTCCTCGTCGTATAAAAAATTTTGCGGATCGCCGAACAGCGGTCTGTCCGTGCTGTAAAAACTCGAAAAAGCGTGAAAAAAACGGACGCAGAATGGCTCGTCCGTGAGGGAATAGTAAAATCCAATCCGGAAAAGTCGTCAGGTAGGCTGAATTGGTATACTTTCCTCACCGGGCCCGGAATTAAAGCACAATGAACGAGTAGTAAGTCCGCCATTTTGATTTCCTTGTCTGCCTTTTCATCGGATTAGCGAGTTAATCCACCTCGCTAGGTGTGTAAAGCTTTGAGGAACAGAATTTAATCGAGGGATAAATTTATTCCGTGGATTAGGGCGAATTAATCTTGGGTTAGCGCTAATCGGCTTTCGAACAACCGGGGCCTGATCGAAATCTAAACCGAACAAAACCTGTAACTTCTTTGTATGTAAACTGATATTATCTGTCATCAGTCCGATTAGCGTGATTAAAAATTGAACTTGTCACTTCTGAGCTGAGTAAAGATTTTCTAACGATCATACGTGATCATGTTGGGTGGTCGCTTACCGAAAACAGAAAACAAAAAAATATGTTAAACTTCTGGCCTAAAACCTGGTCGAGATCGCTCAACTACGAGAGAGCTCTTGGAACAGTATTTGACTGAGAAACAAAACGGCTATTTAGAAAGTGGTGGCTTACGGGAGGCGGTCGCCTACGAGAAGTAGTCACCATGAGAGAGTTTACTGC
The DNA here is from genome assembly GCA_022496165.2 of Catalaphyllia jardinei. NCBI lineage: Eukaryota > Metazoa > Cnidaria > Anthozoa > Scleractinia > Caryophylliidae > Catalaphyllia > Catalaphyllia jardinei. Next base: position 2,080,502 of record CM042754.1, on the reverse strand, counting down.
ATTACAGATTTTCTACCTAATCTCCAGCAAATATTATATCTGGATTTTTGAAAACGGTGTAAAGAACTGAGCTCCCGCCTTAAAAGGGCGGGTTTTTTTCTCGCCAGAGAAAAAAGGTGACGATATAAAAATTAAAAGGAAAGTCAGTTCTTTTGTTTCTTCCTCCACTCGTTTATCCTAGCTTCCTTCCATTGCCGTCCTTTCTCTATTTGTTGCCCTTTTTCGTGGCTTATAGGCGGCCTTAAGGAGTAGTGAAATCAAGGTGAAATATGGGTGACAGGGGTTAGGCGCCAAATTCTTTAGCACCGTCACGGAGTCGTAAATCCAGACATGCATCTTTTGGGTAAAAAGACTGAAAAATAGCTTTTTCAGTGAAATTAGCATGCTTAAGACCATTTAGTGTCATGGCAGCCAATATACGGATTTAACAAAAACGGCATTTTTTGTGAAAATTTGGCAGTCTAAATCGTAGACACTCTTATTCTTCGGCCATTTCAACTTGAGTAAAAATAACACACAAATTGCGGTTATAAACATAACGAGACAACGCATGTTGTAAAAACTTCCATTGATGAACTTAAAGTTTCGCATGCTCCAACATACATCTTCAGAAGTAACGGCTACCAAAATTACAATTAAATTTAAACACGAAGGATAATACCAAATAAGGAAAGTAATGACAATGAAAAAATAAATGAAAATAAACAGACCCAGTTAAATCTGCTGAGCTAAGGGTTAAAGGGTTAATGCACTCTCCAACCTCGTTCCCAGGGCCTTTTCCCTGTCTTGGGGGCGGGCCAAGCCGGTTGGGCACTCAAGCTTTCTCCTCCCACACAAACACGTCTAGTCTGTTGTTTTGCATTGAAATAATCACGAAATCAGATTGCGTGATGTAGGTACCTAACGATGGTCTGCGTAGTGGGTGTCAGACTGAGTGACTAAACAGTTGAAGGCCCTTGCAGCTGGCACCCACCTTCATTTTATTTTCTCATCACATCGCGCTTATCAGACGCCCCAAATATCTATCAGCTTGGTTACTGGTCATTACTGACGGAAGTTGTACAGTGCTGTCTAAAATTAGGACAAGATGTTTTGACGTGTTTTGGGTCACTGATCATAAAACGTAACTTGCGCGCCAAAAGTGTCTAAGCGTTAAGCACGTAACGTTGAGCAGTCCAGCTATGATAAAGGTCACTAAACATAGCTGTCAGTGTTGTATAACATTCCAGGAGTTTCAGGACAGAATTCGCTGAGGCGGTCGTGAATACAGTTGACTATATCAGCAGATGTTCACAACGAAAGTTGCTGCTTATTTATTACACAGTGGAATCGTGATTGACTACAGATTTAGCACTTCAAGTAAGTACAGTAACAGTGGCATTGTTTAATTAATCGCTTGATCTGTATGCAGATCTTTCTTGTAGTCAGAAGCGAGCTGAAAATTGCCCGCTTGTTCTTAATGCTGGTAGACCTCGGTTCAAACCATTAATTTTCAGAATTTTAACTTGAAGAATGTTACTATGTCGCGATAAAGCTGTCATCATTTTAGGCCATCCAGCCGTTTTGATTTATATGACAATCGAACATAAAAATGCTTAGTGTAATGTCAAATTTGCGAATTAATAGTATAATGCGCTATGTTGACAAGTCTCTCACAAATCGAAAGATATTGTTTGCCGAGATAACAAAGTTGGATTTACTCAAAGAAGGAATCAATTCCCTCGGTATTATTTTCAAGTTATGTCGCACGAGTGTCTCCCTCTGACAAAATTATCATTACAAGCGCTAACGGAGAGGCAGGGGAGGGTAATTCAACAAGCTTTTGTTCGAAAATCCGTGGGGAAGACAGCGTGCAAGCGTGACATGTTATTTTGCGTTCTTCCTCGCGTTTTCGAGCAAAAGAGAGACTGTTTGTAGTCTGTAGAGCGAAGGGCGCCATTAGATGGATTGTGGAATACTACAAGAGGAAGTTATTAGCTGGCTCTGGCGGAGGCCGCAGACCCATATAGTTAGAGTGGAACCCTGAATCGGAAGTTACATTTCAATTCATTCATCGCTGAATCGTGGTGTGATTACGACAACACAGGAAACAATTAGGTTTCAGTGGCGAAAAATGAGCTAAACGTGCTCTTGACTACAGAAACCCTTCCCTCTGAAACAAATTTTCTGACATGTTCACCCTGCTATCAGTATATGGCAGTCCAAAATAGGATAATTTTGGCACCTTTTTAACGATGATCTAAATTATCGCCTTTCCCCGAAAACTATTTATGAATTCGTTTATCCTTAAATCTCTGATTGCACGAAGCCATTAGAGCGTTGAAAATCATCACACGAAAGGCTCTTGACTTCTGCTGGCAAGTTTGCCAAAAATACCAACGTATTGTATTCTTTGGCGTTTTATTGTCTACTCAAGTTACAAGCCCACGCCTTTTCAGCTTGGTATTCTTTGAAGGGAAGTACTGCTCCTAAAAGGAACTGAGTTGAAACCAGCGCTGGATTTCGTGTGGATTTGTGGTTTCTAGATTTCAGCCCCAGCAACCTCAGTGACGTTTACAGCACAGATATCACAAATCAGCTTGAAGGAAACGCGAAGGCAAGACTCTATCAACATGTTTGAAGTTGGAAGATATTTCTTGGCAATATATTTGACCTGTGGTATGATTAGCTTGGCAAGACTTAGCTCAGCTTTTGACAGTAAGTATAAACAACAGTTTTCTCTCACTAACTTAGGAAGTGTTAAAATTTCTTTGAACTTGATGGAAGTGCTCGTGTTGTCTCTATCTTCCCGTTCAACACTGATGGCCATTTACAATCGGATTTACCCGAGATCAAATATTTGAGTTTTCCCATGACCTTTCATTCTCAATTGGTTCTCGGATGTTGTTGTTTTAATTTTATTTTAAGAATTTAGGAGATAGCCTGACGTACACGTATTTTCTCAAGAGCCTTAATGGCCTTGAGAAGTGAAGAAAAGTTAACTCGAAAAGAATATCATAAGTCCAAGATTCTACTTGGGGTTGAGGCCATGTCATGACTGAAATTGCAGAGCTGTCACATCAAATAGGCACTCTATTCAGACACGAGTTTGACTCTTTAAAGTTTCTCTGTTTTCCGGCCTTGGTAATGAAATTTCGTCCCTTTCCCAACCTATTATAACGCAACTGCCTTGAAACTTAATTACCCATTTCAGCACTATCATGACATCCCGGAATTTTTTGCCAGTGTTATTTAAACGAATTCGACCTTTAGAGAAAGGTGAAACTTGCCGTATGTTTTGTCGTATCTCGCTGAAATCGAGTCGCAACAACAGTGAACGGATAAAGACGTATAGCCGAAACAGGAGGCGACTCGGTTGCAATTCACCGATGTTTTAAAGTTTCCTGGAATAATGTAGATCGGGCTATCCTTGCAATGATAACAATTTATCCGCTGAGACAAATCAAACAGATTGCTTAATGACCCTTTTATAAATTATAAAAAGTATTCAATTAATGTGTGATTTTGCATAGTGAATACCCCTCATATTTTTATATGAGACTGAATCCTGGCTTATTCATCGGGTGCTATTATTTTGGTAACGGAAAGAAAAAACGCCAGGAGTGATGAAAGCCAAGCAATATCAATTAATAAAAAAGAAAAAGTGATTAACTGTACAAGTACTTCTACACTTGTACGTAATCCTGTGCCTCTTACCTAAACACTTATTCCAATTTGCACTATAGAATCTTTTTATTCAAATTTATCAGTTTTATATATTGAAAATCGTTCATTGAAGAACGATTTTCTTTCTGGGCGACATTTTTCTCAGTTCCTTGACCTTCTGTTTGATTAACAAATTCCAGTCAAAACCGCAATACGTAGGTCGATAAAAAAAATTACGAAATTAATGCAAATAGGATTAAATCACTCGGCTCCAGAAAGACGGAGAAATAGTGAACAATGACTGAACTTTTCATGGTTAATCACCGCAATATCAACCCGCCATTTGAAAGGGAATATTTCATGTCTAACTGGTACGACTAAAACAGTAAGCACTGATTAAAGTCTTTGCCGCAAAATTCAATTTTGTTTGACTCGGATTTTCTATTGATTTCTCAAACTTCGTTCAGTAAGTTTATTTGCAAGCCGTGTGACATCCTCAGCTGTCGACGAAAACCATCGCAAATTATAACATTTTTCCTTCAGTTTAATCAAAGGAATTTCAAACAACAGCGAAAGTTTATGCGCTATTTTAAATGATACGATGAAAACAAAAAACTAAAGCCGGCTCAAAAGATTATTGAAAGGGTATCAGCAGTTTAGCGGCCTATTGCTTAGAATGGACTCTAATAAGAGGTAAACATTTGAATGACAGGTAAAAAGCAACAATTAAAAGCTTATCTTTTTCCTGGACCAACTTTCTCCGAAAACCTTTCTTCTCTCCGAACAGATCATCATATCCGCTGACAAATGATATCCGGCCTAATCAGCAAAATAGAGGTTTTATTGTTTATTTAGTTCTCAGTCACATTATAAACAGGATATCACCTGATTAATGATTTTCTGAGATGGGGCACAGGCTATATGGCTTCAGGTGATACTTAACTGGCGTTACGTTGAAATAAAAAGCCCGTGTATTCGCAAGTTCTCATAATTATGGTATTTTTATTTTTTGTGGCTACAGGTAAACCAACAGACCTTCAAGTCGCAAGTGTTCGCGACCTTACGATCATGCTGAAATGGAAGAGACCGCTGACTACTGCTGGCTCACCAGACAGTTCAGTTAAATCTTACACGGTGTCTTACAAGGCTGTTGAGGGGAGCGCCCAACTGCGTCTGGTGACCGCGTCAGAGAGCGCTGAGATTGCCTTACAAGCTAATAAACAGTACAACATTTACGTTAAAGCCGTTAGACCAAACCAAAGCACTTGGTCGGATGTTTTTAAAGTAAATACTAAAGATTTGGGTGAGTTTTGACTAGTATACTCTTCTTTGAAACAGTGCTTTTTAAAAAGCTGCAATTTCTATTGTTTAAACTCTCCATGCTCAAGGTATCAAGTGTTTCTCTCTTTATTTTGTGAAGAGAGACCGATTTACATAACCTTGCATCTGAGTTCAGACGAAGGTTATCAAACACGTCGACATTTTAAGTGTATGGGAGCTTTGTTTACTTTGAAACACGCGAGGCGACCGCGATTCTATCTGTTTTAAGGGACGAACCACTATTTTCTTTTTAGGCGGGGTGAGTTGGGGAGTTGGGCAATTTTCTGGGCCAATAGATATTTTTCTCACTTTTAAGTTGTGAGTATTTTTTTTGGTAGAATTGGCTAGCCTACTCAATGATTTTTTTTAAGTCAAACAAAGGGCCTTTAGTAAGACATCTCTTGCTTGATTTTTTCCCCCAAGCGTTTTTTAATAGTATTTGCTGTAAAGGAATATTTTTGAAAATAACTCAACGCCCTTGTCTTGCTGTAGTCTACTGTAGGTGCTAAAGTTATCTGTTATACCTATCTGCCATGCAGATTGTATGCCGTGTTTTATGTCTCCCAGTGGATAATAGTATTATCTGACTGACATAAACGTTTTTTTTTACATGTACAGTTCCAGCGAAACCCGTCAATGTCAGTGTGTCCAGTGTAAGGCCCTTGCAAATCACCGTGGTCTGGGACAGTCCATCAGTTACTGTGATTGGGGTAACAGATACATCGAAATTAAACTACTACATTAGTTACAAGAACCTAGAAAGCGGTGCACCAAGACAAGTACAAAGTTCTACAGAGCGAGCTTTACTTAATCTTAAGGCGAACACAAGATATGAGGTAAAAGTCAAAAGCTACAAGGCATTCAATACCCGAGTGGCTGGTTCATGGTCGGACTCTTTAACAATCAAAACAAATGAATCAGGTAAGAGCTGCTCCCGCAATCACTACTCTCAGATCAGTACTTGAAACATTATACTTCCTCCCACCTTGTTCAAGGCCGCGTCTCCTATTCGGTTATGTGCGAGGTCCTGGGTAATAGCTTCTCGATCCTCAACTTACGAAAAGCGCGGGAAAGTCCGTCGCGCAAGCCAAATCACGTGTCAGTTTGGGAGTGAGTATGATTGGCCAACTGACAAGGCCATCAATCTTTATTGCCTCGAGAGCTTTGTGACGCATTTCGTAAATAAGGTAAATCCGAGATGTAAAGATCTCATTTAACTAGGCAATCAAAAGTGATTTCAGTCTCTCCATTTTTCCAGTACTTTGCACGGTTTGCACGACTTGCAAGATTTTATTTTGGTTGATCCATTTTGTTGGCTACTGAATCCACTCTTTTTTCTTTTTACTTCCAGTGCCAACTAAACCACCAACCAACATCAAAGTCGTCTCCAGTACTCTCTCTTCCATAAAGGTTTCATGGGGCCCAATCCCTAAAGATGGTCGCAATGGTATCATTATGGGCTATGTTGTGTTCTACCGTGAAGGTACCTCTGGGTCATGGTCTGAACTTGATGTCAACCTGGTCTATACTAAAGAACTGACGGGTCTGACAAGTGGGAAATCATACTCCGTCAGAGTAGCAGGATATACGAAGATGGGAGGAGGAATCAGGTCCCGTTCAACAAGTATTATTGTTGGAGGTAGTATATTTCCATGATGCTTCTATCCTAAAGAAAAAAGATGCTTCCTGTTAGCACGTTCAATATCAGGTTTCCCTCTAGTGCTCGAGGATCTTCTGAGATTCTGCCTAATTAAACATTCCATTCCGATGAATCCACTCTGGACAGATCCGTGTAGTGTGTCAGTAAAAAATGGTTGTTGCTGGCAAAATATGTCAGATTTTAGGCTGGAATATCTCGGATCCCTTTAGATCGTTGCTGTTTTGACGATAATTTATTGATGGAAGAGGCTTTTTTGTTAAGATTTTACAAGCGAAACTCTGTGTAGTCACTCGATCAGTGTCTATATTCAGTAAATTTTTAAATGAAACATCAGGTACGCCAGAAATCAACCTCGCTCGTCATGTACTGATGTGCACCATTTCTTTGTTTTCAGGCCAGTTTATCATTTCTACAAGAAAGCCGGTTACCTCACAAAAGCCAGCAACAGGTTTTCCTCCATTTATTCCTTCTTTAATTTATTCGCTTACTCTTCCCCATGGGTTTTCTTTTCATCGTGACGTTATTTCATGAAAAACTACATAAACTGCAAAGCCGTGAACGAAGATCCTGCTTGATTGAATGTTGGATCTCACTGGAGAGCTACAATCTTGGACAGAATAAAATGAGAAATGAAAGTACCCCTCCCCCCAATTCAATGATGTGCTCGCGCAACAACGAAAGCGCGCCATTTTTTCCATCATTGAATTGGGGGGAGGGGTGGTCTTAATTTCTCATTCATTTTGTCCAAGATTGTCCGAAGGGTTTCAACGTGACAATACAAAGGGAGCCGGTAATTAGGCACTAATATGTCAACACATTTATTGGCAGTAAAAGGAAGTGGTGTCTGTCGCAGTCACGCGCGTCAGAGCTCAGTGGTAACGCAGCTAACCTAAGTTTAGGTACTACAATTGGAGTGTATTTTGGAAACAATAAAAAAATAACAACGCTATTCTAACCACATTTTTCCAAAGCAGTACTGGGATTAATAACGAATCATATTAGTGCTCGAAAAGCTCAGTACAACCCGCCATTGACAAAAAAGAAGCTTCAATCCAAATTCTAAAGACTACTTCAAATTTCACATTAAGCGAGTATTAAGTACAGAATAATCTATCGTATTTCGCAGGAGCTGATCAATAAAACTATAGAGTCTATGAATAGTCGTATCACTGACATAATAAGAAACAATGGCGAAAGACTGAAGTCGATAAAAGTACCGCTCTCTATAGGCACTCACCAGGCTTGCACTATGTCAAAACGATGCTTGCACGTTTTTGTGACGGTTTACGAGGTATTTCCTACGATTTAAGGCTGGTTTTGAACGGTTTAAGACGGTTTTGGACGATTTTGACAATCAATGAAATAAAAACTGAACGAAGAATATTATTTTACTGCCCTGCTACAAAACCGTGCTTAACCGAAAAAATCGTGAATAAAAACTTGTAAATCGTTGAATTTGATTTCAACGCAGATAAAAATCGCGCAAGACCTCTTTTTTCTATAGAGAAAACTATTCTACAGATAGAAAAGACTTCAACAGACAAATATCCAATAACGGTCTGAAAAGTTAAGGCTCTCAAAATAACGGATTGGAAAGCGTGATGGTTGAAGTGGCGCATTGGATTGGCGTGTATGTCGCGGTTCAAGGTGGCGTGCATGAACTCTCTCGGGTTCGAGACCGATCTCCTCTTCTGTTATTTTTATTTATTTTTTTTCTTTCTGCGGGTAAGTTGAAATGTTCTTTTCTTTCGTCGTAAAATCTGCGGGCAAAGAATACCAGCAAACTACGCGCCATTCACTCCATCTCACTCACCTCAATGAACCCTTCCTCCGCGTATACCACATATTGCCATCTCGTCAGAAGTGCCCAAAAAATCAACCGGTGTGAAGGAATCGATAAAGTACTTTTAGAGGGACCAAAATTCAAAGTTAAATTCGGAAAAACTAAGAAAGCGAGCTTAATCAGAGACGTGCAACGCTTAATATTTTGATTCCCGCGCGCGCAACCGACCAACAATTAATATATATATATTCGGCTTGGTTAAAGAAATAACTTCGCTTTTCAGGCCCAACACTTCAACACGCACTTATGCATATTCAATTTTCATAATAATAAAGTATATGACACACCAAAAATAAATCAGGTTGTGATTTTATGTCAATCCTGCTTGAGTCACGCACAGAGTTCATTAGATTTTATTTTGGCTAACTTCTTTTTCTCTGGTTATCGAGTTTGCGACAACAGATAAGATGGGATCTGCATAGCAAATATAGCTTCTTGTAACGCCAGTGCGGCCCTCGGACAATCTTGGACAGAATAAAATGAGAAATGAAAGTACCCCTCCCCCCCAATTCAATGATGTGCTCGCGCAACAACGAAAGCGCGCCATTTTTTCCATCATTGAATTGGGGGGAGGGGTGGTCTTAATTTCTCATTCATTTTGTCCAAGATTGTAGTCAGCCAAAGTAAAAGGATGATAAGTCAAAGACTGTTGCAACGCTGATACAATGGGGAGGGCCGCTGAGATTTTTGGTTTTGCCGATTTGGCCAATTTTTGGTTCGGGTTTTCGGTTTTCGCTCTTAAAAAACTGCGGTTTATCGATTTTGGTGTCTCTCGCGATTTTGCTGGTTTTTTTCCAATTTAGTCTTTGGTTTTCGTTTTTGTTAACAATGATGGCGTTTTTCGGTTTTTCTGGTTTTGCCAAGGAATTACACCCTGTTTTAGTTATTCTACAAGCTTTTGTAACAACGATTTCCCCGCATTTAAGGAGGAGGCATGACTTGTAACAAATGACATGCTAAGTTTAAAATCAATATTTCACAATTAATCAAAACTATAACAAAATTCTCGAACGTGATTGGCTATCAGCAGCCTGATTTGAGC
>CM042754.1:2043363-2069188 GCA_022496165.2 Catalaphyllia jardinei | reverse complement strand
ATCCCGTTGAAGCCCTGATTTTTTTCAGGCTTCTTCTTTCCAATTGCCTAAATTGGAAAATTTACTGCGATGATCACTCTTCACATTCATCTACAACCGCAGTACACATATGAATTATTTCATATATATTTCACATTGACTGTTTAATACGTACTCGCTCGCGCTTTGTTACTACAGTAAAGGAGATATTCTACTTAAAAGTAGAAGAATTTGTGATAGACTCTTTTTACCTAAGTGGCATCTTTGGAGAAGATCTTAATTAACCTTGAGCTTGAGCTTAAGCTTGATGGACGCCCTTTTTTGGAACAACTAACCGCCACTACAAACCTGAAACCCGCAGCTGCAAGTGTTTACAGACATAGAAATGTCTTTTAAACTAACCAGAAGGCATAACCAGCCCTGCTGTAGAAAAAGAAGCTTGCACCTGATATGCGAGAATACATCTTGCACCTCATTGCAGAAGACTCTTGAACCAGGTAAAGAAAACCTACAATCCCAGACAAAAGAGTTGGGACACGAAGTTCTCCCCTCCCCCCCCCCCCCTCCCCTCACTTGCAATGTTGATAATCAGGTGATTTATGTCTTTTTGATGGAAAAAACGCGATATTTCCCAAGGGGGGATGGGGGATATGTGATACAGCTCAAGTGCCCCAGCTACTTTTGGCCGGGATTGTAGAAATCGTTTTCACAAGTTGCAACTTTCCAATACTTTTTAGTAATAAACATTTTTTCAAAGTTACAATGCTAGGGTGAAAATGTCCAGCGATATTACACAATCATCAAACAACAATTACATGGATGTCTATAAATGGAGCATGAAAGAGTTACCACTTCTGTCACAAACAGGTTATAAAAGTATAAGGGTTACCACTTTAGGGCAGAATTTACCGCCCAGTAGAAAAGTTCACCCTATTGAGCTAAAAGCTGAAATTCGATGCGCACGTAGCAAACATCTGTCGTCGAGTAAGTCAGCAACTGGCTGTACTGAGAAGGATGAAGAAAATGCTGCCGTTCGAGACGCGTATGAAGCTGTACCAGTCGTTCATTGTACCGCACTTCAATTACTGCGCAGAAACATGGAACTTCTGCAGCAAGGGCGCAACCACTAAGTTAGAAAAACTTAATGAAAGAGCACTGAGATTTGTTTATAGAGATTACAGCTCGTCGTATGAAATGCTACTTAAACAATCTGGCTACCAAACGTTGTTAAATCAGAGATTGGCAAAGATAGTGACTACTGTATACAAAGTAGTTAACAGGCAGGGTGTGTCAGAATCACTATGCGATCTAGTGGAACTAAGGGAAAGTAATTATAATCTTCGAGGAGACAAAATCTTGACATTACCAAAAGCAAATACTACTAAGTACGGACTTAAATCACTCAGATACGAAGGAGCCAACCTGTGGAATAAACTACCGAATGAATACAGAAATGCGGACTCTTACAAACTGTTCAAGAAACAGATATCAGATACGGATTTGGCTGGCCGCTACATGTCGTAATCACATGCTGATATATTTTAAAACATTTTGTATATTTTATACTATAATATTAAATAATCTTAGAAACATTGTAAACAGTATCTTTTTCATCTTTTTCAGTATTTTTATTTATCATTTTCATTACTTTTCCTTTTCATTATTATTATTACTATTTTATTTTGTGACTATTCCTGTAAAGTAGCTGGTTAGCTAAGTGTTTGGTCACGTTAATAAACTTACTTACTTACTTACTTACTTACTTTACTTATTGAGTTTCAGCCACACAAACAAATAACCAAAGATTATGAAATTCGATTTTATTCGTCATTCTCTAAAATTTCTAAACGGTGTGTCCAAAATGGATGACTCAAACAATCTGCCATCTTCTTGCACACAACACTGCCGTCCTGCCCTGAGGAGGCATTTGTCACCAGGGCTTTCTCTAGATAGTACAGCTCAGTGACATTGTGAGTAGCTAAGTACTGGGGCAAGTTGTTGTACCAGAACCCAACATCACCAGTACCATGAGCGTCATCAGACAGTGTAAGTTTAGCTCCAGAAGTCAGGAGATACTATGAGGAAAACAAAAGATGCAAATGATAATTATGATACATAATTTCTTTTGTATCAGTTCTGGGATTTAGGCAGTAAAGTGTTCTAAGAGTCCTTCACTGATCCTTTTTTAGGAGAACTTGCTTCATTCCACGCATAATTTTAGCCAGTGAACAGGTTCTCGCTGGAAGGGTCTGACTGCAGCTGGAAGAGTCAAGAAGGAACTGGTTGATATTGACATGGCTGGCCTGGTGGTAGGAGTTGGGGTGGAGATTGGAGTGGCCTCCTCCTCCTCTCTCTCTCCCCTTCCTTCCCACTTTTTCGGGCACTATGTCGACTAGACAGCCTGCTCAAAGCCTAACATAATTTGGGTTTGTCATCAACTGCATGTGGCTGTTTGGAATAAGAAAGGGAATTTTGCAGAATTTTGCAGAAATTTATGGCACCTAAGTTTGTTTTCAATTTACAGGAATTGGCCACTCTATGTCTTTATAGAAATAAAACTACAATGTAGCATTACACTATATTTTCTAAGAAGCAATGGCTACAGAAAACTTAGTAATTCCAATCTTGTTTAAATTCCTGATGTTACGAAAACTCTGTCCTCTGCAAAGGTTGAATCATTATAGACAGTCATAGTGCAAGGCGAGTGCAGGCATTAAGTTGAATGGATCTCCACCATCACCCTTCGCCTAACCCTTACCTGCACTAACAATAACAACAACCACTTTATTATTACTCATGTATTTGCACTTGTATCATTTACCAGATTCTCCCCACCTGAAATAAATCTTTTGAGCCTCTGTAGAGGACAGAGGCATCTAAAATTTTTTGTTGACCAATGACATTTTCTGGGAATAATTCAGAGAAATGGAGTGTAGATCATTGCTTTATAAAACACTTTTGGAAGACCTGAATTAAAACTACTGGCCAATACTAAAATCTGAACAGTAGGTATCTAGTTGTAGAAATTAAAAGATATTTCATTTCTCTACTAAAAGGAATGAAACCTTATCTTTAGGAAGAAGAGGTAATCTTATACTCAATGCATACTCAGTGGTAATATAATTCAAATACAGTACTGAATCATCGTCACACTCTTTGTACCTGAAGAATTCGTTTATGAGGGTATGGGTACTTCAGATTCTTTCTTGGAGATGCACCACTGGTATTTATCTCAAACAAAGCTCCGTAGGAGATCCCTAAGCCTATATTCCTAACAATCTTCTCCCAAATCAAATCTGTAATTTCAAAATCAGCTCGATAAAGTCTGATGACATCAAAATGACCAATGACCTCAGGTTTAAGTTCCTCTATTAGCTTGTACTGGAGATCAAAGTATCTGCACATCACTTCTTCTGTCCCACCAGCCTGATTTTCAGCTTTTTCAAAAAGTTCACAGCTAAAATCTGTTGGAATTCCATCAACATGATGAACTGATCCTACTATATAATCCAGTTTCAGGTCTTTTTTCAACTTGCGAATGCGATCAAAACTATCCTCTCTTATAACTTCTGTTTCTAAGCCAACAATAAGGCAAATCTTGTCTTTGTATTTTTCTTGAAGATGCCTTGCTTCCTTTACAAAATCTTCAAACATGTTCTGGAGATCAGCAGGTGTCATATTTTCCTACAATGACAAGAATCCTGTCAGTTCCCTTAATTTTTCTTCTAATGAAGCAGTGTGCATGTCATGTGATTGGCCAGTTGGCAATTCAATCAGACACGTAGGTCCATCCATCTCTGACGTGTTCAGGTCATTATTCAATCTGTCAGTAAATAAGTCAGGCCACAGGTTGAATGGTTAGTCAGTCAGTCAGTCAGACAGTTAACCCTTCAGTCGGATAGATAATCCTTCAGCAGTATAAGGCAAGTTTGGTTGAGCCATAGGTTGCATTTAGGTGAAACTCAGTAAGCCAATATAGCCATGATGGGACAAAAAAGTGAACAATGCTGCCAATGCATATCAAAGAGGTATGAATAGGTATTTCCGTATCTAAATGGAGCCAAAAACTCAGGCAAGGCCAAGTGACTTTGCAAGAATTCCAGTAAACAAAGCATAATTTAGATATTTAGGACCAGTTCTCTGGTCAAAACTGAGTATGGATATTAGAAGATCAGACACATTGCAAGTTTTTAAAAACAGAATTAGATGAATAGATCTAAATAATTTAATTAATGAACACTGTATGTGTATGCTATGTGACAGTTGACACATTTACTTGTGAAAGCTAAATTACTGTAGTTCTAACAAGTATATTCTTGAGGTAATCCTTATTGTATATATTTTGAATTTTCATTTTTATATACTGTGTCCCCAGGTAGTGCCTTGTCACTTAGGAGCTAGATCCTCAAGTATTATCATCATCATCATCATCTAGATAGTCACGGAACAACCTGATAAATGGACCCAAAGGACTACACTAGAATTGAACTAATAATATGAGATAATATCACTACAATAGATAGGGAACGATCAAATAAGAAAAGAGATAGGGTTCTGAGCTATTTTATTCAATGTATGAATGCATGCAAACTAATGTCCATCCTCAAGAAACTAATCAGCTTATACCCGTGCCGTAAGAACGATTCTTACATGTCATTCCGTTAGATGTAAATATATGAAACTTTGTTTAATACGACTATCTTGATATTTCAGTTTTAACTTGAACGCAAAACTTACCTCCACTTCTTCCTCGTATAAATCTTCTATTTCATATCGCGGCATATGCTCCGATAGTCCGTAATGAGTAAAACCGGCTTCGATCGCTCTCACTACAACCTCTTCTAATGAACAGAAAGCGTGCTTACAGAACTGCCCACTATGACTGTGCAAAGAGATAGGCATTTTAAATTGTAATTTTAACGAAAAGGAAATCAGCAGTAAAAATTTCCACCAAAAATTTTCGCCAAAAATATGGAAAAAAAATGGCCGGCGGCGTAAATTAATTTGAGCCTGCAAGTGCTCAGCAGCTGCTTCCATTTAACCGGAAGTAAACTGTACATATCACGCAATATTGTTCTCTTTCGAGCTGTAAACACGGCCAAGAATGCGTCCAATTACAATTATCGGTTGGTATAGCATCTGTCATTTTCAACCGCGATCAGCCAACAAAAGCGCTTTTTTCACGCAAGCATAAGCGCGTATCAGGTACATGTAGCGCTGAAAAATTGATCAGGGGCAAACAATGGGGGCTTTGCATAATGTAGTTAAGCTAGTGATTCTGTGGAAACATGTGCGTTCTTTTGCGTCGGGTGGGGCGTAGCGGGCCGATTCGCACACGCTTTCGCGTTTCTCGCCATTTTGGACATAAAAAGGACCACATTTTGAGATTTTAGACAGTTTAAGGGGGCGGAAAACCTTATTTTTAAAATTTGTCTAAACAATTTTTTTCGCGTTTTCTCCGAAATTAGGTCGATTTAGGGCCGTTCTCCACGTTTTCAGCCCATTCCGAGGCAAAAATCGGAATTCGGAAGATTGCTCGATTTGTTGTAGATTCTCTGTAATTCCAACAAGACACAAACTTTAGAGCCTTGGCGCTCCAAAAATCGCACTGCGGCTGCGCAGTTAGCCACTGAGCATGCGCAGTTAGACAAAGTGTTGAATTTTGGTGCGAGAAGCGGGCAAGTTCAAGATGGATAAGGTTCGTGTCGATGGGGTTTAACAAAGGCTCCACGGACGCGGCCCGTGTTTTTGGCTTCTTCTTGATGGGATATGGAAAAAGCTAACCCTTTTCCTTCGGAGACAGTGGATGAGCACTGGAAAAATTCAGAAACGGTCCGAACTCTGCGCTTCAAGATCTCTCTTACGGAGAGCGATGACAAGAAGTGCCCTGAGTTTTCGTTTCTGGACCTCGTAAAAACTTCCACGGTGGGTGAAGTTTAACTTCTCCAGGGTTCTTCTCCAGAGCCGAGGCAATTTTATCAGTAAAGCACATCAATATATTGTCGTTGTTAAAACATGCCGTTGATTTATGATTCCCGTATTTTTTTCTTGCTCGCGAAGTCCAGTGATACTCCGGAGAAAACCCCTTGGAAAGAAGATGGAGAGGAAGAAAATATAAGAGCTTTAGCCAAGAAGTTTGAGGAGAAATATGTAAGTTGTTCACCTCTGTAAGCTCAGTGCGTTTTTTTGTCCAGCGCTCCGGATTCCTTAGAAACCGCAGTGCTGTCGAAGCAATGAAATGCGCGATATCGTAAGCTTAAACTTATTTTTGAAATGGAGATTTAAAAGCCACATTTACTTTTTTACAGGCACCTAAATCTAAGAAGCGAAGACGGGATCGAGTGGAGGTACAGTAAAAATTATAGTAAAGTGCCCAGTCATTTATTCTTCTTCAATGTTGTTAAAGTTAAGCTTATATAAGTTTGCGTATTAACCGACTTGGTTTTCTTTGATCAAGTGTTTTTGTCGTTCTTGTGTAAGCTTAAATTAACTTATGCCACAACATGGATTAGGAATAGATTAATTGCCTGTAGACTGGAAATACTTCGAAAACCGTTGCTTTTATGGGGGCGTATTGATTCCATCGGCGTTAAAATAATTTGAATCACTTGTTTTGAGTAGCGCTTATGTTACTTGACTAATTCATTATGTTTTATGACATGACCCTGTTGTTGTAAGTTCGTAACTGCCTTTTTTCTCAGAGCTGTAAAACGTTTTTGACTTGATCCCATTGTTTGGTAAGCATTGATATGTCGAGAAACATGGTTTTGTGTATTACATTATCTTGTGAAGCATTTACAATACACCTTTAATGTGTGATATTTAAACGTTTCATCGATGCCTTTGCGATGCGTTACAACGTTGTCGGTTTCACTTTACCAGTAAATTTTCTCTCTCATTGCGTCGCGCATCAATGTTTTACTTGGTTTCCTTTAAAAAGTGTTTGTGTTCAGATGTTCAGATGTATATTTTTAGAATTTTAGTTTCTCGTCGTAATATTTTTAGCTCGCAATCGATTTCCTTTGAATAGTTTATACGGAAGAGCCGGGGCAATTTTTGTTTCCGGTTATACACTTTTTTTTAGGAACCCAACTACTAGGGTAAGATTTCATTCCAGAAGACGAACCATTCTCATTGTATTGAGGATTTTGCTGCAGTGATTCTAAAACATGCTATGGACCCCTTATTGGTTCAGATAGTCTATTTTGAAGCAGTAACAATATAACTCAAACTTATACTTTGGATCCAGTTTAATACTCAAGCCCCAATACAATTAAAAGTTTTGTTTTAAATTGGTTATCCATAACCTAAGGTTAGAAAATCACAACATTTTGTTCAAAATATTGCAGTGTCACAGTATTTTTTTTTTGCATAATAAGACTGCAGTTTTGCAATTATGAGCAAAGCACAGCCCTTTGTGTCATTTGTTTCTCAATAGTTGAAAAAGAGGACTGTACAAGCTAATGAAGGGGGTCTCAGCACTATAGGGGGCAGAAATTCTATGTAAGGAGGGAGAAGGGAATAAGAGAAGTGGAATCTCCTTGGTAGAAATAGGGAATAATTTGTATGGAGGTAGGAGAAGTGGAAAGTCCAGTCCCCTGTAGGCATGGTACAAACAGTAGATTGTATACTAAGGATAACACATTTGTTAAATAAAATGAACAGGCCTTACAAGCATGCTTTTTAGGAGCCATCTGCAGTTTTCTTTAACTTTACCTCCCAGTAGTGAGTCCTTCTGCTTATATCACCATTCGTCTTCTAACAGAAAAGTGCTCTTCCTATAATGTTACCCCATGTTGACTGACATGTATAAACTTCTCCCCTTCCCATACAACAAAAATAATATTATAGTATCTATTTAATACAATAACTGCAGAAATTCTTGCATGCTCACTGGCTAATTTTCATTGTCAATAAGCCGACAGACACATTGATTTATAATTTGTGATCTTCATTCAACTGTGGATCCACTTGACTATGGCCTCATAGATCCACAGCTACTTTCACAATGCTACAATGAAATTCATAATCAATAACAGGGCAGACACATGGAAAATGGATGTCAATTTGTTAACAGAACCTCTGTTATTCTATGTCCCTATCTCACAGTGTAGTGCTCATCTATAGAGATGTGCACAGTCAAAGTTACGATAAAACAAGCTAAATTTCTCCCTATCACAAGAATGTACCCTTTATGAAATGAATTTCAAAACTAAACAGAACAAATATACCTTCATTTCAAAACCCAGCTTACAACTACATTTGAACAGCAAAAAGACCTTGTTGTGTCTCTCATCGCACTTGGTGCTTTTGTGAATTGTGCTTCACACTTTTCTCTGTTAAGCTGCCTGTCCTACACTTGTTTTGTAAAAGAGCAGTCAAACCCCACATTACAACTTGAAAACTAAGGCAGTTTATTGAGCCGAATAGATACAAGGTCTTGAAGACCAGTTGCTGGACCCAAGGAAACTGCTTCTGTTTAGTGACAAGTTAATTGTTCTTTTCCTTTGTCCCAGGATTTAATTGATGTTACTTATGGTTATGATGAGACAGACCCATTTGTTGATGACAGTGAGGCTGTGAGTTGCATTTTACATTTTATTATGATATAACTAAGGATTCGACAAGGTTAAACACACAATCCGCATGCAGGTGTTTTCTAAATTTCTCAAGTGTTCTCAATTGTCCAGAGTGTTTTATCACAGTGTAATACACAGTTCAGACTTCCTCATTTGCTTTATGATAACTTAAGGCAATGTGGCAAAAAGCAATGAAACATGCTTTTTTATGTTTTATACTCCGACAATATATGGGATTTTTAATTAATCAGAGCATGCACAAGGTCCTATTATAAAAATGGAAACAATATACTTCAGAAAACACACAGAGATTTTGTCAGTTTGTAATAAAAATACAATGAGCATAAGGTTGTGCACCTTTAATGTTAAATCATAAAGTAAAGGTTTTATGACTCCACTATTATGTCATTTTGTGGTGTTCCAGCATCTATTTTTTATGGTAATTTATTTGAAAATATTGTTAGTATGTGGTATAAGGTGTGCAAGATAGGTAAAAAGAAAATAGGACTCTACAGTCAGAGTGCAATGCAGGCTCATGTTTTGTGTAGTCTTATGGTCATAATATGTTTAAATGGTATAATTGTGGAATAATAAATGTTTATTTGCATGGTCATGTCTAATTTATTTGTTTTTCTGTACATTTAAGTATTCTCCTGAATGTTATTTAAGGGGCTCTTTGAAGTCTAATTTATTTTTGATTTGATTTCTTTAGCATGATGAGTTCATCTCAGCTGACTGGACAACAGAGCATGGTGGCTTTTACATTAATCAGGGTATTCTAAACTTTAGGCCACTATCACCAGCTGGTGAAAGGTAAACTTGTCTGTTAACAGTTTTTTTGAGACCATTTTTGATAATTTATTTTTGGTAATGGTAAAGCAGTTGAACCCTACTATGATACACTGTCCTTTACTAAAAGAACTGTTTACCTCAATACTTGATATTTGGCTGATATGTAATCATTTTCATTTAAATTGTAGTGAGGATGAAGATTTCAAGAAACCCAAAAAAGTCAAGACTAAAACTCCCAAGGTATAGATATTTATCATAACACATGCTTGCAATTAGGCAGGCCATCAAATATTTTTATGTAATGTGATACAACATACTTTTGTAACTGTTCATGTAACTCAAGTGATCATGAAAAAATCCCAGATACTGGTAATTAGGGTTTCCAGAAAATCACTGCTAGGTATTAAAGATGTTTTAACTCCAGATGACGGTGCCTTTAGTTTGCAATGAAAATCTTGGAATTTATGTTCTGCTGTAATGTTCTCTAGAAAATTCCAAAGGTGCCTAAAGTCAAGAAGGTTAAGGACCCAAGTGAAAAGAAAGAAAGGAAAAAGTCCACAGACAAAGAGAAAAAACCACGAAAGAGCTCCAGGTAAACTTGAGAGATCAATTCTTGTTTTTTTTTTCTAATGCTGGCACTGAAAAACTAACCATCCATACCATTACCTTAATATCTTGAAGTTTATTTTTTTTTAATTCTTGTCACCTGACTGACTGTTTGTTTGTGTACTGATTTTACTGTAGATCTTGATTAATCTCAGGAACCTAGGGATAATTAATGCAGCAGTTTGTAAAAGGTCATGACTGCATAGTAAAGCTGTTTTTCTTCAAGCTTATCAACATATTGCTGCATGTATATTGTGCGACAATATGGTTGTGGATATCAGTGTATTACTTTGTAATATATATTTTTTTAATATTATTTTATTATTCTTTTAAGTGGTGAGAAAGATAAAGAAAAGAAACATAAGAAGAAACTTAGCTTGGGAAATGCAAACATTACAAACCTTTTATCGTCTCCCTCTTCCACTGCAAAGAACACTTTGACTTCTGGAACAATCTCTTCAAATCCAGCTCTAAGTCCTAGTGTGGTTTCACAAGGACCAAACAGCACTTCAACCAGCCATTCATCTCCGGCAAAATCATTGATTTCACAGCTTAGCAATCATGGAATCGTTAAAACTGAGCCAGGGAATTCAGTCATGGTACATGTAAATGGCAACAATAGTACTAGTGTTACAGCCACAGAAAGTATGTCTAGCACACAACCAGATAAACTTATTACTGCCCCTTCTAATACTTCGCTTCAAAATGGAATACAATCGGGTGAAGGGCATTTAGAGATTGTAGAGCCAACTCTTCCCCAGTGTTTACCTGCAGACTTGGAAAACTGTATCCTGAGATTGAAGCAGGCTGGAAGTGATAGTGGAACCGAGGGGAAATGCAAGTTCTTTAACTCTGATGTCAACCATATGCTGCTGGAGTAAGTATATTTTATTTCTTAGAATTGATTTTCCAGTGTAGGACTTGTCTGATTTTGAACTATGTGTGCTGCCAATAGAGAAACCCATGACGTCCCTTTAGAAGGTGGATTTTTGAGCAAATGTTCGCCAACGACTATGATTTGAGAGTGAAGCTTCTTATTCAGGAGTTTCATTAACGTTTTTAGCAGAAGGACAACTGGTTTCAGCTGTGCAAAACTATTTGAACTTAACTTCTCTATGAGAACAACATTCTGCTAGATGGTCAACCATGCAGGAGAAATCCTCCTTGCAGTTGGTCCCTCTGCCTCTAATGAAACCTCTGAAGAATGATGGGACCTGTTGTAGGGATAGATCTACAGTTCGATATTGTTAGCGAAGTTTAATTGAACATGTAATGTTTTGTTGTAGACTTCAAACCAAGTCAAGAACACTTAGTGGTAAAGTGCAATCGGTAAGGCACAGTAAAATGAAAATGTGTTGTTTCTTTTTGAATCAGGGATTTTTGTTTGATGAATAAATAGTTATTAAATGATATTCTCCATTTGATGCAAAACCATGTTACATGTGTAGATATTTGTCTATGGGCATTACCTGTTTTAAGAATCGAAAAGTGAGAAACTGCGAGCATGGAGGGATAGACAAATATGCGAGCATGCTTTTAAGTCAAATGGTTTGTTAATTGTCCTTCAAGAATTTTTTGCAACACAAAAATTGGGAATATCACAAGGATATTTCCTAACTGTGGCTGGGGTATATTCAGTCATTTGATGCATTTAGATTTATTGCGTGTGACCAAAAATATTGGGTGGATTATGTTGTTTTCCACTTTTGTATACAGATTTGAGTTTGCTGTCTTGTGCTTTATTATCTAAATTTGTATATGAAGTTCCAGAAGATTGTATTCATATTATTTTAACTCTAGTTCTCTCTGCATTTCTAGGGTATTTATGAATTTTTGGCTTACTATTTGCCATGTACCAAGGAGACATTGAAGAAAAGGGCAAAGAATCTTCTTATAAATGAACAGGTGAGAAGAGTATTTTAATTTACTAGTTTTGTTCCTCTTACAGTTATTAATAAGTAGACAATTTTGTTTTAAACTCTTTTTTTATTGTTTAGGCTGCCCGACTGAGAGAACCAATGGCTAAACTCAAAGCAGGTTAGCCGTATAAATTATTTAATTATTAATTTTACATAGCTGTGATAGGAGCCATTCATTTTCATTAAAAAAGTGAAAGGTTGTTCTGTTGCCATAGAGTAAGCCTAACATGAGTGGTGCATGGTTGGCAAATAAGAAAAGCTGTGGAAACAAAATTCTCTGTTTTTACAGCTGTTTTCTGTAACTGCATGGAAACATATACAGTGTAAAATAGAGTTGAACTCTTTTCTTTCTCTTTTCTCTTTTCTTTTACATTAAAGATGTTTCAGTTGGTAGTATAGAGTTATGATGCAGTGGAACCTTGATTTAAGAATCCTTTTTTTGACAAAATATTAGGTATAATTTTTGACAAAATCCTAAGTATAATAAACAGGATATTCTTTGACCCAATATTGGTAACTATATGGTAAAGAATCCCAATATAGCAAAATAATAATAATATAGCAATATAATAATAATATAGCAATAATAATAATAAACAGTACATTATAACAGTCTAGAGTCACTAAAAAAAGACTATTTCATTTACCAAACATGTTTTGCCTGTTGCTCAGCCCTTTCTGATAGTGAGGTTTACACTGTGTATGGTGTGAGGTCAAGATGGCTGGATATTGGCCAAGTTTTTTTTGTATGTTTATGCCAGGAGATACAGGAACATTGAATTACATAAACAGGACATCCTTGCAACAGCTGTAAAAACAGTCACCTACATCTTGTGTTTTCACAGTATGTCTTACATGTATGTTTTCAAACATTTTCACTGAGCAGGTTACAGCAGTGGGGGCTTAGTGTTCTGTTATGTGTCGCTTTAGATCTTTGTAACAGAAATAATTGACTGTACATTATAACTCTAGAGTTACTGAAAAAAGAGACTTACTGGTAGCTTAATGTTAAAAACTTTTTTCTTATGAAAATAGGTAACATTGTTTCTCTGTTATCATAGTTTTTGGGAACATATGTCTTAGAAATTTTTGATGCTCAGAACAACCTTGAGTGAGTTTCCACTGGTCTCCACTTTTTGTTCTCTCTCGGGTTTCTACTTAACAATTAGATTATGGGCTCGAGATTTCTATCACTTGATAGTTGACAAGGGTGCAGCCTGAGTCAACTATGATGCATAGAAATAAAGAGCGAATAATCTAATTGCATTCGTAGAACGCAGTTTATAATGCGGTCTGAGTCGAGTTTTATGGGAGTGGCGTCATGGTGGGTTGTATCAAAGTTGCTCACCAATTTGGCCACCCCGCAGCAGGGGCGAAACGAATTACATTATCGCCAAACCATGTGCTCTATATTTCTTTGGAGTGTGGCTCTCGGAACAGATATAATTTTATATTTGTTTGAAAGGTCAGACCTTTCCTGGGTCAAAAAAGTCTCGGATTACAAAGTTATGCTGAACCCACACATTAAAAAAAAATTCTTTAAAAAAAATGACTTTAAAGCGATATACCACTTTCGTCTTAATAGCTACCACAAAATCTATTTCCTTAACAATCCAGCTTCATCATGTGGAAATTTCAGCAAAATCGAACAAGACAAGTTTTAAAACTTTATTTTAAATTTGTAATTAATACCTCACTCAAGTGCTTATCAATTCTTGAGTAAACACAGGGAGCCACTGTGGCCCATAGCCAGCGAAAAACCTGAAAACGAAGCAATGTTTGGTCCGAGAAAAAAAAATTGAATCGGAAAACCTTTGTCAGACTTTTCTTAAGTGATTTAGACAAGAAAATAACCACGGCGAGCTACAAAAGATAACGAAACAAAAACAAAGCCGGTAATTTATTCAATTTGTTAACCTCGTGTCCTTCGTCATGTACAGGTTAAAAAAGCTTGCCTCTTGATAATTTTAGCCCTAGAAGCCGGTAACTAGAATTCCTATATCATTACAAATGTCCTGACTTCCATCTTTAAAAGGTTTGGTCCTGATTTTTGAGCAAATATACATTTCGCCGATGCTGGCTGGCATACTCTCGAGTTTATTTATGCTGGTAGGCAGGAGGGGTGGATAGAAAAAAGGACATCTTTACACGAACACACTCATAATCTATAATTACTTCTAGAATTTTTATTATAAATCTACTAGTCATCCAAAAACTTTATCTAAATCCTCTTCGCAGGCACTTCGAAAATGGCAAGAAACGGCCTTCATTTTGCCGACAAGAGTACAGTGCTATGTTACTCACTATCTATCACATAATAGATAGTGAGTAGCGTAGCCAATCAGAGAACGGCATTCCTGATAGAATGCTAGTAGATTTATACTAAAAGTCTTTAGAAGCATTGCTCTTTTCTTCATAGCTGTGGACAGAGTCATACCAGAACAAATTAAAAGATTTGAAGAAGAGGTTAAGAGGCATGTGGAAGAGGAAAGTCAAAGACAAAGGTTAATAATGATAATGATAATGATAATCGTAATTAACAACTATTGACCACTAGCCACCAACACTGAGGTTAATAGTTGTTTTAGTATAATTTTACTAAAACAATGAGATAACATACACCACAAAAATTAATTTGTATTATTTCTTCACTTATCACAGATGCAAACCGGGATGCCATTTTTCCAAAGTTGCTCAGAAGTAAATAGCAAAGGATATTTGGAGTTTGACTACCTAATCAGAGCATGTCTTTAATGCTATCCACTGTTTTAGTATATACAAAAAATAAATATTGATCTTTATTATAACTGTACGCTGAAAAATAATGTAATTTCTCACTGTCCTCCCTTATGCATGTTAAAAACGTTAGTTCTGACAATGTGTGCAGCACACTTTTAAAATGCAAGCAAATCACAGGTTTAAGTTGCAACAGTTTGTTATAAAGAGGGATTTATTAGCTAGCAAACTGTCATACAATGCAAATCTGTAGAGTTCAAGAAAGAAAGAAAAAAATGAAAGGAAGCTCATTTGTATGTTACAGGCAATAGTATGCACTTTCTCATGCCATACTTTTTGTCTTTGTCATTTCTAACTTTAAATGACAACAAAATTGTTGTCACTCTTGTAGTCTGGTAGTGTTTTAAAATTTTCTGTGGCTTATTTTATTCTAGCAGTGCTAAACAAGATGGAGAAAATGCAGATGATCATAAGGTATTTGATTTCAGAATATTTTTATTTTTGTTTGATTTGATTTGCCACACAAACAAAATTAATACGAATTGATAAACAAGATTACAATGAAGATACAAATGTACAATTTATATATTAAACAAGTAGATTATGAGCTCAATATTTCTATCCCGCTATAACATTAAGAGCGAATAATCAAATTGTTTCAGTATAAATATACCAGTCGTTCAAATCTTTATCTAAATCCTCTTCACAAGCACTTCAAAAATGGCAAGAAGCTGCCATCATTTTGTTAACAAGCGCACACTGCTACGTTACTCACTATCATGAAACAGATAGTGAGTAGCGTAGCCAATCAGAGAATGCCATCCATGAAAGAATGCTAATAGATTTATACTGATAAACAATTTGAGTATGAGCTTGAGATTTCTATTGCGTGGGGCACAATGTCACACATCTACACTACTCACCATCTATCACAAATAGATAGTGAGTAGCATAGCCTTGATCAGGGAACAGAATTCATGATAGAACGCTAATAGATTTATACTAATAAAGGATAGAAAACAAAATGGTGAGGGAACCTAATAACAACACAGGGTTTGTAAGCTTAGGCTCCCTAGATCAAGAAACACCATATGACTAATTTAGGTAATTAATGAAAAGCCTTCTTTAATGACAGAGTTACTGGTTAAGATTATTTCCTTGAATGATAGTGTTCTGTGAAATATAGTCACTCCACAATCAATATTCTCATAACTTGGAGCATATTTGTACCACTTTTGTGATTTATTTGTTTGTGAATATCTTCCTATTGTGATGCTTTCATTACAGAAGGAACTTTTCAAGTCAGCAATGGAACTGGTTGAGGAAAATGAGAAAAGTGAGGAGATCACAACTCCTACAGATCCTAATGTAAGAACGGTTATTGAATAGGGCAGTTTTCTATTGGGTGTTGAAAGTAATCAGGCAATTGAGTCGGTTATGGTTTTACTGTGGTTGGAGATTGACTGAGTAGTCTAATTGGTAAGTAATTGGTTTGGTTTTGGTTTTACTATGGTTTGAGATTGACTGGGTAATCTAATTGATAAGTGATTGGATTTGGTTTTGGTATTACCACACTCAATTGAAAACTGCTCTAGAATAATGAATATCGTCAAATTCATATTTATTTGGATCAGAGTAAATTATGACTCGTTAACTTCAGGGACTCATTAATAATGATTAGCCTGTATTGGCTTTAGGCACCTGCTCAGCCAGAAGATAAGACAAAGAAAAATGTCCCTAAGCGAAAATTCATTTGGACAGATGAACTAAGGTACAGTGCTGCTACATGTAATTTTTAATACAATAACAAGATCAATTATTTTGAAATATTAAAATTCGAACGTGGCTCCAAGGCTTAAGGGAATAAAACAATAGAAACTAATTGTTTGTCCCTCGTCGTCAATTTGATTTCTTTGGATTAATTTCCCTAAGCCACAGAACCAAGTTAGAATTTTATTCATCAAAATTGGCTTATTTTATTGCATTTGGTTTACTTTTGTTTACATTTTAAGTGAGTGGTGAATTGATGGTACATTGATGGTTTTTAATGTTTGATTGGTTCCTGTTTAAATAATTGCCAGGCAGCTGTTGTGTGATGTTGTCGAGATGAAGATTAAAATCTTTGAAATGTCAAAGACAAGAGCCCAATCTGCTGAGGAGCACTTGAAGGTAAAAATAATGTGGGCCATTTGTGATCATGTGTCTTCTGTTGCACCATTTACATATACAGGCTGACGTGATGGTCTTTATATTCCATAAATGGTTTCAGTTATACTTTTTTGTATTTCCCAGTTTTTAAAGTAATGCTATTTGTATTTACCATTGATTTTTGAATAAAGGTTAGATGGTGTTGGTCAACTTGACATGGTTACCAGTGGTGTGTGAGAACTGTACAATATTGTCTGTAAATTTTTGTTTTTTCGATCAGGTGTTCTTTGAAAATGATGTACGACCATTGTGGCCAAAAGGTTGGATGACCAGCAGGTGAGTTCTTGTGGTACATCAACACCCACTAAAACATCTCTTGAGACCCTGGAGGACCTATGAATAATGTATGCCTCGAATGTCGGATATCAAAAGTCTACATTTACATTTATCATGTAAAATGTTCATCTCTCTCCCACTTTAGAATTCTCTTCAAAGAAAGCAAGCAGGCCCATGGAAAGTACACAAGTGTTCCGTAAGTGTTTCTTGGTTTGTTTTTAAGATTTTGCTGTGTAACAAAATTCTCCAATCTTGGTTGTTAATTTTTATTACTAAACCTAACATGCTCAATGTTGTTGTATTTCAGAGCTAGAGTTTATAAGAAAGGTAAGAATTAATAACAAGTTAAGATGGCTAGTGCTACTGATAATCATAAGATGTATACCTGTCATTGTACATATGATTTGAGTTTTTGCTTTTTGTCTTACTTTGCCGTTGTCAATTAGTTTACTTGGGTGTGGTTGGGTGTCGCAGTCAAGAGGGTGTGAATATTATGGGGGGGGGGGTACATTTCATTTTTACGCCTGTGCTATCAAGCCCATAGTCACTAATTTCCATCTGTGAGTTACTAAGTTTAACTGTGTGTAATTTGTGTATGCCCCAGGTAATGGCTGTCTTTTTTCTCTTAATTCAAGATCTGTTTTATAAATTTCTTTCCTTGATTGTCTTTGCTTTTTCAGCACCTGGACCTAAGAAGCAAGGGGAATCTCCAGAAAACCAGGACAATGTAAGTTAAATTAGTCACATGTTGTTTGGGAATACATGGTCGTTGGTTTCATCATGGTTTTGTTTTATCGCAAGTAAATTTGTGCACTGTAAACCCGAGAAAGCTAAAAGTGCCACTAACCCCAGACATTTTTACTCTGATAAAATCTGCTAGTTTCCCTGATTACTTCAGAGAAAAAAATGACCTTGATTGATAAAATCCCTGCATTTCTACATGCATTTGAACATATAATTTTTATGTTCACGACCATGCAAAGTGAGATCTGGGTCAGGCTGCTAGTGACGTCACTCCAGGAACTGGGCTAAAGCACTCAAGAGACTTTTGACTGAGAGTCGAGGGCTGTCAAAACATTTTTGAGTTCTTTGTGATTCATGTTTTATCAAAGGTGGACATGATTTTTAAGTGAAAGAACCATATAATCTAGCATTACGATTCAAAGTCTAACTATGATTTGGACAGCTGTGATGTATGTTTTTTTCAATTTCGACTGACCTTAGCATATGCATAGGCAATTACTGTGTACGAACACAAGCTACATAAATTTGCATATTTCGTTCTAGTAAATCATGGAAAATTCTTTCACAAGATCTTAAAAAGTGGTCCAGTATAACAATCAGGGCTCGAAATTAACGCTCACAAACTCGCAAAATGTGAGTTGTTTTGATGAGCTGCAAGTGAGAAAAATATCCACTTGCAAACGTTTGGGAGTTAGAATCATCCATGTCTCACAAATATTTGGACAGAATTTGTTCTTGGTCTCACCAGTTTTCTAGTGGAAAAATTCTTACCAGCCAAACTTTGCAAGTGGACTGAAAAGTTAACTTCAAGCCCAGAACAATTACATTCTTTTTTCAGCTACGTATCGGTGGACTTAATAAAAACACATGCATGCCGGAATGATCAGGAGAAAAAGTAAATTTATATTTAGCAAAAAAATTGGGGGGCTTAGTGGCACTTAATATGTTTTATTCTTAAACCCCTTTAGAATGTTGGCATTGCTGATGTAAAGGACATGGCAAGTGTCACTCCATCAGTGGTAGGCGCTGGAAGTAACCCTGCAACCACAGCACTAGCAGCTGTACCAGCAATTTCTGCTTCATTAGCAACAACAGCCATGGCTTTATCGGTTTTGAAGACCCTTGCACAGTCAGACAGAGTGGTAGATATCAAGCCAACTAAAGCAGCTCTGTCCACTGTCATACCTGTTCACAAACCTGTCGCCACAGCAGCCAGTGTGACTAAAATGGAAAGCACTGCAGTGAGCAGATCAGGTCCTGAACAGAAACCTCAAACGGTATCAGTAATCGCTGAATTAAACCTTGCTCAGAAAGATACTGCTCAAAAGCCTGCTATAATAGTGAAATCACCTCCATTGTCAGACAGTCTCCAGTCAAAGCCTGCTGTTACAATATTAGACTTTGCAGACATGATGATGCCCCAGGGGCAAACAGAAACATCAAAACTGCTCCATTCTCAACAGGCTACTCCTCCAAAGCAACCATTAGCTTCTTTTCTCAACAAGACAACTTCATCACCGAAGGAAAAGCCAAGAGATCAGTTGTTAACTCATCTACCAAGTTCTGTGATTAATACAACAACAATTTCACTTCCAATCCAATCATCGACCATTTCACCTGCGCGAACTCAAATCACCATGTCCTCACCACCAAAAATAATTCGTTCCTCTCCCATAGTTGTTCAGAGCACCAGTCATTCAGGATTGATGGCGGCATCTGTCGGGAGTCTTGCGGCAAAAGGGTTACCAAACAACTTCATTGATCTAGCAGCATCTTCACTAATGCAGCAACAACAGGCAGCTGTGTCTCTTGCTACTCCATCCCAAACAGTCTTGGACACCATCACTTCACCAAGAAGGTGAGAGAATGTGTCTGTCTATCCTGATCTACAGTATAAGTAACTACTTCAAGTCACAGTTGTTGCTGTAGTCATATAGTTATGGCCTTAACCACAGCCATAAAAATGTGGGGCCAACTGTATTCCTTACCAGGGTGATCTAAAACAGTTAAACAATAATAACACTACATCACCTTTCTCCACAGCCTGTCTTGAGACTAGTTGAGCCGGAAGCATGGTGTGGATAACATAAAGATGAATAATTCTTCACAATTGATGTTTAATATAATTTTGTTTTGTTTGTGTTTATAGACCAGTTGATCTCAAAAGCTGTCAAGCGACCCATTCAGGATTTGTCGCCGGATTATCACCTCAATCCATTGCTATGTCACTAACCTCTCCCATGACTTCACAAGCACTGCATCAGCCTCAACCTCAACCTCCCAATCTCACCTTGTTTGGTGCTGCTGCCAATCTGCATGGCAAGGCTACCACACCCTTGACACACATAGGGATCGTTCCATCCAATCTACAATCTGCCATGCTTCACCTGTCTCGACAGCAGCAGCAAGAGCAGCAGTCTGGCATTGTACTTCCACAAAATCACTTCAATCCAGGTACTGTTTTTTTCTCTGAGTTCCCCAGTTTTCCTTTGCTACACAACAGTGGATTTTCCATCAGTAATTTTCATTATTTTACCTTTTGCACATTTTTACTTACTATACATTTATTTCTGGCTTAGTAGTGTACTTGGAAGTGTAAAAGAAATGTGGTATTCTTTCGTAATACATTTTGCTCAATTGTCCACCTCTCTGTTATGGTCTAAAATGTTTATAAAATGCAGTAAGTATTAATTTTAGTGTAAATGAAAAAGTTGTTAAACTATTAATGTCTTAAAGCAATCTAAAGAATGACATATTTTTTGATAAGAAATTTTATTAACCCTGCTTTAAATAAAATTATGTGGCAATTGGTGAAGATCACATCAATCACTTAACCATGTATTGAAGATTGACATTGTGCAATAATATTGAGTGATTATATTTGACTTATCATGGATTTCATGAAATCATCAATATTGTTCTAAAATAGTCATGGAAGGAATCCACATATTTCACACACTAGGAGTGAGGCAGTGCAGCAAGGGACAAGCAATTGCCCCTCTATAGTTGACCATTGACGTATCAGTTTATGCAATTATGCAATTATTATTATTATTCTTATTATTCTTATTATTATTATTATTATTATTAAAATCTCATGGGGGCTGCAAGTCATTTAGCATTACAATAGTCCTCTACGAGACATATCTCACTGATAAACAGATGACACATAATATTGCCTGTCTATTAAATTTTACTAGTAACCTTCAACAGAAAACTAAAATTCATTTTGTAAACTTTTACCACTATTTTGAGAGATCTATGTTCATTTAAATTCCAACAGTTCTCTTGGGGATGAACCCAACAGCCAACCAGAGTTTGCCCTCATTACAGCTGCCCCATGGTGCATTGTTGTCCAATCAGCCTGTATTTCAAGGTATTTAGGCTTAACTTCCATGTCTTTACATTCAATCCTCCCAAGAGGAAAAGAATGGACCCATACATGCCTAAGTTAATCATTTTAAAATGTAACTGTTTTTGTATAAATAAAAGATTAAAAGCATAATTAAGATTTTCTGATTTGTAAATTTAGTAAAATTTAACTTTTAAACAATATAATTTTAGTTTCTACTGATAGTTAAATTAAAGATAAATTCCTTGAATATCCATTTTGTGTCAAATTAAATATAAAGCATCCAAAATGATCTCCACAATGACTACATTTTTTTGTCTTGTAATAACACAAATGCGGATAGCAATTTTAAATATCCAAAAAATAATAATTCACATTAAATAGCCCATCTTACAAGTCCAAGCATTAATGGTCAAAAGTAGTTATTGTTACTTATAATCTATCAAATATTTTTGTATGTACGGGACTGGTCTAAACATATGAATATGCCCCAGCTAAAGCTGGGGGATATCCGAATGACATTTCCCAATTACATGTGTTGCACAAAAAATTTGAAGGGTAACAAAAGCAATAGCCTCCATTTGACTTAAGAAATATTCTCATATACCTTATTCTCCTTAATTTTCACGGGTTCTTAAATTCATGATTTTCACGATTTTAAAAAAATTCGCGAACTTAAAGACCCGCGAAAAATAACGACCGCGAACTTTGATCTCGCAAAATTTAATGGACATGGAAAAATCATGTATTTGTGTTTTCAAGGGTCCTTAACAATGTGTTAGTACAAGGAGCTGTCATCTATCAAGCCTAGATGTTAATCAGTGTCAAGATTCGCCTCAAGTTCTTCTTTGGCATCTGAGTAATCATCTTCGTACAGTTCCTCCAATACATCCTTTGTATAGTCATCAAATTGACCATCCAGTCCGGGCTCTTATCTTTGCATCTTTTCATCATTACTGTGTTCCTTGGCGTATCTAACTCTCGATACTCGATAATGACTCAGAAGTACAAGAAGACCTTTTCTATTACTGTAAGACTGACTTTTAGAGGAATACAGCTGCTGCTAAGGGACAGCATATTGGTGTTGTAAACGAGTATCCAGTTGGCCTTTTATCTGAATACGCTCCACAGATTGGTCTCATGTTTATTTTAAGCTTGATGTGAAGGTTGCTACAATAATTGATTTAAATCGGCTAAGAATACGCCGATTTAAGTAATCAAGTACACAAGAACCATTACTTACATCTGGTGACGTTTGAAGGCTAAATTATCAATGAAATCCGGTGATCAGAAAGTTCAATCTCGCTATTTTGTTCGAAGCTTTGTTAATCGTTCTCAAATCTCCAGTTACTAAGTTCACTGTATAAGCCTCTGATTAAAAATCTAATAATAAAAACTTTGAAACGGTAACGCAATAGTCATGGGTAACAGTTCTCAACAATTGGTTTTGTTTTAATTGCTGATTAACATACTTTTTTGTAAAAAGAAAAAAAACAACTTAATCGTCAGTTTCGCGAAATTAAATTCCCTGCAAACGCAATTTTTCTTCGCGATCGCGAAATTAAAGACTGCCGAAATGTGCCGAGAAAATTTTCGCGCAATTTAAGTCTCGCAAAAATAAAGGAGAATAAGGTATATGTCCTTGGACATTGTCTGTT
Source organism: Catalaphyllia jardinei (assembly GCA_022496165.2). Lineage (NCBI taxonomy): Eukaryota > Metazoa > Cnidaria > Anthozoa > Scleractinia > Caryophylliidae > Catalaphyllia > Catalaphyllia jardinei. The sequence continues at coordinate 2,046,339 of CM042754.1, read as the reverse complement.
CCTTAAAGCTTACAGTTGTCTTTGTGCCTTCGGGAAATTGCTTGCCTCTCGGAACAGACAATGTCTGCAGCCAAATATCCAAGAATATATAATTTACGTTGAAATGGAGGCTGTTGTTAAATATGTAATTGATATATATTTTTTGTTATTTGTAGATCCAAACCAAACTTCTTCAAGTGGAACTCATCCATCGCCATTTTTACCTCGCTTCAGCTAATTTTGTAATTAAGACAGATGTATTCGTTCTCTGTACAGCTTTTTTGCCATTTCTATTTTGTACTTGAAAGCAATTTAATATTTGTCATAAATACAAGGGACATTAGCCAGAAAAGTAACAATAATAATTATTATGAAATAATGATAGTTATATTTACTACAAATGTTTAATTGATTGGGAAGTCAGGATCTTGTTGAGCAATTTTTAACCTCCAAAGTGACCATGTCTAATTTTCCTGAGTGGCATCTGAGCAAAAGCAAGAAGGTCAGGAGCACTTTCCATCGAACTAAAAATCCTGAAAATCCTGTTACAGATATTTTTTTTTTGGGGGGGGGGGGGAAGTTTCCAGAAAATCCTGTAATTGTCGAATTTCCAAATTTTAAGTGAACCATGTAGCCAAGAATTCCAAGAGGAAAATCAAATGGAACAATTATTCCTCGCAAGGCTGTCATCTTTTGTGAAAATTCTGGAAAATGTTTTTCCATTTGTCATCAGAAATTCCTGGAAATTCATACTAGGATTTCTGGTGGAATGGAAAGTGTCCCAGGTTTTCCAACTTGACAGTATAACACAACAGACATGCACAGTGCTTATGATTGCCAGAAAGAACCAGTTGGCTTGAGTTTTGAACAATTGCCTGATTTCAAACCGTGAAGGACTAGGTACGAGTCTGTAAATTATGGGATTAGCAACTATTGATCGACATAGTCAGAAAGAGCACACCGAGATTCACAAAATCCCCAAGTTTGGTGTTAATCAGGCTAGTTTTTTACTGAGATACAGCGATTTAAAAACGTCAAAACTAACAAAGAAATGTATGGCCATCCGGACGCTTTGTTGGACAGAGTGCGGATGGCCATACAGTTCTTTGTGAAATTTGACATTTTCAAATGGCTATATATCTTGCTTGCTATTGGGTCTATTTACACCAAACTTGGGGATTTTGTAAAGCTTGGTCTGCACTTTATGACTATGTGGATCAATACTTGCTAATCCCATAATCTACAGACCCGTACCTAGTCCTTCACGGTTTGAAATCAGGCAATGGTAGGTAGGTTTTGCGCATTCTGCAAATTAACTTACTTATGTTATGGTTTCTGGTTATTGTTTTCCTCATACTGGGAGACAAGAAATATTACAGGATGGTCTGCCTTCCATTCCAAATGGGAAGAAACCAGTAACCTCTGAAGGGACCCCAACGTAGAAAATGTCTGTACCCTTTGAATTTTTCTTGAACTACTTTGGTATTTTTGGTGGAATTGTAAGCACCCGACAACGAAGTAATTCAGTACAGTTGCCACTGGAATCAGGAAATGTTTCCGCTAAGGAGGATGGTTCAGTTATGACAGGTTAAAAGTGTCCACCTGATGGAAATGTCATTAGTAAATATTCGACTTGACTAATATTCTGGGGAAGCTTTGATCAGTCTACATTAGACATAATGATATTGTTAATGGATCAGATGATGCATATATGCCAAAACAAAAGGGAATTCAAAGCTAGCTACAGCTAAATAGCAGATTGAAAACGTTAGCATTTTTCCAATGAATAGATGCAAGTTCATGTTAAGCTACACAGGACTGGAATTAGGTATTTTCAATGACATAATGCGTTTTTTCTTTTTTTGTGATGTAAGGGTGGCAACGACTTCCTCGCTCAAGGTATAGAAAGTTTTGATCCTTTGGCTCATCACTTTTCAAACCTGCTGTCAGTATTTGTAGACCCTAGACCCTATGGAAAAATGGCTGCCTTTAAATTATTCTTTTGTTCGTATTCAAAATAGCCTCACTAATCTCATTCGGATAGCAAATTCTTTACAGTTTTTGTCTCAAAAACGAGGCTAGTGAGGCTAATTTAAATACGAGCAAAGTAATATGAAGGCAGCCATTTTTGCATAGGATCTATCCCAATGCGTGGTGCATTCCTTTATGTGCATAATTTATTTGTGTTTGATGTAAGTCAGACTATATTTTGGTAAACAAGTTTTTCATATTGAGATCTTACCAAATCTAAATGAAATTTCTGACTTTCCCGCAAAGGGTCTGGACACCGTTCTTTCCTATAGTGTGTACATGTAATCAAATCATAGTTAGGCAATGAATATTCTTCAGAAACTAGTTAAGATGTTATAATCGTAATGTTTGGAAAACCTCTGTGCCTACCTACTGTAATTCTTGAAATTTTCACAATTTCTTTTTCTAAATGTGCATGAAACAAATCTATTTTTTCTTCAAACCTACTACAGTCTGAAATGGTTATAAAATTTTGACAACCTGTACAGAAAAGTCTTACTGATATTTTGAAAACTCCTTGTCACATAACGAACTTGAACTTCTTCTTTATGGCAATCCCCTGTAAATGACATTTCGCACAGTCCCCTGAATGGAGAAAAAGAAATAATTTTTCTCCTTTGGGAATGGGTATCTCGTGGGGCAGAAAATAAAATCGAAAGTGCTAATAATGTAGTGTAGAGGTAATGTTTGTCTTCTGAATTGTGACCTTTTGAAAGTGCTGTCTTTGTAGTGATGTCTTTCTCAAGATTATAAATAACTTATTTTTCCACAAATTTATTGACAATTCTAAACAAGTGGATGAACTCAATAGCCATACTGCTGGCATTTGTTTGTCTAGCTTTTGAACAATATTATTATGAGCTGCATTCCGGAGAAATGAATAAACGTTTGCATATACTCTACTTCTGTCTGCAGCCTTGTTATTTCTGAACTCGGCAAACTGAAAACAGTGTTTCACAACATTTC
>CM042754.1:2020863-2040863 GCA_022496165.2 Catalaphyllia jardinei | reverse complement strand
GGCAAAAGCACTAATGGCCTCATACATTCTTTGTAAAATTTTAATGTTGCACAAATAGTATTCAGTACATCAGGCTCATATTCATAGGCAGAGTGAATCTTACCATGAACTTTCAATATTCAGAACTGATTTATTTGTAGCTCCATCAGAAACTTGATTATGCTAATAAGGTAAATACTGAAAACAAGGATTTCCTGTACAGACACAAGTGTTTTACTGGAAAATACACTACTCGTAAAATTTATCTGAAACCACGTCTGGGACCTGGGTGGTGTATTCTCCATATGCTCACTAGTGAAGATATCCATTGCTTTACTGACATCATGTTTGAGCATTAAAGTGTACTTAAATTTGTTGGTGTATGATCAAAACATCTTCAAAACATCTTCAGATCTTCCTCAAAAATTCAGACATTTTTAGAAATTGGGCAATTTTTGGAGAATCTCCCGAAATCTTCAAAAAGTGGTCAGAAATCTTTGGCAAATCATCAAGAATATTGTTATCAGTATGTCTATATAATAAACAAAATAATACATGGTTGCTTGTACACATGTTCAACTTTCCAAGATATCTTCCATATCTACGCACACCCAATGTTCTATCCTCTATATATTTACTGTTATGGAAGATTCTCTTTTTGAATGCAAGTTTCAAAGTCTGTCTTCAATTTGCTCTTACCAGAGCTTTTCATAACACTGATCTGCCCTTTCTGACCAAAATTATGACGACTAACTTGATTTGAAGCTAAGATCTTTTTTAAGGTTATAGATAGATAGAAAAACACCAAAGAGTTAATATATAATAATAAACCATAAAGGAACAGGCAAAACTTTTCAAACTGTTCAACCATGACTCTTCCCCGTTTAGTTACCAGTAAATCATTGCAGTCCCAGAAGTGGCTGAATTGTTCAGAACTTTTACAACTAATTAAAATTAAATGCACTAAAGTTTTTTAACTTTCTTTGTTTACAGTACACTTTTATAAACATTATATTGCTTACTATACAATACAGTCTTGACCTGTGGAATATTACTTGCAGTAGTTTTAAAATACAACACTACCAGTTGGCTACTCACATTACAGTTGACTCCCAAAAACTCGAACATTCAAGGGAAATTGAAAATTAAAAGTTTCGAGATATCAGGAGTTGACAAATGACCGGAAATAAAATAATACATCCCTAAATTACTGTCTTAATCAGAATGTTACATACTGTTAAAAATATAACAAAAAAAATCAGTAGGGAGAAGTCCAGGAACTGTGAACTTCCAGTTACCAAGGGTAAAATTACAGTACATGTATGATGGAAATCCAGAGGGAATTGATTTTGGTTTAAGTTAGAGCAAAGTTGGAGTTAGTGAGGGTTTGAGTTATTGGGAGTTGACTGTAAATATATAAGCTACATTAGAATCAATACAATATCTAACAGTACAGTTCTTGCAGTAGATATTGTTCAATCTTGTTTTATAATTATTTAAAACTTTTCCCTGCTATTTGTCCCTTCTTTTTCTTTCCTGTCTGCGGCTTTTTTGGCAAGTGTTCCACCCACAATACTAGCAAGAAGAATCAATCCAAGCCATTGGTTGGACTTGAATTTTGACAAGCAGACAGATGACTTGGAAATGTCTAAAGTTTTAATCTAAAAAACAAAAGAAATTCAATTTATGAAACCTGCCAAACTTCACCTGAAAATCAGCTGGTTTTTTTGTTGTTGGACCAATAGTTTATATATTTCAATAATGGTTAGTCAGTCGTGTCAGTCAGAATCAGGATTCTGAAGACCTTGGGAAAATTAAACCTGTCAGGTTAAATGTGTTGTGTGTTCTTTGGAATGCTCGCGGTGCATTTCTCAACCCAGAAGTATAACTTGGTATACTGGAAAACTATCGAGGCTGCCAATTCATCATTACTATCAAATGGATTTAAGTGTAATCAATAAAGAAATTGCAGGTCTTGGATCATGTTTTAAATTCTGAAGGCATTTGGTTGTGATGATTGCAATCATTTGAGTGTAAATTATTTACCTGCCATGCAAGATGAGAAGCAACACAACCCAACCCAACATAGTAAGGCCATGTCTGCTCACTGTTTATTCCAACAAGAACCAGACTGCTCAACATTGCAGCACTGAATCCTGCCAGCCAAAATTTTGTTTGATCCCCAAAAAGCAGTGCTGTGGACTTGACACCTATTGAGATATCATCTACCTTATCCTAAAAGAAAAAAAAATTACAATTGATGCATTTTACCAACAGATGGGTAAACATTATTGAATTTGATTTCCCCTTGATCTCTGAGGTATGCATTGATATCAAACTAAAGCTAACAAATTACTATCAAACAGATTTAAGTGTAATTTCCATTATTAAATCTTAAAATAATCCAAAATAGCGATAATCTCATAGCTGTTATCCCTAATCACACTTTCTTGTACAGGTGAGTTTGCTTGAGCCAGAGTTGATCTTTTGCCAAGACATAGTCGAGCCAAAATACCCATGGCAAACCCAAATGAGCCTGATATGCTGTCAAGCATACCAGAAAGATAGAATTTTGTATTTACCATACCCAAATTCAGCCAAGTGAGCATATCCTAACCATATCAGGTCAGTGACTCAATATCACAGGATATCAGCACAGATGACACAGCTTCTGATTGGCTACATGTCATTGCGAATTTGGGTATTTTAAGGTGGCTCAAAACAGGTTCTAGCACATAGATTTTGATCGATGATGGGTCATTATAACCACTCTTTATCACTTGATGCTACAATCACGGTATCAAAAAACTGCCCAATCATTGTAAATACGTTGCTATCATTTTTGTGACACAATAGGTTACCATAGCAACAGTATGACCTAAAAACACCTTTAATTGCAGCTTTAGGGACTTATAATTCAAAAGTGGCACAGTGACTTTTTTATACAATTTTTATCAACTTTTAATAAGCATGATAAGACACAACTTTTCTGCACTTTAAAAAAATCTGTGCCTAGGGTTCAGAGCCACCTTACCTTTTCAAAATCCATTTACTCATCAAGCTCTAAGGGCTGGAAATTGTTTTGAGCCATCTTAACTCACAATATTGTTGCCTAGATTTTGCACTAAAGCAGCGTACATTAAATTCCTTCAACTTGCACCATTGCTGATTTTCAGTGTCATGCCATTCAAAATAGATCAAAATAAAAATAAAAACTGTTAAATAGATAAAGTCCAGAAACTGAGAAAAGAAAGATATGCAGAGAAATTTTTTACCCAAATTGACTTGTATGGTGACATCATGCTGGTACTGATCCGGATGGCCACCAGCATGGCAGCCAGAAAACAACAGAAACATCTGTTACTGAGTTTTGCCACAAAAGTGTGAATTTATCACTCAAGGAACTCAAAAACATTCAAATAACACTTTTTCTAATATGGGAACTGTTCAAATAGCCAAATTCCCGAAAAAAAGTCACTTTTTTAACCAACATGACAGCTCTCTTGGCCGTCATGTAAATGCTAGGTCAAGCAAAAGCTTAGAAATTCAAACGTAGTCTATCACAAAACCAAGAACCCATTCCGCAGGAAAAATTCTATTATATCAGTTTTCAGCTGCTCGTATACATTATGAAAGTAAAATCTCAAGGGGATGAAAAGTTTTGTAGTTTGAACTTTAGTGATGTCACGTGAAAACCCCCAGTTGATCAAGAAGTGAGAACTTACTGTATCTGTTTATACCAAGGCTAAGGGGAATTTATTATGTACATCATGAATTTTGCAAGGATAATACACTTAGAAATAAGTTCAAAGAGAGTTCAAGCAATTACCTGATGGGCATAGATAGTGTCATACATAAGTGTCCAGTTGATTCCAGCAAAATAAAGTGGCAGACAAACTGACCAATCACAACTCCCTTGTACTGCAGCATAGCCAAGCAGGGCACCCCAGTTAAATGTCAGACCTACATGTGTAAAACACAGCATGTAAGAACAATTAATGTTAGAAAACAGTCCTAAGAAAATACACACGCTGGTCGGTTAAAACTTGTGTTTCTATAACTGGATTAATTGAGGGACGGCTATTATTTGAGGAAATGCAGTATATTGTCTTTAGCTTCAAAAAGCCATTTCTAAATGGTTTTTTCCTGCTGTTTCAAAACAAGTTCTGGTACATAACCTTTCATATAGAAATGAGTTTGTGTGCCATACAGTGAAAGTGCACGAAAAACTAATTTCCATGGAAAGGTTGTGCATAAAGACTCTTTTTGAGACAGGTAAAAGCAACTCAGAAAGGTCTATTAGAAAGCAATTTTCTTCATCAGAAAAAAAACAGCATGAAACATTGTGATACAGCTTATCAAATGTGGCTTTGTGTATTGAAAGTACATTGTGCACAAAACTGCTCACCAAGGAAGGCTTGAGGCCAGTAAGTGATTCTTTTCATCAGAGGGTATGAAATTACAAGACCAAGGGATGCTGCTCCAAGAATTATACTGGGTTAAAAGATCAAAAGAGATATTTACTAAAGGTTGATAATTCACTAGCGACGGAGTCGTAGTTGGAGTCGTAATCAGAAGCGTAGAGCGATATGATCTAGTGAAAATCAAACCGACGGAATCAGAAGCAGAACACTGATCCTGCTAATGACTCCATCGCTTACAATCATGTGAAAACTGCATCGTCAAAGTCACAAGCAGAAGCGGAAGAATAAACTGATGACAATGTTCGACTCCGGGCCTTGCGATTAGCTGGTTCCTCCGCTTCTGCTTCCAACTCTGACAACCTAGTTTTCACTGGATCATAAGCAACAGTCGTAAACGGAATCGGAAGAAATGGAAACGTTCTGATTCTTCCAACTCTAATTCTGTCAAGCTTATGACTCCAATTACGACTCTGATTTTCGTTCTTCACTAGGTCATAAGGTGTCTTACGACTCCGACTCACTCTCACTCCGTGGCTAGTGAAAACCAGCCTTAAGGGAAGACGCAGGTGGTGCTTTCCATTATGCGAGACCAAGGAAAATGGAACTTTTTGATGAAACATGGCAAACTGAAACGAATGGCTGTTACCATTTTGTAATCTCCTACATAAGTGAAACATGGCAAACTGAAACGAATGGCTCTTACCATTTTGTAATCTCCTACATAAGTGAAACATGGCAAACTGAAACGAATGGCTCTTACCATTTGGTAATCTCCTACATAAGTGAAAATCTACTGAAGAGAAGAAGGGTCATAAACTTAATCTTCAAAATAGAACGGCAAGCTTCGGTTGGACAAGTCAGACTGATTAAAGTGGGCCACTTCTAGAGGTGTTCCCAAATATTCTGGTTGGATCGAGGCAAAACAGACCTTTCCATTTCCATTTAAGAGACCTCTGCTAGCAGGGAACATTCCATCTGAAATTCCCAGGAAACACAAAGCACCCAAGTAGGGTAGGTCAGATGTACTTTTTTATCTGCAACACTTAAAGAAAAAAGTCCAAAAGTCTGTTTGTTTCTTGATCTTCACTGAGAGGATTGCTGTTACCTTGCCACTTGACAATTTTCAAATATTTTTGAGAAACTTTTGTAATAATTTTTGCAACATTTCGATGGCTTTCCATCTAAAGTTACTACGCTTCCCAGTTGAGTGCAAGACCACATAAGTTTCAACACAAAGTACTTTGACATTTCCAATGGCAGTGTGAATGTATGCAATGGAAAATGCCAGCAACCTAATCAGTTTGTCTCATTCAAATAATTCAGTGTCGTAAAATGACATAATGTCCTCAACTAAGTCTTTACTGAAATGGTACGCAGAAGCACTAACCAGACCACTCGAAACCATGAAGGTTATTCACTTGTCTTTTACGCACTCATTTTTAACTCGAAACTCCATGTTTGATATTAGAGATATGAAAAGACACACAATATTTATAATCCACAGTAACGGAAAGCACAACTGAGCCAAAACCAGTGCCATTGCCGAGTCGAGCTTTTTGTGGGCTTTGTTTCCATTGGATACATTCTCATTGTTATTGGGAAATGTCAAAGTTTTGACGTCAAAGCTTTGTGTGGAAACTTGCATGGTGTCGCGCTCAACTGGGAAGCGTAGTATATAGCAAATCTGATATTTCTAAGAACTGTGGGTGGTAGAGAGGTCAATGATCAGAATGTGACTGTGGAGCTTGCAAGGCTCTCATTAAGTTTTCATACACCTGTAACCTTGATTTTCGCACCAGTAACAAATTTGTTACTTCATGATTGAGTTCTTACTACCAACTACAGCCAAAATCACCTGTGACAACAAAGGCCCATCAAGCATGTTTAGCTGTAACAGGTGCTATGGGTTAACGCCCTAATTGACAGCCTTGGTTTGACAACAGTTTGTGCACTTTGATTTGTGAAAAAGTTGTCAAAGATCAAGTTAAAGGTCTGTCCAGTGGCAATCATACTAATCTTCACTGGCCCTCACTGGTTACTTCCATGAAATTTTTCAGACTTGGAAAATAATAGCATTTTGAAATACTATCACCTCTCCTCAGAGACCAGGTTTCCAAAATACCAAAAGTTTCAAGTCAAATCACTGCTGTTTAGTTGGAACGTCTTGTAAGCGACCACAATCACTTTTAGAGCTAGAAGTTCGAAATGTTCTTTTGTTTTTAACTTCCCATTAGACCACTTGACAGATACAGTTATAATAGAGCGTAAATTGGTTAATAAGGTGTTGGAACCATATCACATTCCTGGGTAGCACAAGAGACAGAAATTTTTCAATGGGAAGTACAGGATTTTTTTCGAAATTGGCTTTTTGGATGTACAAAAAATTTAACAGATGGGCTAGGTCTCTGCAGTTACTCTACGCGGGTGAAATTTTGACCCAATATGGCTAAGCTATCACAAGTGAAAACCTCCTAGGCTTGACATTTTGGCTGGTCGCTTATGTGAGGATTGACTGTAATTTAATTCTAACTGATATGGACCACATAGTACATGCTGCTGCAAGTTGTAAAAACCAAGAACTGGTGGTACCTGTAGTTGTTGAACAAGAGTAATATTGAGAGCCCAACACTCAACTGTGCTCCAAGAAATACTAAGGCCTGGAAATGAGTAAGAGAGCTATTGGCTAAAGGTCTGGAAACAGTGCGAGCCACCTATATGAGCAATAAAATCATCCATAGTCAGTTTCTGATACTGTGTTCTCATTCTGTAGGATTGTTTAAGTCAGAGTCTGTATTGTAACATGCTTTAGGTCAATTCTAAAGATATCTCCGTCACAGGCTGAAGCCAGAAATAATTAAAACTTCTAGTTTTTTTCATTTCACTTCTCATAACAAATATTGTTTACACCCAGTTCTGAGTTACTATTTCACTTTTCTGTAACTTTAAATTTTGTGCAGTCAAACCTCAACTAATGACCATGTCTACAATGGCCACTTTTTTTCTGTCCCAGTGAACTGTCCACACATTTACCCTTATTTTCACCTCTCTACAACAGTCTTCTCTCCAAAATAGCAATGGCCATTAAGAATAGCCAGAACAATAATTAAAACACGCACTCCCTCACAAAATACAGGTGTCACATCATGCCCCTACTGCCCATAACGACACTCAACAGTAGGCACTTTAATTTTGTCTGTCCCCAGGGAGACTCTTATGGAGAGGTAAAAAGGACCGGGGTGTTCACTGGAAATTTGAAAACAACCCCTTAGAGTTACCAAGATCCTGTTCTGTGGATGTGGCTCAAAATTTTTTCTCTCCTAAAGGGTACTGACTCTCACATAACACTTTTTATTGTAACGCGAGAATTCTAGGTAAAAAACCCTGCAAATAGAATTCTATATGTGCTATATTTTCACATGTGAAAAAGCGATAAGTCCAATCAACTTCGTGTATAGCATTCTTCATGTGTGAAAATATAACCAATCATCTCCCAGAGTACAGTCGCTTAGCCAATCAGAGCAGAGCATTCAAATGGCTTCCCAGAAGCGTGGTCTTGAAATCAGCGCCGCTTGAAATAATGGCTTTGGCTTCCCGTTTTAGTTCACTTTTGGAAACAGAAGTGGAATATATCCAACATCTTTATCATTAGATTAGCACTTCAGCTTCAGCCAGCAGTCACCTCAGCAAGTCTATCTCTGTTTCAAGGGCGAACATTCAAGGAGGAACATTCAACAGCGTAAGTCAACAGAGTCCAAATTTGTCTTTGCACAATGTGAAGCCGCCGTCATGGATAAGCGAAAAGATTTCACACTTTGTGTTTTAAATACAAATTCCCTGTATTGTATTTTAGCTTGCGTAGGCTCTTTGTCTGCTTCTTGCTAGACGCGAAAGCGAATTTGTTTTTTATTACGTTCGGTCATTTACATCAGTCTTGAATTTTTTGCCGTTCTACAGTACATGTAAGCTTATGTTACCAGGAAAAAATAACACTGATTTAAAGGAGAAGTTTAATTCTCACTATATATACAATAAACAAATTACAGCATAGAAAGTGCTTTGTATGGAGTTTTATTCACGAGTTGCAAAACTTTGAAAAACTTACTCGTGCGCTGCGCTCAATCGTTCGTTTTCCAAAGTTTTGCAACTCGTGAATAAAATTCTGTACGTCGCACTTTCTATGAAGTAATCTATATATCTCTTATCATATTTTTCGACTCATACTGCAAAAGCTCCCACTGTGGACCTTTTGAGGATTATTTTCTTTTTACTAAAATTAACTGTAAATAGTTACTAGAGGTCAACTCGAAAACCTCACTGTTCCTTTGACCTCTAGGCTCCAATTAATCAAATAAATTTCCTAATTATTCTCTTTAAGTAACCTGTGATGTATATGACGATCCTCTGTAACTTGTCTTAAGTGTGAGTTAATAAAATTAATATTGTTGTTGTTGTTGTTGTTGAACAACCTAAGAGGTGCCAAAACCACTATTTTAACCCCTAAAACTATGGGAGCCCCCCCCCCCCCCCCCCCCCCCCGGGGGGGGGGGGACGGGGGTGAATCTCCGTACCTTCTTATCAAAATCTACGTCCCACATGTCGTTAATAGTGCACCCAGCACCTCTCATTACCAGTGCTCCTATGCCAAAAAGAGTCAACATTTTGAGGTCTGGTAAAGAACCAGGAGATGCTGCAAGTGCTATGCTCCATGTGCATGGTAAATACAGTAGCCATGTTCCTATTGGTTTGTCAAAGCGAATCAACCGGAGATAAGGCTGGATGGATGGCGGAAAGGCCTCCACGATGCCTGCCGTGTTTAGATATCGTCTAGAGTGAAAATATCGGTTTGTTTGTACTTTAAAACACCTCGAATCAACACCACAAGATAATTCTGTAGCTGCTGGGCTATTTTCAAGGCCAGGGATGCCCTTATTTTGAACAAATGTCGCTCGTGTTCTTTGACGCGCATCAATTTTCATGTGTTTTTGAGAATCATGACGTCGTTCTTGCCAAGAAGTTCTACTTTTAATGCTTGATCCGCAGAGATGGCGTACAGGAAACACTCTGGTAACGAAGTTCGATGTCTTAGAAGTAAATCCAGGCAACATCTTGGGCACAACGAATGGGCAAAATCGGAAAACGACGAAGTCCACCATGGCCGCCATGTTTGTGTTTGGGTTTGCGAGGCCTGGTTACACACTTAATTCCAATGAGCCAATCAGCCTATTTTCCAAGGTAGCCTTGCCTCCTCTGTTTCCGCCGTTCATTTTCAGCGCCAAAATTCGACTGAGTTCTTGCGTTCTTGGTCAAAAATTATTCTCAATAAGGTGCAAGAAAAGTTAAATTATAGACATGTATTTACGTAAACCTGTTAGAGAACGATTTCTTAGCATGGGCAAGGAACGCAGATGGTTTAATAAGTGCAGTTTGTGTAGCAAGATTGAAGAGGTAAGCTATTGGCCCGACCCTACATTCAAGTGAATAATAATGTTATTATGGTGTCGAGAAGTTGCAAGAAGGGAGAATTAAATCACTTATGAGATGCATCAACCTTAAACCCTAAAGGCAATTTACCCGGGAATGAATCTTTAAAATTAAATGACAGCAATGAATGCTTGTCCAAAATTTGGGAAGAACCCCTTGGAATTCAAAGTTTATTTTGAAGGCATGGCTCAAACCATTTCTACCCCTAAGAAGGAAAGAGATATAAGCTTGCACCATTTTAGAAATGACACTTTAAACTTACACCGACAAAAAAATTGAAAAAAATTGACCAATTTTTATTTATTTTTATTTATTACAATTTATGACTACTGCAAACAATAAAAAGCCAAATGGACGATATGTAAAGAAGTTAAAACCTGAAGAGCCCCTCTCCCCTCCCTGTTCATTTTTATACATAAGGGAGTTGTCTCAGGGGGTAGTACTCGTAACACAACACCACAAAATTTGTGCAAAGTGCTTACACTTTTCAGATCCACACTATACATTTATCCATTTCTTTTGCTTAGCGGTTTGCCTTTCAGTCATGTTATTGATTTGCCTGTTGCTATGTCATTTTTCTTCAGGTGAAGAAAGTAGTGAAATCACAAGGAGCCAGTAACAACATTCTTAAAAATTCCAAGACAGTTTTAACAAATATTGAAGATGAAGTAATAGACAATGATGAAAGTAACACTAGTTTTGACATCATTGATAATGGTAGTGATGATGGTGATGATGACGAGGTTGATGAGGATGACTTTGATTGTGGTGCTGTTGCTGACAATCCTATAGGAAGTTTTTCTGACTTAAATCCAGATACCTTTGAAATTAACCATGAAACAAACCTTGATATCTCTAAACAGAAGGAAAATTCTTTATCAAACAAGACAGACCTTTTAAATGGAGAAATAGTGGAACACTCAAATGGATCTGAAATCAGTGAGGTGTACCAAGCTGAGGAATTCAGTTCTTGTAACAAGAGAGAGAATAGTAGTAGTGACGATGCTTGGCATACTGGCAGCAGTGATGATGGTGAAGATGATGATGGTGATACTAATGATTGTAAAAATTATGCTTACAAGGGTTTACAATGCGGATCTGTTGAAGGAGAGATACATGCTATCAAATCTGACTCTGAGAGTGACTCGTCAGTAGAATTAACCAGACCCAGGTTCAGGTAATGTAGATTTAAAGAGAACAAATGGGACTGTTTTATAGCTGGAACAGGGTTAGGGTGGGACAAAACTGACATTTCAGGCTATCTCTGTGGGGTAAATGAGTGGTCATTTGGGAAACCAGGTAATTTTGTTTTCCCTGAATCTGAATATTTCCCGGATCAATATCAGTATCTGGGCAACTGCGCACCTGCTCCTCCCCTAACCCAACTGTAACACTAACTTTAAGTTATTAACTTATTATAACATGTTGGGTTAGGGGAGGGGTAGGTGTGCAGTTGCCCAGATACTGTTATTGATCCCATTTCCCTCAGCTTTGCCTTGGGAAACATTAAAATTCTCAGGAAACAAAATTGACTGTTTCCCTCAGGGCCAGGGATTTTGCAGTTTTAGGTCAATTCTGTGTGAAAATCATAACTTTAAGGCTTTCCTCATAAACAAAATGCTTCTGTGACTACAAAGACATCAAATGAATTTTATCAGAGAGGGCTAACCATAATAAATTTCTTGAGGATTTTTTGAAGACGTAGCATCAAATCTTGAAAAAATTGGCCAATTTTTTCAAGATTCAAAAAATATTCTTTAATAACAAAACTAGACCATTATTTTTGGAATTCAGTTGATGCGAAGACACTGTTCTGGTTGGACTTTGGAGTTGTTCACATTTTATTTTTTTCTCTCTGCAGGAGGGTCCACAAAAGTAATTTCATTGAAGTTATCAGTATTTCAGATAGTCCTTTTCAAAGCAGTGAGGCTTCCTGTATTACACAATCTTCTAGCCATAACAGGAATGTCATTGAAGACAGCAGTATCTCTGCAGATAGTCCGATGAAGACCACTGAGGTGTCCAGTGTTGAGAAGTCTTGTTCCCATAGCAACAGTGAAGAGGACGTTGACAATTTAAATGATGTCAGCATCAATAATAAGTGTTTTGATGATAGCAATGAAATTCAACAAGAGCCAGATCGTGTAACATCCATCTTGGTTAACCCCCATGAAGTGGATGGTGATGATGAAAGTAACTTATCAAGAGAATCAAGCAGCATCAAGTCTAGGTACGTTGATTAAGTAGTTTGAAATGCTAATTAATATTTACCTGTCACATTGTGTTATTTTCCCTCTTAGCAGGAATGATCACAGCTATAACAACTTAAAAGACATTTTTATTTCTAGTCCTATATATCCCAACAAGATGTCCAGTGATGCAGAATCTTGTTCCCATGAAGGGTACTATGATAATAATGGACATGTCTATAATGATCAAGAGTATGATGATGATGATGATGATGATGATGATGACGATGGTGATAATGAGGATGTTATGTACAGCAATGCTGAACAAGAACCAGGCCATTTGACACCCCTGTTAATTAACTCCAATGAAAGAGATGGTAACAGTGAAAGTGACTTGCCCGCAGAATTGACTAGCCCCAAATCTAGGTGAGCAGATTTAAGATTTTGGAATGGCCTGTTATTACTCAGGGCTGTCACTAAGTTTTGAGTCATGTGCAGTCTTGTTCTCCACACCTGTAGCAAACTTGTTACTTTGGGGTTGAATTCTGTCAACAACAGGTAGTTTCAGCCATAGCGTCAAGGGGAAATCAACCATACTCAGCTTTGACAGTATTAAAGTATTAAAGCAGTGATTTTGTTACCTCTGCGTCCTGCATCCCTGATGCATAAAAATCCCCAAGGACTCAATATAATTCACAGCACACATCCTGTAGGACGCAAAGAATGATCGTTCGTTCGATCTATCAAGAGAGTAATATTGTCTGCCTATAAAATAGGTCAAGAAGTAATTTCTGAACAAATAAACAGAAGCATTTCTATGCAAATTTCTTTTATTTCAAAGCTGCCATTTTGATTTACCTGATGGAGTGGTTGCTCATTATGTTTACCATATATGGGAAGCAGTGGGTGAACCAAGATGGCTAACAATGGTTATTTTGTATGTAGGTTTGGCAAAAAAAAGATAAAATATGCCACCCAAAAACAGTTTTCAACCCCTGCCGGGGCAAAAAAAGACAAGTTTCAGAGGGCAGCCACTTCATACAAACAATGAGGAACCCAAGAGTGTTCCCGAAAGTCAAAATGTTGCCGACTATGATAGCAAAAAAAGGAAATTCCTTTTGCAGATGTAACCTGCAGTTAATAATGTTAAGGCCAAGATGAGTTGAATAAGTTGTTATTACAGTCTTTCCCGTAAAACCGTGAACGCCAGAGAAAATTTCTGGAATGTTTATTGTTTGGCGACCAATCAGATGCGAGATGAAACTGCAAAAGATAACCGACAAACCGCAGAATGGATTAATCACAACTTGACACAAAACAACAAGCTCGCTTTTTCTTCCACGAGGAATCTTTAATTTTGCTGTTTTCAAATACTGAAATTTTTCTTTTCTTATTTCAGTTTTGTTGTCACTAAAAAATAGATATGAATGACATTTTACGGAAAAGCGAAGTTAGTCAAGAAGACAGGATGAGACACAGCTAGACAGCACGTCTGAGAGCAAGAAAAAATGAGCCAATCACAAGCGATGCTTCTCTGTGTTTGTTTCACGTGCAGTTCAAAAGGTCATGCTAGTTGGCTGTGATTGGTGGTTTTCAATCCGTATTTTTTTGTAGCTGAGAAACCTTCACCCAAGACGCCGACCTGTAGCGTTGTAAATTTTCACAATTTGCAGTCACTTTTAGGGTTGAATCAGCAGTTTGGTTTCTGAACAGACGGAATCAAGTGACTGACTTGGTTTGTGGTCAAAAAATAGCTTTTTCAGAGAGATCCAAAGGGAAAATTGAAAATTTCTTGTAGAAGAAAAAGCCAGCTCATTGTTTCATATCAAGTCGTGACTGATCCTTACTGCAGTTTGTCGGTTATCTTTTGCGGTTTCATCTCACATCTGATTGGTCGCGAAACAATAAACATTCCAGAAATTTTCTCTGGCATTCATGGTTTTATGGGAAAGACTATAAAAGATCATTTTCTTTTAGTCTTTTGTTGTGCTTTAAAATAGAAAGACTGTATTTTAATTTCAGTACACCACACACAGCTTCACTATTGAAAAATTGACTTCAGTTCAAGGCTCAGTTAAGGTTTGGGCACCTTTAATATTATAGGGCTCACTGTCTTTCGGACTGGGACTCACAATTTTTTATGAAAGGAGTCCCAGGACTCACCATAGCAATTTGTAAAATCACTGTTACAGGTTACAGCCGTTAATGACAGTCCTGTTATTAAAATGTCAGATTAGAAGTTCTGAATGCATAAATTCTCAGGAAGAACAAATAGGGCAAAGCTGAAAGATAATCACCACCTGAAAGTCCTGTACAGAGCTTTCATTTGAGTAGACAGGCAGTATGGTTTTATCCACAGTCTAAACAGGAAAAGAAATTCAGCAATTAAAGTGATTCAAGCATTTGGAGGATGTTGAACATAATTGACATCATGGCTGTAAAAGTCCATATTTCTCTGATTGATGTTTTACTATTTTTTGCCTTTTTTCCTTTGGGGGAATTATCATTTGGCAGTAAAGTCATTGAAGATATCGACATCACTGACAGTCCTGTAAAGACCAGGGAAGAGTACCCTAGTGAGGAACTGGACTCCCTTAGCAACAGTGAAGAGTACTCTGACAATGGAGATGGTAACAATGGACATGATGACGCTGATAATAATGATGACGATGATGCTAATGAAGATGTTAGGAATGAGATTACGGAACAAGCATCATTCTTAGTTACGTCCAATGAAATAGATGGTGATAATGGAAGTGACTTGTCAACAGATTTAATCCATCCTCCTGAAACTAGGTAAGGTAGCAATGATTGTTAGCGAGACTGAAAGTGTTGAAAATAAGGCAGGGTACAAATTAGACAAACTGAGGAATCATTGCCAGATAAGAGTACTGCGGAATAAGATTTCATATGGTCACATACCAAGGTTTCATCCTATTATAAAAGTTAATCAAACCACTTGTGCAGCATAATAAACAGTACCAAGTCAAAGTACTGCTAAGCTTTCACACTAGGGTTTGAACCTCAGATGTAAAAGCTACAACCACCTTGTGCAGCATAATAAACAGTACCACTTGACTGTGGCAGATCTAGGGGGCCCGGGCTCCCCCTTATTTTGGGTCAAAAGAGAAGAAATGGCTGACGGAAGAAAAGGCAGCTGGGCAAGTAAAATAAAACCAGGCCCCCTCCTTAGCTCAAAGTCTGGATCCGCCACTGCAATGCTCACACATACTAAGGTTTTACCCAAAGACATAACTTAGTCTTCTTTTAAATAGGTGTCCACTAAGCCACAAAAGTTCTGGATGTGCAAATTGAATTATTCTTTAATTGCGCTTTTGCATTTTTCTCAGGAGTGAGTACAGTAATACATGTAATGTCATTGAAGATCTTAGTGTTTTAGCCAGTCCTGTAAAGACTGCTGACGTTTCCGCTGTTGAGGAGTCTTATTCTGATAACAATAGCAAAAGGTGTTCTGATGACGAAGACAACAGTGCTGGACATGATGGCATTGATCATGATTATGAGACTGAAGATGATGTTATTGAATATATTGAGGGTAATGAAGAAGAGGCAGTTGATTTGGCACCCCTCTTGGTTAACTCCCATGAAGTAAATGACGATGATGAAAGTAACTTATCAACAGAATCAACCAGACCCAAGTCCAGGTTAGAAAGTTAAAATATCATCTCAAAATAAATTTGATTTATTTCACAACTGTGCTTGTCGGGGCTATGGCTGTGTCAGATTAGAAATGTTGAACAGAAGATACAATTTTGATAAAGTTGAGCTGCTTCACTACTGGATACAGTAATATTATTTATCATGCCATCATACTTCCCGGCCACTGACTCGACCCGTGCTTTTGCCGAGCAAATTTAACAATACTGCAAGCTGTGATGCAATAACAGGCTAATGTGAGCCAACCTGGGAAACAACATCTTACAAATGTCAGCTATTTATTTATCACATGTGCATGATTAGTAGTTCTCCAAGAAATGTTAGAATGTTTTGCTTTAACATAATAATTAAGGTGTTTCTAAGGACAACATATGCTCTTTATTTTTGTCTGTTATTGAATGATATTTTAATTCTAGTTTTATTACCTTATAATAATTTTAATGACCATTTTTAGTTAGAGTTATTAGCCCACATGGACTAAATACATTGACACTGAAATAAATTTCTGTCTATCTATTTCAACAACCTCAAGATAACTATAATTACTGACTAGCTGATCCATGTTGCATCAAGTGGTAAAATATTAGTTTCTCAATCAGTTCATGCAAAACTGAAAGACCTTGAACCAAACGATATACCGGTATTTTCTTCATCCAACCCTTCTATTCATCTAGAAATTACGAAAATAATTTGTGTTTATCTTTTTTCCACAACATGAATAATAACAGCAGTAATGGAATTGAAGATGCCTCATTTCCTGAGAGTCCTTTAAAATCTAGGTACAGGTTAATTTACCTTATTTATGAACTTCCTTTGGCTGTGGACTAAAGAGCTGTATCATGAAATTTTACGTAAATTTGCAAATGTAAACCGCAGGTTTAATTTTGTTAATTGATCTTTATAGCTTAAGTGCAAGGCTTTTCAAGAAGTATAATCCAGAGAAGAGTGAAAGTGATGTGGACGACTTTGAACTTTGTATGTAGGTCTTTCCTATTGAATATATTTTGTTGAATAATTTTGTTTCTCATTTGGGTATTTTCAATTCATTTGGTAACACTGAGATTATTGTTTTTAGTCTTGCAGAGAATAAGGACTCCCAAACTATCCAAGTTGTCAGATGAAAGGAAAGAAAGAGAAGCAAGGTGGGTTTCATTCTTTCACAAGCAATTATTGAAAACAAAGCATAAAGTCCCCTTGAACTAAACAGCTCATTGAGATAATGTTTTTATTATTATATGAGCTCATGATCAACAATTACTATAACAATTATAGTAATTGTTGATCATGAGCTCATATAATAATAAAAACATTGCAACTCTAATTATTAGAGTTGCAATGTATAAACCTCCCCAAAAACTAACAAAAAGTTCATGTAGAATTATAGCAAAAAATTTGCAGTAGCTTTCCATTGATCAAGTGTACTAGAGCCATGTATGGTCAAGTGTTGATCAATGCTCTCGACCCATTGCTTGATCAGCATCTCAATTGATACTCAGTCAAGACTAGACCTACGCTCAACTGACATTTCTATAGACACTCAATCAACAGTTTATCACCAATAGTTGGCTGACTGACTCATACATATTGGATGTCTGTAAAAATTAGTTGACTGTCAACTGAAATGTTGACCAAGTATTGATCGGGGTGTCGATCAAGCGTCACTCAAGGGTATCAATGGACACTTGACGGTAGATGCCTAACTAGTACACATGATCCCTTTCCATTAAATAATGTTTGGTTAAAATTGCCGGTAAGAAGTTAATGTGTTGCAATTGATGCAAGAAATGGTATTGATCTAAGAAAATTACCACAAAATTAAAATGTTTACAATGGTGTTTCTCCATTTATATAGTGTAAATGAGTTTATTGTGGATGATGATGATCAGGAGGAGGATGTTTTTTATGATCCTGGGTTCACCCCAGAACTAGAGGAAATATCTGATGCCGACAGTGGAAATG
The DNA here is from genome assembly GCA_022496165.2 of Catalaphyllia jardinei. NCBI lineage: Eukaryota > Metazoa > Cnidaria > Anthozoa > Scleractinia > Caryophylliidae > Catalaphyllia > Catalaphyllia jardinei. The sequence continues at coordinate 2,023,153 of CM042754.1, read as the reverse complement.
AAGATATCGAGATAGCAACACCAGGTACTTTAGTAAATGAGTATGGAATCCTGTTAAAGAATGACCCAGCAATTGTTCAAACCAGGCCGTTAATACATGTTTTATAGACCACTTCTCTCCTACTCTCCTCTAACATTTTAATCATACCAAATCCCAAGAGAAAAGGAATCCATTATAAGCTTTTTCCTCACAAACTGTATCTTTTTTTTTTCAGTGTCAACTTATTACCGGTACACTCCTAAATCAAGTAAGGTTAATATGAGATAAAAAATAATCTTACATGCTAGCATAGTTCAACAAAAAGAAATTGTCTCTTGTCCAGCTGATCGACAGTACAGTCAGAGATGCAGTTCAAGTTTAAACATCAAAATCAATCACTTTTACTATTGATCTACTACTACTATTACTATAAGAGATTTTCAAGTCATGCATCTTAAAGCTTGCTTCCTCTGTTTTTCATTTTTTTTTATTTTCTTCTGGTTGCAGTTACAAGTTCTACCTGTTTTAAGACACCTGCATCAAGTAAGATTAAACCAGGGATTATTATATAATTTGTTAAGTTAAATCTAGATTATAATCATTGGAATTTGTTCAAGATTTGTTAATATGTTGCTTCATTTTGAAACAATTTATTACTGGACACTAACAAGATAGAAAATTACCGAAAGCGCAAGATGTTTAGTTTTGTTTTAAAGCTTTCTTCCTCTGTTCTATATTTTTTATTTTCCCTTGGTTGCAGTCACAAGTTCTACCCTTTTCAAGTCACCTGCATCAAGTAAGATTACCTGTAAACAAGGGATTTTTATATAATATGTTAAGTTAAATTTAGTTAATAATCATTACAATTTGTTCAAGATTTGTTAATACATTGCATCATTTTTTAAACAATTTACTACCGAACACTAACAAGAAAGTGCAAGATGTTTATTGTTTAGTTTTGTTTTAAAGCTTGCTTCCTCTGTTTTTCGTTTTTTATTTTCCCTCGGTTGTTAATTGCCCCACTTTGTTTTTGATGGTTTTGTATCATTCATTTTAGGAGTATTCTTGTCCAACCATTCTTCCCGTCCTAAAAGCATCTTGGACGATATTCTCGTCCCTTACTCCACAGAAAAAGAGTTCAAGAAGAACAAGGATAAACTTGTTAAAGATCTATTTGAATTGTACAACCAAACAGTCTTCGATAATCAGGTAATATATAGATATAGGCCAGCCTAAAAGCTTAGCTCCTGGGCCAGGATGTTCAGAGCCTGATTAAGCTAATCCAGGAAAAGTAGAATTTGGGTTTGAGTTTTGTAACTTTACATTGAGGTTTTCTGTATATTGTTTGGCCTCCTGTTTTGAGTTTTAATGATCACGACATACACAAAGCAGCAAAAAACATTTGTATAGGAGAAAAAGTTAAACCTCGTTACCGTTAACCGGGTTCTGAACTTCAACAATTTAAGCTGACATGAGCCCGCGATTCAATAAAAAAGCACTTGGTCAGCGGTCACACGTGAAAACCTGAGCCCGCGAAATGGTCACTGGTCAGGGGATCTCTTGATCTGACAGCTGTCAATTAAACATAATATGCTTGTCTAATATCAAAGATATATGCTGTAATTCAAGACTGCATGACTTGGTATTAGCTGGATGGCCGCCGCTATGTTGTGCGACGTCGTGATCCAAATCCATGCCGCTAGCCATTTTTATCGTTTGCGGTCCTTTCCATCATCATGTTTCACAGAAAAGAGTTGCATGGGTTTCTTTTGGAGGGCGTTCATTTCAGGCGGCCGTACCACAATTATGGAACACCCTACCGTCAATACTATACTAAGAGAGGTTACATCAGTTGAGACATTCAAGAAAAATCTGCAGATATTTTTCTTCAAGAAAGCGTTCGCTAATAGGCATTATTATTATTATTATTATTATTATTATTGTTGCTTTGTTTTTGTACATACCACAATTATGACATACTATTAATCACTTCTATATTAATTAGTGTAGTTAGATATATACTAAGCATGTAAAGCGCTTTTGATCTTTGATTGTAAAAAGCGATATAGAAGTACTAAATATTATTATTATTATTATTATTATTATTATTATTATATTATTATTATTATTTCTATACATGCATGTGATCCTGTTCTTTTTATAGTTATGGGACACCGCTTGGCGGCCCTTCGGGCCGCCGGAGCTCTGCTATAAAAGTAACAACAATGATGATGGGTTCGATGTTTCCCGCGCTTTCGCATTTTTCCCGCGCTTGGCGCCAGTGACTCGTTTTCTCCCGCTTGGCACCACC